>JASCIP010000238.1:18958686-18971766 GCA_034783695.1 Sardinella gibbosa
CTGGACCAGCCGCCCCTCTCAATGTCTCTTTATCTCTGTGTGGAGTACCAGTTTGAAGTGCCAACAAGTGAAAGGCTTCACCACTGTGCAAAATGCATTAGGTCATTACCAACATAGAAAAAAAGAATTCTTTAAAAAAAAGGAGAAAAATTGATTACAAATTTCAATTTCTGTCTGTTGGTCTGTTGTCTTCTTCAAAATACAATCTAGAATTCACCCAGGCCATGCCGTCTTTGAACTATTCATATTTGGGACAAAAGAGATTTTTTTTCTTTTATATATGTGTATGTATGTGAAGTGAAAATGTATACAAATATACAAATGTGTATGACACATATTAAGTACGTGCTAACACATTATATATGCATGTGCATGTTTGTGTTTGCTTTGTTGAAAAGAAAAAGAGAAAAAAAAAAAACGACCAGACCCTACTTTGAGTAGAGTGAGATCACCTCGTGTGAGGAAAGAAAAGCATAAATCCAGACACTACATTGGCACCATTCATGTCAGGAGGTTGAGGGCGCCGTCCCAACAATAGACGACAACAAAGTTTAGCACTGCAGTTCCGTTCCCCTTTCTTTGTATGAAGCTCTGTGTGCTAATCAGTCTCGCGATTCTTTTCTTCTTTTCTGATTCAAGAACAAAAAGAACAGTCTATTCCAAAAGGCAAAAAAGCTGCATCTCAAATCATGGAGGTGGCAGCCGGAGAGGGTTGTCAAGAGGGGGTCGGAGATCCCCTTCGACGAGAGCTTTTCAGAGCAACAGTCCCATGGCCCCTTTGCCACCGCCCCCCTTCTTTGACGCTTTCTCCTTCTCCTCCTCCTATCAGCTTTGCACCTTTCATTTGAACTCTTTAGCATTTGAACAATTTAGCCGTTAGCTCAAAACGCTTCCCATGCGCATCATGGGAAAGAATAAACATTCAGATGAGTGGCTGCTGTCGCCACCTGGCCATATCATGGTCTTCTCTCTTCTGGTGAGCCCTGGCAGGGCCTCTCATGTGGACTCCAGAGTGTCAAGCTGGAACACGTTGTGATTAGTGGGTGTGGTGAAGAACAGCTGATCGTTGGGGGTGCGGTTGTCACAGGGGCTATTCAGACCCAATGTCCTCTCAAAGTCCAGAAGCTGCCCCATGAAGTTGAAGTTTGGTGAGATGTTGGATTTTTTGCGCTTGACAAAGTCATAGGCGTCATTGAGAGACAAGTTCAGCTTCTGCATCAGGTAGGCCACAGTGACCGTCACCGAACGGCTGATACCTGCCAGACAGTGTACCAGGATACCACACTTTTTGGAACGAGCTTCATCTAGAAGAACAAGACAGGAAAAGGCAGGTTAGCATACTTAGTATAATGGACAAGGCGAAAATGTGCACAAATACACAACAATTAGGGTTGATGCATATTCTCAAATCAGCAATAAAAGAACCAATTGTAACTGAAGCTGACACACAAGCCTGTACTTGAACCAGTTGTGAAACTATGCATGGATTGTAATGTATTGGAAGCGAGACATTACTGTGTGCAAGGCTAAAGGACAAAGGCAGACACATTTCAAAGTGGAGGTTGGAGGTCATCTTCTTCAGCTGTCCCTGAGATCAATTCTGAATGAAGTCTGAATAGCAGATATGAATGAAAGCTTTTCTAAGAGGTGAAAAGGCAGTGAAGCCACAGTTACATTGAGAAATCTCTCCCTCAGTGGAAAACTCCATATTTAACACTCTGTGCTGGAACAGCATATATTATTGAGTGGCTAAAATACTCCCTCATTCAGCATGCAACATGGCGCACTAGTGAGCCATTAGTAATAACCATGACAAACAAACTGGCGCTCCCTTCTTCCCTTTCCTTTAGTACACAGAAATGGAATTCAGTTTTTGTAGTCAAGCTACAAGTCTGTGATCATTTCTTTCACTAATGTCTATTTATTATTTAAATGCATTAGCCTAAACACTAAGCTGGTCCGAAAAAGGAGCAAAAAGTAAAAGTGAAATCAAGGAGAAAACATAACTCCAAGCCACGAGACAGGATGTTATGACACATTCTGGCACACAGAGCATTTCCTGCCCTTGTTCAAGAATTTGTTTTGGAAGCAGGTCAGACTTTACTGTGACCACAGGAAATAATGTTTGGTGTTGGTAGCTGAAACAGGCCTCCATTTCCTGTTGTTTTTAAGTGGTGTGTACAAGTCAATACACAGTGCTCCACATCCAGATTCTGAATGGTGAAAATAACCAATGCCACTGAGCATGACACTACAATCACGATATAGTCAATCATTTATTCTGATTCTGACACACACACATATAATAACTCTGGTGCAATATCAAACACTCTTAATATGGTCACTTCACAATATCTCTACCTATCCACTCAGGCATTTGGGAACAACTACACAACCCTAAAGCAAGCATTTTGTCACAAACAAAAAGGTCAAAGGCTGTTACTAATTCTGCCTTTTCATAAATCTTTTTTTTCCCCAACTCAACAGTATCACATCATTGTGGACTTTCTGGATACTAAACACATTTGAGTTAAAACAACTAGCCTAACCTTAGCACAGAATATAAAGTACTCAAATTACCCTTTAAATCTTTAAAAAGCCTCAAAACGCAGTGTTTACATGGATAAATAGTTTAAGAGCAGTTTTTGAAATCTAAGAAAGGCAGTGCAGACACACTCCCATGTGCTGAGCACTTCCCTAAATCTTAGTTTTCTCAAAATGGCTTCCCCATTCAACAGCTATGTGAACGTGAAAGAACAGGCCTTTGAATGTAAACTACTTCCAGATGCACTGAAGTGCTTGTAGACCTAGACCTGCTGTAGTGACTGAATACCATGCATTAATTGGCTTTTTCTTTCACAAGCATTCCCAGATAAGAAAGCCTGCCATTTACTTGCTGCTGATGACTGGTTTGGTATAGAATTCCTGAACATGCAATGCAAATATGACCGACAGCAGCAGTTGAGGAAACAGCTTTAACATCTTTGAAGCCACAGGCTACAAAAACACCTCACTACAATATCTGTGTCACACCAAACTACTTTTCAAAACCTACCAGAACACCATATAGCACTGATGGGATTTTCATTCGTCACTACAGTGAGCTCTATTCCAAAAGATGTCACAGAAATATTGACTAATAGACTACACTCATATTAAATGAAGTCATGTTAGGTTACAAGCCATTTTCCTTTTCTGACCAAATAATGTATGAGCAACAGAGTTTTCTAATACTGTTTGAACGGCAACTCATGCCCCCATACAGCACATATATAAAAGATTCACAACAGGCCTTTCCCCCCTTATTAACCCTTGTTCATTTCTCTGAGGCCATCTGACAGCAGCACATCATTACATGTTTGTTTCAGAGTTCAAGCTTCTTCACATTGCCTGAACCCCTGAGCTGTTGAAATATGACTTCCTGAGATCATTTAGTTGAGTAATCTGCTGATGACCACTAGTCAATCAATAACTTAGCTTCCTGTGTGCTAGTCATTCAGCCGGCTTGCAGATGGCTATCAGTGTACACAGTTCAGTGAGTGCCGCATTTTCAGATAAGGTCAATTACACAACCTGTTGTGTGGTAATCATAAACTGTTCAGTGTCAACATCATTTCCTTTTGTGAGTCCCATTCCTGAAAATGTTTGTAGATTGCAAATGCATGTGAAAATTCACACCAGAAACCTTTAGAGGTTGCATTTAGAAGTCACCCCGCATCTCTGATCCATTATAAGAGGAAGCAAAAGGGAAAACTAATGAATGAACAACACCGTGCTAATCAGCTTGCATTACTGCCATTCACACGACAAGTGGATTAGCCATGAGGTAATCTCTCAATACCATCACCACACATGCACACCTTTCAAACATTGCCTTCCAATCAGATGGCTCAACTCTCAACCACTGCATAAAGGTCATAACATGTCAAATAAATGCAATAGAAAATGCATGTGGCTGACTACTTACCAATGAAAGAAATAGCTTCAGGGAAAAACTGTGACAGGTTTTGGCTCCAATGATCCGATATGGGGATTTGTTTGTACTTGAATTCTCCATCATGCTCAAACATGTTGGGCAGGTTGGGCGTTACGTTCAGGATGTACTTAATGTTGTACTTGCCCAGTACGTCCAAATTGGTGGAGTCCTTGGCACAGCCCAAGTAAAGGTATGGGAGGATCTGGACTGGAAAGGCTGGTTGGTTGTTGGGTAATGGGCTGCCTTCAGATTCTGTGGCACTGCCGGGTTCACGGTCAGACTCCCCATCAGAGCAGTCAGAGCTGATTCTCAAGCCTCCCAGGCCCAGTACAGAGGCAGGGGGGGAGCTACTGGGGCAGGAGCAGTCCAGGTTAGTCTCGCAGTGCTCAGGGTATTCGGTCTGAAACTTGTTGAATCCCCCTGTGAAAAATCCAAACAATCACAAATGTCACAAATGTGTCAGATGTTAACTTATGATTCAAGAGAAATTCATGCCATGTGTTAAGAACTTATCTTAACAAAATTCTTTACATTCCTGAGGCAAGTTAAATAAACCAAAGGTAGGCTTACCTATAGGCTAAGCTAACCAAACAAATGCATTAAATCCTCCAAGTTATGAGAGAGCCAAGAGCAAGCTATTGAAATCCAGTCATATTCAGTTGCAGAATATCATGAAATAAATGTCAATCCCAAATCTGGAGGAGACTGTGGCCACCTACATTTTAGACCCAGCAGACTTTTGTGAATGGCAGCCAATAGCCTGCTAGGCTACAATACAAGTTTTCAGGAAACGTTAATGTAAACATGTTCCGACAAAATCTGATGGTGGCTCGATATAGAAACATAGGTCTAAAGAAACAAACTAACAAAAAAAGGAACGTAGAAAAGATATGTTTAAGTTTTGCATGCAGCCACAGCGGGTATAGCTATTCAGCGGTTCTTCCTGTTCATTCATGAAATACTTGCCTTATCCTGAAGGAAGACAACATGGCGGAGCCATTATGGACGATAATTGAAAACATGTACCTTTTCTTCACGTTATTCAACAAAGTTACTGCCTTCGAAATCTCTAAATATAATCACGATTGTTACAAATAATTTCCCCCATGTCAATCTTGAACATAGCTACACATCGCAAATTTGTTAAGTAAATAATGTTGCCTAGGTTAACATTTCACGCTTTTAAGTAAACATTAGATCTAGGTCCAGACAAAACCACTTTAATCCTACTAGCTTGACCTACTACAGTCATAAAGTTCCCACACTACATAACATTGATAGGCTGTGAGAAATTAGCTCTGAATGTCTACAATTCCATACATTTAAGCGTCCTACACCTCAACGGTGCATAGCTATCATTGCCACAAACGAGCAGGCTAGACGTGCGCCTGAAGTTTCAGCGCAGTGGCAAACAATGTTGCAATTGCAGGATAATGTTACTTATTTCTCGCTACATTCTAACAGAAATACGTCAAGGCAACTTTAAGGCACGTGTAAGGGGCCATTACTGGTCACCATTGGCCAAATACATAGCCTACCAACAGAAATTCACAAATTCAAAGTAAGACTGTCAAAACTGTGTTTGATTGTTATATTGTTAAGGATAGTTGTGGCAATAGAAAACTGTTTCGGTAAGCCTAGTAGCGCATACATACACACATAAAAACACCCCTCACAGACGACTACGTGTTTGGGCTATAATGCGGGAAAATAGCTTAAGCATGTCTGCAGTTGCTACCCTAACACGGGCATGGTCCGCGCCTGTACAGGACATCTTACCCTCAAGATAGTAAGCCTTGCAGCCGTCATCTCGCAATTTCTGCAGGAGAAGTCCCAAAACCGAGGTCGCTGCTCCATTCTCTTCCCAGTCCGAAGTGGCCTCGTCATATAACACCACCGTATCCGTCTTGCAACGTTTAGCAAACTTCTCTTTATCCTCGTTGTTAGGGATGATTGATCGAATTGGTAAATTCCCCTTTTTTAGCCTCCGAAGCATAAGACCCGGAATCGCTAAATTTATTGCAGATTCAATGTGAGATGATTCGAAGAGCTCGTGCGATCGGCAATCCAGAAGGAGCAAAGAGCTCACTCCAGATTCCAGTTCATCTTGCAGCCATTCCACACTTTTGCTCGACATCATAATAGGCACGTCCCGGGAGCTGCTCCAAAGATTATTTTTCATTAGGGAAATATAAAGAGGTTGTTATACTTAGGTGAAATGAGGGGAAATCTTCGCCACGATCAAACTGAACTTCCCCTAATGAGCAGAGACACATGCGCAGCAAGCCTGTAGTCCCCTTTCAGCCAAAAGAAGTAGGCTATGGTTACGAGGAGGTCAAGCAATTTGCAGTAGGCTACACATTAGGAGTATCTGTCTTCAGTCCTCTTCAATTAAAAAAAAACGTAGTATTACGTAGACGCCCATGAGAGCTGTTGTAGGCTATGCTATAGAGGCCCGTACTCTAATTGAGCAAAGTCGTGAATTCACACGGAGAGCGTAGTTGATTATTTAACATGTTCAATGTATCTTCTGACTCAATCCCGTTTGTCATTTCCAGCGAGCCGTCTGACAGTCCGTAATAAAGGGCTTTTGCTGAAGAGTGGTGTCACCGATGGAGGAGGAGTCAGCAGTGGAAGTTTTTAAAGACGCAGTAGACTTTTCTGTTTGGCGGTCTCTTCTTTGAAGGGTTTGTAAGAAATGCAGAACATCTCATTCATACATCAGATTGAGGACATGTAAGTATAGGCCTATTATGTCTTTAGAGTCGGTAGAACTGACTCCTAACAAAATGTTAAGGGAACTGATTAACATGCAAAACGTTTTCACAAGCTTGGTATTGCCTATTCAGTTGTTTCACAAAGTCTCATTTCTTTTCCCTGTACCTGTTATTTTTTTTGTTGTTATGTAGCTTATGCACAGATAGTATAAAAGACCATTTCCAGCAATTTTCTATCTCTCATGTTCTTGACAGACAAGGCATAATTGCACTAGGTACATTAACGTTAGGTTCTAGGCCTGTTTTGCCTAAAGAGCAGGTAACTCCTCAGAACTCTAGTTTAGGTCTAGGCTACTTATTTTAAAATTCGAGATGGAATTCTGATTGAGTTAATAAGTGAATAAAGCAATGACAGGAATGGATGTTAATAAAATCACAAGTCCTACTGTAAAATGTGTAAGTTCACTTTAAATGTAACTCTGCTCATCTGCGCAACTGCCTCAGAGACATAACACCGATGATTGTGAATGGAAGGTCCTCAGGAAGTGTGCAGCAAAAAATATGCCCTGTCCTGTCCTGTTGTACAGGTCTACACGGTAGAAAAAATAAAATGAAACCCCCACAGATTAATCAATTGAAACAGTCTACATTAAGGCTTTCAAGTTCATCCCTGATGTAAATGTCAAAAGACAATTTAATTCTAATTTAATTTAATTTAATGTAGCTATCACAAAGTAAAAGGTAGCCTAAACTGTGGTATTAGACTACCTGAAGAATTAGGGATACGAAGGCCTACTTCATACAGTAACACTTATTTTCCCCTTAAACCAGTGAAAATGTTTGTCAGTATCATAATCAGCTGTTCTTTTGCATTAATCAGTTTATAAACAGGCCTGAGCGGTTTCAGATGGCACAGTAGCCTGTTATTGCTTCAACCAAAAACGTTCAGGTCCACTTTAATGTGCTACATAACAAGTGGCAGATGTGTACACTGTGTCTCAGATGAGCAGACTGTCAAAGATACTGCACAATAAAACAGGCAACTTTTCAATCCCAACCCAGCTGTGTGGTGTGGGTGCACTGGGGCCGTGCACAATGGCCCTTTATACATCTGGATGACTTAGAGGCTCTTCAGACTGTCAGCTCTGTGTTTTCATTCTCTCATCTCCAACCCATCCTCAAAGTAGCTCCAGCTCCTCCAACTGAATGAGTTCAATGCAAAACATTCTTTCAGTCTGGACCAAGAAAACATTTCTGCTCATTCACTGAGAAAATATAATCTACATGTTTAGATGTTTAGCATTTTCTATTAGTTTAGAGGCCAATGATGCAATAGAGTTGAAATAAAGGCCTCTATTATTTTGGTCAATGACTTGAAAAATCTTAAGTAGATGTTGAATCTATGTCTTTTAGTTTCTTTATAAACTATTATTTAATTTGAATTCATTTTCTAAATAGAATTCTACATATGTGTATGGCATGGCACTGACAGCAAGTTTTATATTCAGACTCAAGCACACACACACTGACAGCACATTCCCTGTTCTGTTTGTGTGTCTCTGTTCATAGCTCCTCTCTCCGGATTTAGAGGTGATCCCCCGGAAGCAACACTTTAAGTTTAATTTCCTGCTGGCCTTAAGTCACTGCCAAGTGCCAGGGATAGTGAGGACTGTCTCCACAAACACAGCCTTCACAGCCACCCCCTAATGTACAGTCATCTGACCACACCACACGGAACGTAATATGACCCAGGCCATGCGCCCTCCCCATTTTGCAGGACAAGCTGTCCTCCTAGGTGTATCGGCCAATATCAGGCAACTTCCGGTGAAACTCAGTCCATGAGAACAGGATTATTTCCTGGCAAAAAGGCATGTCCTAGTTTGCATGATGAAGTAACACAATCATCTGCTATTTGCGGTTTTTGCCCAAACTTTGCTGTGGTTTTGTCTTGTAGTTCTCTCCCTAATGTAGCCTGAGAAGCCAGACTATAACATCAAAATGTATAGTCTGGCCATTACCGATAGACCAGGCTCAATCAGCGGTTGTCTTTCAAACAGCCTCTGCACGCAATAGGATAGGGCTACGACCAATCACAGCTATGTTAGTTCTTTTTTGCACCATCACAGCCCTGTCGTCATCATGCCAAGCCCGCCCAAAGACTCACTTACAAAGATAGAGTGCTGTGATTTGTCTGACAAAACCTTGGTGGAAGACCTATAGTGCAGAGCTAAATATACCAGCTGAGAAAAACTATTTGCTAGCGCTGGGGTATGTCTACATTTCTCGGCTACTCCTCGTGCTAAATATCTACATTTTGTAAGACTACAATGTCATTTCATGTTAAAACTGATAGGCATCTTTGACTACATGCGCTGATAGCGTCAAATCAGACTCCATCCATGACTCAGCTGACTCAGTTAATTTTTGTACCTTGCATACCTACACTGGTAAGGCAGAGGATACTGTAGGTGTAGCATCCCCACTTCGAACAAGCTGTATGTAAAGCCTTTGGGACATTCACCCTCCGTTCTGTTCCTTAATCAAACTGCACAGTGCTGAGCAGACCAGGTAGCTACCCACATGGCCATTGCTCTTATGCCATCTTCATGACCCCTGCCTCTTCATCCCACCATCCTGCTGGAGTTCATTTTGGGGGGCTTTGACAGTGCTTCTTCTGCTCCTCCCTGCACAGAGCACCGACGTCCATCTTGCTTTTGGTCAAAGACCACCACCTGGAAAACTTTTCCTTGTTTTTGCAACCAAACTTGGCCCTTTCATTTGTATCCAAGCAGGCAAAATCAATTAATAATCTCGAAGCACCTAATTACAATCCCTTAAGTTCACCTGGTTTGGTGTTACGCTGTGACGAAGTGTTCCCTCATTTCTTGAAGCAGTGTAAAAAGGTGGAGTCCAGCACACATTCCACATAGATTAGCCAAGCACATTCTTTTTCATCATGTTTCACTTATGTCCCATTTAAAGGTCCACTTGAGTAATAGCATCTCCTTCACAGCAAGATCTAGAATCTCGACGGTTGATGTAACTGAAGTGGATGCCTTTCCTGTCAAGACTCAATAAAGTCAACTTAGTGCTTGGCTTTGGTAACATTAAATGTTTCAGTAGAGTCTGCCTTTCCAAAAACCTCAGCAGACAATTTTACCTCCTTGTGGAATTTCACCATTTTATCGATTTCAGGTGTGGGGTTTAGCAGGGCGGAACACAAAGTCTGTTTACTTCTGTTGTAGGCCGTGCCAAGGATGGGTTCTGATCAATCTTTGGCTGGTTTTAGCCTTTATCCCTGTCCACCAGCACTCTACTGGAGATGTCAAACTGGCTACCAGTGGGCACATACCTTTACTGACAACTTTGACAAGTTACAATAATTTATCTACTACAGCCAAGCACATCAGTTACACACTTATTTATGCAGACTGGAACTAATGCCCACTCTGCTCCCATAGGCATTAACTATCAGGAACTATCTTGCTCTGCCTATCGACCTTCTTTGGTTGAACCCACCTCCGAGAAGTGGGAGGTGATGGCTAGATACCCAGACAAAGTTCAATACCAGATTGAGGAAATCAGTCACAAAAGCCAGGCAAATGTAAATTTAGCCAATTTTTGACTGGATTTTTATATTGAATGAAAGTATGAAGAAGCCCTCTAAAACAACATGGTCTGGACTGAAACATGCCAGAGTTCTCCTTTAAATGCTGCCTATAATTGAAAGAGAAATCCGGTGTGACGCAATCCATAGCCCTATTGTTATATGTCACTGAGTGCTATCTGTGGGGAAAAGAATGAGACAATTTGGCATAACATCCAAGACCGAGTAGCAAACCAGCAGCTAATATTTACTGAATGGGCAATAAGAAAAAAATAAACTGGAAAAGAGTTTCTGTGTTCCATTGAGTTAGTGTTTGCTGCAGTTTGGTTTATGTTGAATCAAATTTTCTTTCCTTTTTCTGCCGGCAGCTCAAACTGGACTATGGTTAGATTCACAATGGATTTAAAGCCGTTATAATGTGCTGACTACACACTAAATGTCATTTACTAATGTTCAACATCTTGATCACACATCTAATTAGTATGGTAAATACAGTAAGATGTGGACTTGTAGTAGCACTTCATTCAATATCAGTCGGGCGAAATCTACCAAACTTCTACATGATGACCTTCAAGTAGGAGGCTCCTCTGGGGCGAGCTGAAACCAGAGGAGGAGAGTGGAGGGCTGGACGGGCTGCGTCTGCACAAGCGTGGGCTGCTTTGTGTGGAAGGGCCCACATGGGGCAGGCATGGCCCCATTTCCCAGACAAACACCAACCCAATACTCACTGTGGGAGGGGAAACAGGAAATGAAGCAATGTGCTCCTGTGCCAGAAAAGCCCCAGATCTCCAAGTGGTCGGAGTAGGGGCGGCATGTTGCAGGAGCTCGCTCTCTCTCCCTGTACTTACAATCCAGACCCTCATGTTTAGTTCCAAATCTAACTAACCAGGGCAGAGGACTTCATGGTCTGTCCTTAAATAATCTGCATATGCCAAATGGAAAGAGATGCTACCATAAATTAAAACCAACCCTAAAAATTAAAAAACAAACATCGTTCTCTTTGGAATAAGGAGAACACCGTCAACACCTGCTAAAACAGAACGGGGTAACACACTGTAAGTGGAGTTTCTCCTTCACCCCCATGAAAAAAAATGGATGACAGGATCTGGTTTCGATTTCAAGCCCCTTAAATCTTTTGAAAATAAATAATGAGTGGGCAAATTAGAGACTAAGAAAAACACAGAGAACAAAGCTGAAGGATCATTAGAGCTCTGGTTGAACTCTGGCACACTGCTCCTCTGAAAGAAAGCCAGTAGCGTGGAGAGATGAAAAATGTATCCAGATGTTATCTCCATAAGAGGCCAACAAGAGAGAGGGGAGGCACATTACAGGGAAAAGAGTGACAGAAGGAAAGGAAGAGTAAAAAAACAAAACAAAAAAAAAAAACATGTTTAGTTAGTGTTACCTCAACCCACATGTGCTTCATGAGGAAGAGAATTACTCTGATTTCTCCCTCTCAATTTTCCTTCTCCAGGAAGTACACACAAATTCAGCAAAGGGGTAGGAGGGGTCCAAAACATGCCTCTAATTAAATCCAGACACCCATCTCCTTTCGAGCCCCAACCCACAAAGCATTATAACAAGGGGTTCTTGGTAAGGCATGAGTCGACACCTATGATATCTTTCACCCTTCTCTCACATACACTACTAGCCAAAGGTGTAGGTGAGATTTTTTCATGCAGGTTTTTTTTTTTCACATCAGCCAACTTCCTCCACCCTATGAATAGTTTTGTAATATATTTTAATAATACCTTGGAAGTCCAGAGATCTCTTTGGCAAGGATCAATAATGCGTGTTACGTTTACCTCAAAAAATTTAGGTAACCAATAGCCTTGTTCAGGCTATCGGGCCAGGCCAGACCAGGGCAATTTCCGTGCAAATTGGTGCCAGTAGCCCTGGGCCACTTGCCTCCACCTGTGCATTCAGACTGGCGCGCTACTGGCCTGCTCTCCTAACGCTTACACCCGCCCCCTCTGCAAAATCGTCACAGTCGAACCATCCATTTGTTTAGTAAGCTACAGACATGCGTCTTGAAGTGCACATATTGAAACATGTTAGTGTGCTACTATTTCAGCGGTGGAATAAAAAGTGGATGGTCTGGGTTATACCTTATACTGAAATTCATTTCATAACGTGTGTCATTTGATGTGGAACTGATAAGCTAATGTAGGCTAATTTATCTTTATACCTAGGGGGCAAAACCCCCTTTTTTAGGGAAATCATTCATGGGCTGCTGTAAAAGGTTGTTGTACAAAAATGAAATCTATGATGACCCAGGATCACAACCTGGGTGCACAACCCACTAAACAAGTTGCTGCTTGTGTTACTACCCTCTTTATGCCCCATTATAAGTCTATGGCAAGTATTTTTAAGGGTGAATAGGGTAAAATTTTTAACAAGTAGATATCCCCACAAAAATTACTCTGATGATTATTCACATTAAGATGATACTTTTTTTTGTATTGAAAGTTTTCTGAAATATCATGTATGAATATGTAAATGAGTTATACTGCATACAGCTACATGGGGATAAGCAGCGCATCACAAATATTTAATGGAAAAACATTCAAGTTCACATTTAGCATGGACAAAGCTTCAAAGAAAGCTGGCTTCGTTGGGAGGTGTGTGAGTGTGGACTACAAGCCTATCTGGCCTGCAGCCTAAAATACATAAATGTTCCCAAACTTTATGATGAATGTTCCTAAACGTTTAGAGTAGGAATAACCAGACTGGTCCCAGCACATGAAAACTGCCATTTTGTTTTCTATTTTCTTTCAAGC
>JASCIP010000238.1:18971866-18983490 GCA_034783695.1 Sardinella gibbosa
TTCCTAAATCCTAGAACTACTTTTTCCAGCCGGAACTACTTTTTCACAACCGTGTATATCTGATAAAAGACGACAGACTATACCTTTAATTCCTAGCAGTAGAAATCACAGTAGGAAGCCTGTTTAAAGGATTTGTGGTGTGAAAGGGACTTGGGGTGGACTAGTTAGACAGAAATAATGACTCAGCAGAGGCAACCCGGAGTTCTTGCCTCCACCTCAACATTATTTCCGTCAAACAGGTCACCTTGTCAGCTGTTATCCCTTACATAACAAGAACAAACTTTTGTTAAATAGCTCGCCTCGGTTCGCGCTACTCGAGCTTTGTATGGGCAATGCTATGCCCTTAGTAATAGCATTTTAAAGGAGAAAGAAGCATCGGTTAGAAGCACTGCATTTCGGAATTCTGGGGCAAAAGGAGTTGGGCTATTTGACAAATGTTTATGCTCATTATAATGTTTAAATATACACCCCAAATCCATTTCACACCAAACTTTAACCTGCATTTTTAGCTTTCGGCATACTTAGAGACATGGGTAGAGCCGAGCCACAAATTTAAATTACATTGTAGGGTAAAACTTGTTATTGGCTTGCTTCTTATTTTCATTTTTTTCAATGTATAAATTGTATGTATGATGTTACTAATGTACTGTGTAGTATATTAGATTATTCTTTTCAGAATATTACTAGCCTTTCTGTAATGTATGAGACATAAATAACTCTGACACTGTTGTTTAGTGTTATTTTCATAGTATCATTATTAGTAGTAGTATTAGTTTTGCCATCTGTACTTCTATTCTTACTTAAATGTTAAGGCTGTGATCACCACATGATCTTGTTCAATTCATTGAGTCTGGGTTACATTGGCACATCTAATAAAGAAGGTAACTAATAGGGCTTCCATGCAAATAAGCCACTTCCTGTCCAAATAGATATATTTCCTGAATTGGCTTTACTGCCTAGACCAAATAGAACAATGGTAGACACATCAACCTGTCCTGTTTACTGCTGCCCAATCCCAAGAAAAGCAAATGAGGTAAACTAACAGCATGATGTAGATTGTTATAGTTGGTGCAACCTGTGCCCTCGTCATCCTCCCATCAGATGTTCCAAAGAAGCCACTAGAGAGAATCATTTACAGAGTTATTGTGTCCTTGTCTAGAAAATAGATTTTCGAATTAACCAAGGCAAGCCTCATGTCTGTCTTCATGTCTGCCTGTCAAGTATTTTGCAAATGAAGAGGGGGACTTGAAACTGGACAGAAATGTTTGCATCAACAGTCCAAAAGAATGTCTGCAGAGTGCTGACCGACACACAGTCAGTAATGAGGTCCATCAAGGCGCAGCACAGATCAGCACAGACTAAATCTTATCAGTTATGACATTTTGTCATTCATCAAAGGCCTCGTGTCCCGGCACATTGTTGGAATAAATTGGAATAAATTGGAATAAGTCAGAGTCAATTGGAATCAGAATCCCAATAAAAGCCGATCAAGCTTTGTAGACACAGCACATCCTACCATCTTTGCAGCAGTCCAAGCTTATTAACTAGGGACCCATGCCTCATGGAGTTCTGTTTTTCTTGCAGAATGTTGTTAAGTATGGACGGATTCTTTCAGCTTTTAGATCCCCCTCCACTGTGAGTGCTTGCACTGAACACTGACAATATGACACTGGAAACTCCTAAGGGCTACAACCTGGTGCTAACCTGGCGAACCTACAGATGTTTTATAGTTTTTGACTCCAGCCATGCATTGAAATACCACCCTGACAGGGCAATGTACTATAGAAAATTGACACAGTAAAACATTTTCCAGTTGTTGGCAATGTTCCCAGAACAGTAAATTTTTACAAGTTCTGATAATTGCTAACACACCTGTAACACAGCTCTGTTTCAAGCAACTTGTTTCCATCCCTAAAATGTTTACTTTTGGGGTGCATTGCTAATAAGGTAAAAGGTTACCCCCAAAACTCGCCAACATCTTATTAAAAATGTTTTGGTCTACCACCGGTCATTTTTATTTCTAATTAAATTTATAACTTCCAGGTTGAATTCATGGACAATAAAATATATAATACTCTTGATCAAATGTACAGTAATGTAACAGTAGCAATACCATTCCAAAAAATCTGGCTCTTCACAGACAGACAAACTGGAAAAGTGCTTTTCCAGTTGATTACAGAGAATTGGCCAGAATGTGAATTAGACAGATTGAGAAAACACTGTGAGAATATTAAAAGGTCGTTTCTATCAGAGTAGATTTTGGAAAGATTAAGTAGCATATGGAAAATCCATTTTTTACTGCATAAAATACAAATGAAATCAGTCATACAACATCTATTTTAAACTGTCACTAGAGTTATTCTAATACCTTATAATAGGACGGCTAAAGCTGGTTGTTTTGATATACCCAGCTGCAATGAAAGCCAGGCTTATATACCCTTAAAACGCTTCCCTAGACAGCTATTCATCACCAAAAGTTCTAGAATACAGCACACTAGCTTTATTACTGACTTTATTACTTTAGTCTTGTGTGTTTTAAGGCAGTTTTCTTAACTGCAGTAGTTTTTAACCACTCCCACCCCTCCAAAAAAAGAGAGGGGGAAAATGACACCAGTTGCAGGAGCAGTTTGATGTAACCACCCAGCATGCTAGGGGTTAAAGTCTGTTCCATAAACTCCAGCTTAAGAATCCCCTGGCAGCTACTCGTACAGGCTTTAAATACTGATTTGACAGATCGCATTTTACTCCCAGGCACTAAGAAAATAGCCTCCATTGCCGTCTTATACTCCAACACAACAGCAAGCATATCTACAAACCTGTGGACACAATGGCAAACATAATGAGATCAATGTTTTTCACTTTTATATTTGCTCCGTGGCTCCTCTCAGCATCAGCAAGGCAACACTACCATGGTGCACATTCCAAAGAGGATATACAACTTGATGAAAAAGACTACCTTCAGTCAAGGTTCAAGGTACATTCTCTTTTGCATGGATATCTACTTCACATTTTTAAGGAGAACTAATGTTTTTGATAGAAAAACTGCAATGGCAAAATGTTCTGCTATTACAAACAAGACATTTCTAGTTTTGTAGCATTCATTTGCTTGTTTTGTCTTTTAATAGCTGCATAAATCATATGTGAAAATTATACTTTTTAAGTTTAATATGCAAGACAGAATAAATATTTTAAGTCATTTTAAAATGCACTGATCTTTGAGAGAGTGAGAAAAAAAACTTGACTAGCACAAGGATAGATATGGCTGATGCAAAATAAATGAAAGACTAAACTATATAAAACTTTATCTATACTTTAGCCAACATAAAAAAACAATATGGTGGGATCAGTAACACTGACCATCTTCAACATGCCAATAATGTCTTTCATCTGTACTGTAGTTCATGTGTAGTTGTTTATTTTCACTGTATATTCAGATTGGTTCCTCATGTTGGTACAGACGTTTTCTGCAAATATAAACACAATTGATCTAGACTGTTCATGGCTGGGTCTGATTCCATTCCATTCGTAAGCCATCCCACCCATGAGGCATTCAGCAGTTGGCTGAGTTTTGCCTGGGCTGATTCTGATTAGTCAGCACAAGGGACTACTGGGCAGTAAAAGACATTCCTCTGGCTACAAAACTCTCCAGCTGAGTTGAAACTGCAATCCAACCCAGAGGTCAGAGCTTAAAGCCCTGACACAGAGAGGGTCATCCAACAGACGCCCAGACTAACACTCCTTCCCACTGAAGTCCATCAAATTCCCATTTTGAAGTTAAGACAGGTTTTGGACGTGAAAAGTTTACAAGGACAGAAAGAGACCAAAATACGCCAATCAGGATTCCTGTATAGTAGCGTCTGCATCAAAATGACACTTCTTATATGAACAAGTCTGACTTTAGAAAGATCTACTGGAAATTGCTCAATTGTTTTACTTGAGCTCTAATTACCTCTCCTCAATACCATCTATACACCAATTTCAATTTCATCCAAAACCACAGAGAGATGTAACTACTCTAACAGACTACGACTCCGACTCCGTTTTCTTGCCGGCTGACACTGCAGATGACACTGCAACGGGCACAGCTGATGGTAAAGTAAAGTTCTGAGGCACTTGCAGGAGTGATTTATGAGATTTATATGAGCTAAACTTTTATATATGTGTTCCTAATGAAAAAAAGTATGTAATTAGAAGCCATCATGCACTGCTGCCACACATGTGTGGGCTTAAGTCGGACTGGTTTGGCTTTGTAGCATGATACCAGCTGCTATGCTTACACTTTTCTGTCTGCAAATCAGTAGAGGACAGACAGAACAAACACAGAGAATTTAATTACAACACAATGCACCCATAGGCTTGCAGCTGAATGCATGCGAGGGACGAATGACACAAGCTGTCTTTCCATTTCCAGATCTGCCCACTTGTCTGCTCTGTGTGTGCCTCACTGGGTCGGTGTACTGTGAGGAAGTAGTGCCTGACATGACATCTGTGCCAGCCTTGCCCAAGGAGACTGCCTACCTCTATGCACGCTACAATAAGATCAAAAAGATTACCGCCAAGGACTTTGAAGATATCGGTGAGCTTTGTTAGCCTTGTGTATGAGACTCACTGACTTCTTGAAGGGAGTCTGGAATCTCTCCACTGGAAAATGTTTACAGTGCTAGCTTTGCAATGGGGGTAGACTTAGTGTTAACTTAACTAATAGAATAGAATAATTCTTTATTGTCCACCAGGGTGGAAAATTATCTTTGGCTCACCATAACATAGAAAAGCCAGACACATATCTCTGAACACATAGCTTGAAAGACAGCAGAACATACAACAAATTATGCTTTCAAAAGAAGTATACAAACAATAATTAGCAGTTCATGCTATTGCCTGGGGAACTCGCTTTGTTGTGTTGAGAACACTAATGGCATTTGGGATAAAGGAAAAGGCCTTTAGCCAGAGGAACCCTATAACACTTCCCAGACTTAAGGCTAAAAAGAAAATGGGAAGCATTTGACACTGTTCTTCTAACTTTCCACTTCAGGCTCTCGGTGGTGAAGTTGGTTAGCTGTTTTGGGGGTTTTCCTACTATTTTGCTTGCCGTAGACACAACCCAGTTTAATTTAGTCTCACATTTGCAGCTTAAGTGTCCAAACCAAGCAGGGAGAAGAGATGTTAAAATATACTCTCAATATGCATAGTGTACACAAGTTCGAGAATCATCGCACTACCACCAGCTCAGTGGTTGGAGAAGACTTTGCTGTGAAGTTGCTGAGAACATAAAAGTCAAGAAGTGTGCCAAGATATTCAAAAGTTTGTACAGTGTCAACACATTGGCCTTTGAGACTGGCTTCATGTTTAGGCCTCGATTTTTACAGTAAAGCAGCTCCTTTGTTTTTAAAACACATTTATCTCTAACTGGTTATTATTACACCATGTTTTCACATGAGCAAGGTAGGAGGTCTCATCAATCATTGGTTCAGCCTAAGCAATGGCATCAAGGATTCCCTAATGATACTTCCTGCTTCACCAAACCTTTACAAACTGATACTACACCACACTGGCAGTCAAACAACAATGTATTTACTTCTGCTCAATTCATTAATTTTTATGTGTTAAGGTTTGCTGTCTTCTGTGTTGATGTTTGCAGATGTTTCACTAAGAGAGGCCAGACTAGAATCTTGATCAAATGAAAAGAGCAGAAATGCTAGGCATACAAGACCAAGATAGACTGTGCTACAAATGGGCGTATCTGGAATTGTCTAACTGAACCTGTATTCATTCTATTGTATAACCATGATGGACACAAAATATATGACAATTTAGTATCCCTAATTATCAATCAACCACAGCTTATAGTAGACAGACAAAAACATCAACAAAAATGTACACCGGAAATTTTGACACAATGGCATGGAATAATGTTAACTTTTTTGCAATGTAAACCACAAAAGCCTATCGTCGCTGTCAGGTGGAAACCATGTACTGTATGTCCAAATATGTCCAAACATCTTTTTTTTTAGCAAATTGGAAAAAGAAAACATGCATGTTGTGAAAGTTGGTCCTATATCTTAACATGCAGTTGCCTCTGCCCAGTCCATGATTTCCCTATATGGGGACACCTTGACCATTATCCCGCTTGCCACCCATCTGCAACTCTTCCGTTAAGATAATGAGTGAATAAGCGTTAAAAACATAAATGAAACATGCGGTTCAGTTCTTCAACAGCTAACGATTGTTTTGCTCACTCCTTTAACTCTCGTTTATTATGGTTCGTACATCCAAAAGAACATTGATATAGAACGATGACTTAGCTTCTTTTTTTTTACCAGATCTGCTTCATAGATGTCCCGTTAGTGGGAAATAACACATACCCTCTTAGCAAATGAGAAAAACGCATTAATTTCTCAGTGTGATAAGATAAATTATAGATAGGAAAGTATAGATTGTTAAATACTTATTTCACAGAGAGACATGACGATTGACCTATACTGTAATAAGTGGTTAAGAAATGCATATCAAGCATAAACATTACTCTGTGGCCTTATCTTGGTTCTGGAAGTTGACCTGACCATCAACATAACTTTGTATTGCAGTCACTCTGAGAAGGATTGACCTCACTGGAAACCTTATTTCCGAGATTGAGGATGGAGCCTTTTCAAAGCTTGTTCTTCTAGAAGAGCTCTCACTGGCTGAGAATCAGTTGGTTAAACTTCCAATGCTGCCCGCAAAGCTGACCTCCTTTAATGCTAATCACAACCAACTCAATACCAAGGGTGTCAAATCCAATGTTTTCAAGGTAAGGTGCCATACATTGCTGGGACAAAACTACAGTATTTATGCAAACAGGACCTTGTATTGACTTCAGCCATGTATCAACACTCCACAGTTAACTGCAGTTTACTCAAAATAACTGACAAAGGTAATTTAATGACAATTTCTTAAGTATATTGTTGTCTAATTCATTATTGTTTTGCTTTGCCTCAACAACAGAAGTTGACCAAGCTAGCGAGTCTTCTCCTTGCTCACAATGAACTGGAGGCAGTACCCCAGATTCCAGAGACTGTCCGCATATTGCATCTGCAAGTAAGTAGGCTTAAGCACAAGAAATCCCTTAGCTCAGGTGTGGGATGATGAATGAAGAAGCAAATATAAACAGAATATGACAAAATGAATGAATTCCTGAATAATGTAACTAAAAATGTATCTACAGTAACAATACAGATATTCAAAGACAGTTGTAAGAATATACTGTACCTATTGAAAGTAGCCAAGCAGAGCAGGACCTGAGAGGAAAACCATTAAATTTGATAGATTCGCAGTTTTGTTCTGGAATTACATCATAAAGGAGAACTATGCTCAAGAATGTTGTGTCTCTTCCATCATCTGGATGACGAACAAATGCAGTGATTCATTAGACTGAAAGCTGCTGTATACCAAACAAACCATTTCTATCTCATCCGAGTCAGACTGAAGTGGGTCGAGACTAAATCGGAGCCAACGCTGCTGATGATAAAAACTCAACACATGGTTAAGCCTGGTCAAATTCTGTATTTGTGTTAAGGATGTATAAGCGTGTGGTAGCACTCAGTGACAGGAATTAGGGTTAGGGCCTCACACCTGTATGATAAACCATAAATGTGCTTACGCTCTGTAGGATGTAAACCTTGTATTTTGTGATTTATATTTATATTTGCATGTGGACAACTCAAATGTTGGCACACTATTAATAAAATAGAGCATAGAAATAATTATTGATACCAAAGGAGTCCTAAATAATCCCCAATAAATGTAAGACCTTGATTTGATCAAATTGATTAGATCACAGATCAGCACAGATCAGACACAACTCCATTGGTCAGTGATATAAAAAACATGTTTGTCTTCCATCCTACTAAGTCTGGGCAAAACAATAGATGCAATCTGTAACCCTAACCATAAGTTAAACTCATTTAACTGTTTTAAAACACATACTTAAAATAAAAGAAATAATGTTGTATTCCATTTGCAGTCTGAACTTGGTCTGAGTCATTTCCGAGCTCAAAAGCAGGAAGAGATGTAATTGCAAGCTCCCGCAGCTTTGAAGTCTGAGCAAGAGCTCGGAGCTACCCTGAGTAAAACCTCCAATATGGCGCCGCCAAATAAGCGTGAAGTGAAGCAGAGGATGAGGGATATAGCCTTCTGTTAATTTCCAGTTCAGTACCATTTATGCTTCACAGATCATTTACATGAACAAATCTATTTTGTGTTCATCTGTCATTATATTGCTACATGTCTTTGACTTAAAAACGGTAGAAGGCCCTGTTGTGAACTGCTACAACAACTTCTGTAAACAGGCGATGCTAGCACCTATGCCAACGCATACACCTCAGTTTTTTTTTAACATCACTCATAGTTCTGAAACAACTGTTTTTAGCAAACTGAATGAACAATAAACTTCATAGTTTACATAGTTACAGTATATTTCATTTCATTAACTGTGTTCTACTGATTGGTGCCATTGCACTCACAACTCACTCACTTTAGCTGATTACATCTTGTATCGATTGCGCCAAGCTTTGTATCAAGATTTCTCTGTTTCTTTAAGACACTCGGCAGTCAGGCTCAGTGCAATAATGACTAATGTTAAGATCTTTTGCAAGGTGATTCCACAGAGCTATACTGTAACAATCTTCTCCTTTCTGTGCAGAACAACAACATCTCCTCAGTTAGTGATGACACATTCTGTAAAGGGAACAATACCTACTACATCCGACCAAACATGAACGAGATCCGACTGGATGGAAACCCTGTCAACCTGGCCCAGTATCCAAACAGCTTTACCTGCCTTATGTCACTGCCAATTGGACGATACCATTAAGCATGATTTGAATCCAAAACTGTCGAAATGTGGCAAACACGTTTCCGGTCTTGAGTATCAAGTATGTTATGGGCTGATTCAGTTTGCTTTGGGTGACTCCAAGTCTTAAATTATATTTCACAACCAAGATCGGGGGATTTCCCTGTCATTATGTTGTGCCAGTCACACAAATGCTCCCTGAATAGCTTTCTGCTCATCTCTGTATAATGGTTAAGTTTGTTTCTAGACTGGCTTTCAACAATGACCGACCTTGAATCATTACACGTCCCACTGTACATAAACTCCTTCCTGTAATAAAATCTACTGCCTTTTAAATTACTTTACAGAAAAGTGGAGTAAAGCACCCTTTTCTTAGAATTCTGTGAATTTTCTTCACTTGAACTGTACTTAATTTAAATCTGTTTCAATGGTAGGAATAAGGACAATAAGGGACCAACATAGCAGTAGGCTATTGAAAAGATAAAACCAGGTGGCTATGAAACCTCAAAGTGAATTATTTTTCTACCAAAGAACAAGCTCATTATTCTAATTATATTATGGCTAATAGAGATACACATACTAATCTGAAAGTAATACATTAGCATATTAAGTCCATGAAAAGGATTTGTTGAACAGTAATTTTAAATAGAATTTATACCCTTTTTCAACACTGATGCCATAATTTAATTACAATACAACATCCTGTATGTATTGTACTCAAAACAGCTAGAAGCTAAGCTTGTTAGTTTATTAGTCTGAGAACAGTTGGCAACCCAAATCTCTCATAATTCTAGCTCACAACCGAAGACTTTCCTGTGATAGTGCTGCTCATGTAGACAATCACATATGGCTAAAGATTTGCTTGCAGGCAAGCCCTTGATAACCCTCTCCATCTTGGAGCTTGTTTTCTCCCTTCCCATTAAAGGCTGTGGGAAAAGGAGTCACAGGTTTAAAGCTGGTAAAAGTGTAGCATGGCAAATTAAACACGAATCCTCCAGAGCAGAGTCACAATTGTTTTAAGACAGTGGTAGAAAGTGTTGATTTTGCTCCATCATTTTATTTGTTTTTGCTATAATAATGTATCAACTTAAGGTTTACTACCTATGTGAATTATCAAAGTATGCTGTACAGAAATGCATTGTCTTGTTTTATGGCATCTTTAATTATTTTAATAAAACATTTTAAGTTAAATCTGTGGTGAGTGGTCTGTGCATGTAACTGCAGAATACTGAATATTATGACTACTGCACATTAAGTTTTAATAGAGCTCTTGTATCCCACACAGGATGAATATTTATACTTTGACTTGAGTACACACACACACACACACACACACACACACACACGCACACACACGCACACACACACATATACACGCACACACATTCATGCACAGACAATTCTGGAAAATGTGTGTCAATATTATTCCATTCTCTGGGCCAAACTGGCAGTCATAACATGCTTAAAGTCCAAGTAAATAATGGAATGGTTTCCATATTGCCTTTGCCGTCTCATTGCTGACTTTACATTGCTGCCACAGCAAGGAATACGGACTGCTGCTGATACTAAGCACTGCTTCAGCTAACCGTCTACCTCCACACACACTTAAAGACATAGTCATTGAGCTACTCAAACCCCTAAGGGGATAAATGGTAAACAATGAATACAGCATAAGCCCATACAAGCCCAGCCAAAAGAACATGTTCACTGTTTATGCACGGTCAGTTTTGCAGTCAGCTGGATAGATAGATTTGAAACAATTACCTTGTACATAAAAACTTTTAAATTTGAGTTTTGTTTTTGTCCAGATATCAGGGATGTAACTTTAACAATATTGGCCATTCTAAAGTGTGGCAATCCAATGCCACAGCACATGTAGGAATGTGAGCTACATGATTACTATGGCTGAAAAGCATAAGGGGGATGGGTGACTATCCACTGCACCACTGTTCTTCCATTATTTCACTTTAAACTGTTTAGTGGCTATAATTATGTGCATTCATATTGAAATCAGTGTTGAAACACATGGTTTAGGTAAAGGGGGAAATACTATTCAAGTTTTTATATTATAACGATATTTAGTTTTATTCATTCTCTGTGTCTGCCCTAAGAGTCAGTGCCAGCAGGTCTCGAGACAGTACCATTAGACAAATCTATTATGAACAGGGCTTGCCCAGTCAGACACACCGTTTCAGAATTCTAATACCATATTTGGTCCACCACAAAAGCCCTTCCAAGACATAGTTAATTGCTGATTCACATTCCATATCAGAAACTCTTTACTCCACTGCTCATCATGCTCATTATAACTGTTTTCCTGGCAAGGATCACATGAATAAGTCATTTGATAGGAGCGCAACCAATCAGGACTCAGGGTTTCCAAGTGTTTGCAGATGCAGGCTGTGTTTTCAAAATGCTTTAGAAACTCAAAATCAGTGTAGTAGTATGATAAGGAGCGCAAGTTTTGTATAAATGTACAGTTACCTGGTTTAACAATGTAAACAGGGAGGAGGAAGAAAGGCTATTAATTCTCTCGCTGGACCTAGATGCACACACAGAGTAGTTGCTCTGGGTCTGTTTCCGAAAGCCACAGGTTCTAACTAAGCTAGCTAGGCCCATTGTCAATCAACTGCTACCTGATTAGCAACAGTATTGGCTGGTAGTGATAGGTGAATAATGTGAGTTACTGGAACAGCAAAACAGACTTAAAGTAATACGCTGGCGCGCTCAAACCTAACATTCCAGTGGAAGTAGTGGTCGAGTACAATGAGCTGACAAAAAATTAGCCGAAACGATG
>JASCIP010000238.1:18994601-19012178 GCA_034783695.1 Sardinella gibbosa
AAGAGAAGAGATCATCTTTGATAGAGGTAAAGACTGTGCATCTATATGTGTTTTCAAACCAAATATTGCCCCCAACCGTTTATTTTGTGTCATTTTTGTCCATTTTTGTTTGCATTTGTTTGTATTTGACTCCAAATGTCATGAATTGGATTTTAGTGCACATAAGACTGAATACTATTTATTAAAAAAATACCCCCAAAATGTATTATTTGTTGCATGGTTTTCACATAATGTGACAGACATCCTTGGTCTAAAGTAAGTCCATTAAGGCATCCTTCTGGTTTTCTCCCCATAAAACACTTGCTATTATACAGTATGTGTGTACAGACACAATAGGCGAAACATTTCTGTTCCCGAGGGATTGTTCTCTCAAAACTTCCGCAACTTGGAATTAAATATTAGTACATAAAATGAGATGGATGTGGAGGCAGGAGCTTATGTAAATGTAGATGGGTGCAGCTGGGTAGCCTACATAATGAACTAAAGACATGAAGGCATAGCATGTTGTCTGTACAACTACAGAGGCCTACAATATTTTTAGAGGTGTAATTTACAAGATACATCACATGTGCCAATAGCGGCTGTATCAAGGCATTCGTCAAGCTCGGCTATATCCGTCAATGTTCGACCAAGGTAAACAAATCTTCGGATGGGATATGTGAATGGACTTCATAGTGCATAGCACTTTAGCAAAATTTACTCCGAACCTCCACTTTAAGTATGGACAGTCGGTAGCGTATTCGTTTAAAGTATCTTATGTTGTCTGAACTTTTTTTGTGTGTGTGTGTTTCCTCAGGAGTACCGAAAGAAGCACAGAGCTGCCAGGAAGAAGTTAAGGGAATCTCATCATAACTGAGTTTAAAATGAACTGACTCGTTCCCTAGAATATTCTGTTTTTGAATATTATTACCTTTGTACATATTTCCTCCTGTCTGTTGAGTTTATCACCAGATATAATCAAAGTAAATCATTAAAATAATTTGACATTTTGTTTACTCTGAAGACCTTCAATGATTATGTAATGACTTTCACAAATAAATTGCATTTTGCATATTGGCCAACAGGGGGAGATGTCAAACTTTTACTTGGTCTCTACCTAATATTGACTTTCCCCACCTCCATTCAAGAAGTTTGATACAACAGTGTTTCATTTTCTTATTGCTTTAACTACTTTCAATTCAAAGTCTAGCATTTAAGTATTTGACAAGTCTAGTACTGAAATCCTTGTTAACAACCTTTTTTAACCCCAAGCAGTTTCTGGTAGTTGTATTTTATTCAGATAGTTTACAGTATATTATGTTTTATAAACTTATTCGAAAGCTGCACCTGCATTTTCCCTTCCTTAAGGGGAGGCCAAGGTAAGTTCCTCCTCTAGTCAAATGTAAAACTTGTTGATGACAAATTAAAACTGTTTGACGAAACTAGCCCAAACCTAAGTTATTTAGACAATTAGCCTGCATGAAAAAGTTGTTTGCAAACAATGTTTAGCCTTTACACGTTTAAACTGTAGTGGTCTTTATTAGTTTCAGCATAGTGGAAGGTTGCAGATCCGCGAGCATGTACACACTGTTCCTGTCCACAGCCTTTTCCTTTCATGGCTTCCTGACTAACAGGACGCTGTGGTTTCCTATTTCATGCCTGCTGACATCACTGTTGTCTCTCCAAGTGTCAAATATCTGTGTGCAAAGTGGGAGGGAAGTAAGCAAGGGGAGGAGAGAACTGCTGAATGGTGACATAAAGAAGTACTCAACTGCCATTTTGCATGGAGACAGAATGCAACTATAACTAAAAAGTAGCCATTGGCAATAAATTATGTATAAACAAATAACGCTATGATTTGAGGTACAGAAATGTACCAGGATTGATATCACACTAGTGGTTTGTGCCTATGAGTAACATCTACAAAGCTCATAAAGTTGCAACAACATTGGAGGAGAGCAGAGTTTTAAATCCGATGAGGGAGGAATGTCCTCACAGCCTCAATATGGAAACAACAACAAAAAAAGTGACTGACTTGCTGGGAGTTACTGCCTCCAGTTCACAAACTAAAAGTGTGGGCTCATTTTTAAACATTTAGACCTTCTTGCTGCTATACATGATCAAGTCAAGTCCATTTTACATAAAGAAAAATAAAAAGTTTAGTAAGAGGTCTAGTGCTTTGTTGTATGAAACTCTGGAGTGTGGAAAGTATGTGAAGTAAATGGAACAGCAAATACTAGTTATCTAGTAAACCTGACTACATATCTGTGATTACAACTGCAAAGCTTGAGAAGGGAACCACGTGATGATGGGGGCAGTCTCAAGTCCTTCGAGAATAACAACCCTCCCCCCATTCCCCACTGACACAAAAACAGAAATATGATTTGATCCGTGTATGTACACAGTACACACAGCCAGTCAAAATCTTTGCAAGACTTTCCAATTTGACATGAATGAATATCTGCTGTGAAACCCATCTCTCTCAAATCACTAGTATTAAAGATTAATGATAAAGGTTGGACCACATTTAACTTCTTTTAAGAATATTTATTATATTCCATTATAATACAGCCAAGCATGGTAGCCCTACGAGACTTCCACACTAGATTCTTGCTACTTTTTGAAGAACTAAATGTAAAACTGTTCAAACTTAACATCCAAACTATATTCTGTACGGTAGACCAACTCCCGTATGAGGCTTTCTCTATCTGTAATATGATCTTAAAAGCTTGCCATTGCTTGTGCACTACTTGTGGGAGGTACTAAGACTGTTGCTATGTGTGAGCAGCATAAGTGTGTGTTCATGTTGTGTAAGAGGGGCATCAACATTGGAAATCCTTTGACAGAGAGGGTATGCATGTGAGAGTTGTGCCATGGCCCGTCTCCGCTGAGTGCTTAGTAACGTGCCTATTGAGGGCAGATTAGAGAGTGAGAAAGGATGAGAGGTGGAGGAGGGAATGAATTGAGCTGGGCTTTGCCTTTATGCCATTACAGCAGTGCATAATCCTGCTCACAGTGTCCTTCGGTACACACGGGGGAGGGGAATAGGCCTACTTCTAAATGTTCAACAGGAGCCTTTGGGCTAATCCTGAAAACTGGGGGATACTTTGCTATTTCAGTGAAATACAAGCATAGGTTCTATTATGAATTCTTTCAGTAGGCTATTAGAATTGGCAGCTAATTTTATAAGCTGGCATGTAGGCGTTGAATGCATTGTATGGTGTGCTGTCTAGTTTGGCTCCTTTCTCAAGTCTTGGTTTGATCACTGTCAAACTTCAGGAGAATGAGTTGCATTACACAGCACGCTCCTTAATTATTGGCACCCGTGGTAAAGTAGTTGAAAAACAAATGTAAACCTTTAGCCTACATAAAATAAACATGCATTGTTCACCAGACAAAATTTTAGTCGTTTCAGTTGGCAGCTCAATTTTTAGTTATTATTTTAACTTTGAGTTTTGAAACACCTTATAGCTGCTCTCTCTTACAGAAATAAGCACACATTGTTGAATGCAACATTAAAATTCAGCATTTGGTTAGCATTAAAGGGATTATCCAGAGTGAAATGACCTGTGGCTCTGTTGTTTCATGTTGCTTAGTGGTGTAGTGTATGAGAATGACAGAAAGTGGTGCAGTGTAGACCAAGTAGCTAACTGGCCAACACTAACACTATCAAACAATAACTGATGAGGGCAAGGAAGCTTGCTTTTCTACCCAGTAACAATGCACACGTCAGGCCAAACCCATGAGACGTCTCTCTCTTCTAAGCAACATCACATCTCCTCCCTCCCGTAAGCCACGCCTGGGGTCCGTCTCTTGGAGCCTGTTCCTGTATGTGACAAATAAACTCCTGAATCCTGAAACAATTTCCACTACCACTACGTTCCAGGAATTTTCCAAAATGTTTTCATAATAGGAATACAAAAAATAACCAAGTGGGAGCATTACAGTATGTGAAGGGCACAGTACAACCAAGATGTAACTTTTGAGTTTAACATTAGGGGAAGGTTTGGGAGTGTGAGAATCTACAGTTCACATTCTCTGAATTTACACCCAAGGTTTACGGAAAATGTTATTGATACCACAGTAGAACCTCAGGCCGTTATTTAAAGTTTTTGTAATGTTCCATGTTAGATGCCCACATCTGTTAGCATGAGATGCTAGTTTGCAGGTGTACAGTACGTTGTAGGCCTATCAAATGCTGTCACTCTAATATCTGCTGAGAGCACTCGGCAGTCTGAAAGAACATGGATGATTGACTCTGGATTCTGTTAAATATGGATTGAAAAAGTGAGTTACATTCATATTTACTATTGTGCCACATTTAGAATGTTTCTTCAATGCACAGTGTTTTTTCTAGATGCATGTTTCCTTTAAGGTGGAATTATGATTTTCATTGTGAGGTTAATGTAAATTACAATTTTTTTTTTTTTTTCACTTTAACACAGATGCCAATACTCGTGGAGGGCGCTGTAGATGGGGTTGCATAGACCAGCCCATCCCCCATGGTGTTCTCTGCCACGGCCCTCCCTCCCTTCCCTCCGCTCCCTCTCTCTCTCCCTCACTGTGTAGCAGTCCCTTGGCCAATAGATTTAAAGCTACAGTGGTTCTTTCCCTTCTTTGTCATATTTGACACAATTTTATAATCACCTCTCGTGCATATGTCACCTATGCCAACTGGAGAATATATCTCTCTGTGACCATGCTTGGACACCTGTAGTTCTGGATCAAGCCTTTCAAAGATTCAAATGACTAATGCATCAAGAATTAAGGAACCCTCCATATTCTGTGCTGTAGGCTTATTCATGCATGTAAAAATCCATGCACTGTTGTGTTTGTATCTTGAAATACTTCTAAGAAACTTCCACTTCTCATTTCAGTTGGGTAGCAATGTCAACACTAATAATTAGAGGAAAATACTGCTGTTATTCACATCATTGCGTGGGGTACCCAATTGTTGCACCATATTACATAAAATATCTTCGATATTTAAAATGTATGCAATCATGTTTCTTGATTCTTGATTGAACAAGGTAGTGATAATGCAATCCATTATTTTCCAGTTATGGGCGTATTCCTTGTTTTTGCAGGTATCAAATGAATAGCCCTGTTTAATGTATAATGTTTGTAGGCCTGTGTAAGATATTCCAGTAAATAGGCTATATAATTAATAAAAACACGACCCATTTAGGCTTAGTCTGAAATATAGAAGCCTATGGCCCTCTTAACACTGTGTGCAGTGGATGAGCCAGTCATAGGCCTAAATGAGTAAGCAGGGTAAGCCACTTGATTGTTACTTTAACCTATCACGGCTGCCGAGAGGTCCAAAAACGGAAAGGCGCCTCCCCCTCTATACCAACACAAAGAATAGGCTACGGGTAGGCCTGCAAGCGACGGTAGTGTCTCGTTTCATATGCATTTCTGTGGGCGCTTCTTAAGTGATACGTCTCCGTCTCTAACTCTAGCCCCACATCAATATTAGGCTTGCTTACCTGCAGTCCACAATGAGGATGAAAATGACGGGTCTGGCTTTAGGAATTCGCAATAAGGCAAAATAAACATCCTATTTAGGAATTTTATGATTATAAGGATATAGTTGATTACTCAAAATTAACCTATAGGTTATTCATACCAAAATTCACTGTCTGCTGGCCATTGCACTTGTAGCATCTGCCTATGTCGGATGATGCCTGGATGTTATGTGTTATATGCACGTTGTTATGACTATGACAATGACCTATTGATTGTTGACTGGACTAGCCCCACGAAACATGTTGCCATATTAATGCTGATCAAGTTGCAGATTTTACCAATCTGATCTGGCAGATTTTGCTGCTAACTCGCCTAGTTCATATCTCAATCGCTGTGATTAGATAGGCCTGGCACAAGTGCTCAACCTGCCAACTTCATTAGCATTGGGTAGAAAGTGCGTGTTTGCGGTCCGTAGAGCTCCGTTCGCGGTGCGTGTGCGTCAGTGTAGCCTACTAACACCAGAAACAGTCTACGGAGACCGCGCACAGCACGTTCGGGGGGAAAAGACTTCTATTTCAAGGGGACAGCGCGGGACGCGCGGAACACGCGTGCAGTGCGCACGATCTCGCATTCTAAACGAAAACTGACCTATGTGTCTGCACCGCGAGCGCATAGACTGCGGTGTGTGGCGTAGGCTTAAACAAATCATTAACATTTCCCTGCTGCGTGTCGTACGTGTTCACGATAGACGCCTTTGTGCCTGGCTAGGAACAGTCTAGGTCTATGTAGGCATAATAGCCCAGGCCATTTCCAGTAGGCTACAGGTCACACAAATAACAACAACAACAACAACAACTAACACAATCTGTCCTCAAGTTTCTTTAATTTTCCAATAAAGTTTGCATTAGTAGGCAAAGAAGTTTCCAACAGACAAGCTGAAATGTGATTGGCTGTATAGTCACACTCCTACCCCAACCGTCAAAACATCATAGGCTTGGTGTTGAGCCAAAATCAGAAAAGTGGAAAGTTCTTGCCACAGTCAAGTATTAATATAAATGATTTTAAAAACTCTGACATGAAAGCAAACTGACCATTTACACAAGTAGAGCAACAGCATTACAAAATTCGTTAAAGTCCTTTTGCATGAAATCTTCACTTTGATTAACGTCATCTTCAGACGGATAATACTGCATGCTTTCTTCTTGATGAAGCTCAGCGAAGTCGAAGAATGGAAATGCTTCACATTTGGACAGTTGTTGAGGACAAAACAAAGCTGATGGCGGTGTCGAGAGCTCAATGTCCAACAGTGCGCCTCTAGCGTTCTCCAAAACACCAAGATATGAGTCCATGTCCGCAAAATCCATTTCACAGTCCGATCCACTGTCTGTCCCCACAGAATCTGACCGCATATGCATCATCTGATATTTCTCATGCATTAGAAACTGATTGGTATTCCTTGGTGCTCTCATGCCTGGTGCCCTGTTTCCTTTGATGTTTACAGGGCGCAAGACGGTACCTGATGGACGTGGTCTCCGCCGATTAAGTCTGCGGGGCTCGGGGTATCCATGTGCCCTTCCCCTTCTCCCCCGATAGCCGTGCTGCTTTCCGCATTTGTACCAGCAATGTTTGCTGGTTTCTCTCCTCGTGTCATCCTTGAACTTGTCTTTACAGGTTTGTCTGTTGTAAAGCCCCCACTGGCATACCATGCCCTTGCCACACATTCTTTCTTCAGAAAGCAGCTGAGCTGAGCTCACTCACATAGCCTGACTTCAGCTGCAGACAGCAGCTACACGAGCAGTTTAAATGGCGTTGCTTAGGCTTTGTAAATCGTGATTTGCCACACGATACGCCCAAGCACCTACCTTTTTACAATTTTTTCTGTTTTTTTCTTTACAACTGGCTTTTGGTGGTACATAGCCAGGCGTGATGCTTCCTGTAGCACAGGCAGCTTGACCCGCTCGCGGCTCTTAACCACCAGCCCCTTCACGGTCAGTTTTGGTGTCAATGTATATCTTGCCTAGTTTTCAGGAAAGATATACGAGTAATTGAATACTGTACTGTGACGTTATACTAACAACTACACAGACAGCGCGCAGTCACACCCCTCCTACGGTTGCAAATGACAGTAGGCTACTTGACATGGCGCTCGTTGCATTAACCTATATACTGCTGGACTGTTCGAATCGAAGTTTCTGTGGGGGGCATTTTGGATCATGAGTAGAATTCATCAATCTGCGCGACCACAAAATAAAGAAATGCTTGTGCAAATATAGAAAGAGTCTGGACCACTCTACTCCATAAGAAAAAGACTCAACATTTTTGAGAAATGTTTTGTAGCTTGTATGGAGAAAATGGGATGGTCTACTTTTGCGCCCTAATGCGCGCACCCTAGTGGTTTGATGGCCATAGTCTCTCTCCCTGTCTTTCTTTCTTTCTTTCTTTCTTCCTTCCTTTCTTTGACTTCATCGTTAATGGTTAAGGGCCTGGAGAATCATAATTGAAAGCACAAATAAGTTAACGTTAAATTGTCACGTTTGCCGTTCGCATGGTCACATACAGTTCAACATGCAGCTAGCTTTATGGTGATGTAGCCCAAACTTGAAATTAGACCTTGAAGTATTTTGTCACTTAAAAATAGGCTAGACGTGTCGTGTGAAATTTCATGTGTGGGACCATGCAGCCTGTAAGAAAACGTTGCACTTGAAGGCCTTGTACTAAGAGCACTGATGAAAATATTGTAGAGCACGTCACAGGATGTGGCCCAACAACTACTGTGCCTGGATCTTACACACAGCATAGGCTGTCCGCAGTTCCATAGTCAGCTGGTCATGAGACTTTGGATGAGAAGGTTGATTAAATCAGAGATGTAAATATGAAAAGTGAGCCTTGAGACAAAGGATGGGGCGTTGCAAAGTATGACATGGTCTTTTGTAAATGAAGCTAGTCATATCAGTTTTAAAAGCTAAAAGAGATGGAGGCTATGCGTAACGTTAACGGTAATTTTCACGGACTAGTGCCCTAGTGTCTCTTTACATGGTATTTTTCAGTAACATTTCGCAATGGACGGTGCAGAATATCAAGAGGACAACTTGGAAAAGAAGGTCTGCATAGTGGGATCAGAGCTCATCGACAACTATACGGTAGGTTGAATGCTTGTTCTCGAGTTGATTTCTTTTACTGTCTATGGTTAATTGTGGCTACTGTCCTAACGTTAGCTGGATAGCTAACCCCGTTCGCCGAACACATAAAATTTGCGGAATTATTTTGACAGTGACTTGTTTGGACATTCTAATTGGCAGTTTCTAATAAAATATAGTAATGCATAGAGGTGGCTTGCAATGGTGTTTGACACAAATTTCAAATAGCGTGTCGTTGTGAGTGTTGGTCGTTAACTCAACAGTAATGTTAGCTAATAGCCGTCTCATTTTCTAAGCAAAGGTCCGGCGCTTGTTGATAACGTTACATAATAGGTAGCTAGCACTGTATAAGCTAGCAGACTAGCTTATCAGGAACATACTACCTTTACTATCTATGCATACTACCTATGTAACTTAGTTTATGAGTTATTCATTATAAGTCCTCAAGGGAAGTTAAACTCAGCCGTGACTTGAAATGCTGTTTGCCAGTCTGTAGATGTAAGCTTATTCTAAAACGAATATCAACTTGCATTTTTCATTTTGCAAACTTGAAAACGCCGTCAGATGAAAATCAAAGTGATGCTATCGACCACCATGGACTTTGAGAAGAACTCGCCAGTTTGAAGGTTCCTCCCCTTAGCTCTGACATCGTGTCATTTGTCTCATCAGAAGCCTTCAGTCATAAGTGTCTCTGCTTCAGTATGGTGAATCAGAGCCCCGGGGGTCAACTCTGTTGAAAAGAAGTGGTCCCTTGTGACAAAATGCTGACTGCTTGACCCCTTTAGATCTTTCTTGTGAAAGATCTTTCTTGTGAAAGTGAATGCAGTCATAATGTTGACATAGGCTACAGTCGAGTACACTGCTGCAGTTTTCTGTATGTCTCAAATCATTAAACTTATTTATTTTTTTATTATGCTTAGGTATACATAATTGAAGTCACTGTAGGAGACCACAAGTGGATTGTAAAACACCGCTACAGTGATTTTCACGACCTGCATGAGAAGGTCAGTGTGTTTAACTCTTCAACATTTTCTTTATTGAGCTATATCAGATGAATGCAGAATTGTGTTTGTTAAAATTGACTTTATGTTTCTAAAATATTCCTTTATTCTTTTTAGCTCACCTCGGAGAAAAAAGTTGACAAACACTTGTTACCACCAAAGAAGATCATTGGGAAAAACTCCAAAAGCCTGGTTGAGAAAAGGCAGAAAGAGCTTGAGGTTTATCTTCAAACCCTGCTGGCCCGCTTTCCAGTGGCTGCACCTAAAGTCTTGTCTTGTTTTCTGCAGTTTCATGCTTATGTGAGTTAGTGTTTTTCTGTTAAGGGCAACCTTTATTCTGTGATGGTTTGTTTTGGACAGTTCACTAGGCCTACCTATTTCAGACAGATTGAATCCTGTGGTGTTACTTGACTGTCTCTGAACAACAAGCATGTGAGAAAAATCTTCCTGTAGCAGTATGTCTCACAGTGAGTGTCTCTGTTGCACAGGAAATAAATGGAATTGCTGCCGCATTGGCAGAGGAGCTTTTTCACAAAGGTACTGTCAAGGTTGCTACCTTCCATCTTAAGAGTGTAGTGTACAAGAGTCAAATATGTAGATTTCGCTACATTTTTCAACAATGTGCGATCCTCATTTGTTCTCTGTGTGTGCAGGCGAGCAGCTGTTGGTAGCTGGTGAGGTGTTTTTGCTGCGGCCCTTGCAGCTTTATGCCATCACTCAACAGCTAAAGCTTGCCAAGCCCACCTGTGCCAATGGAGACGCCAAAGCAGACCTTGGTCACATATTGGATTTTACCTGCAGGCTGAAATATCTTAAGGTAATACATGGCATCTCACCCTAGAAGTTACACTGTTAATATAGAATGTAGTTCTGTCAAGACTATGAATGTCAGTAGAGTAAATATTAGGCCCACTTAAGTCACACATTGACTCAGTCGGCTAAAATGTGATACCATGAATGAATCCCAAAACATCTTTGGAATAACAACATACAGTATTTTGCCTTGATTTGTTATAGGCCTTAGTTTAGCCACAGAGTGTCCCATCCCATAGTCATATCTTAAAGAATGGGAGCTGATCAATGCTGTTGATTTGTTGACCAGATTCCTGGAACAAAGGGAACAGTGGGCACAAGTAACATTCAGGAGGGGCGCCTTCCTTTTGACCTCTCTGTATTCAAATCACTGCTTCAGATCGAGGTGGGTGCACTACTCTGAACCTCTCTTCATTAATCCGAAGTCAATGGAAGCTGCCCTGTTTGAAATGTGGTCTTTGTTTTAATCTCTATAGATCAGCGAGTGTGACTCGGCTCAGATCAATGGCTTGCCCTCTCTCAAACCCACTCTGGCCACTCTGAGCGTCCACCACTCTACAGCATCAATGAAGGTACGGGGCTAAACTGAATATTCAGACACTATGGCTGACTCCCAATGTCCTCCCTAACCAGTGAATGAAAATTAAGACTTTGAGGGTGCAGGACCCAAGGCTCAGTAAAGGTCATTAGAATTCAGCCAACAGCTACAAATGCAACTACACATGTTAACATGGCTCAGTAAGGAATATACAGCTGCCAACCAATCTGCATTAAAGCCATTCTTCAAATTTTGTTTGTTTACTGTAACCTGATCGATCCAAAGATTTTTTTCTTTTCTTTTGTGCCGACTTGCTGACCATAATATTCTGTTGCAAGCGAGAGAATTATGTTTCCCCCAAATTGTCTTCATAGAGACCCTATGCAGCGTTGTCATGGACATAAAAAAAAAAAACATTGTTTTGGTTGGCTCATCTGTTTGGCGGAAACGGTCACCAATGTTCCCTCTAATTTTTTTCAGCACTGAGCAAATTTAAATTTGTCTGAGTGGTCAGGTAGGCATTATGAATGACCTTTTGTGGTTGATGTATAATGATAATTGGCCGATATCAGTTTATCCAGATGTTTGATACTTGTTTGGTAATCAACAAACTTCAGGGTCTATATCGTGTCTGCAATGAATCCATGGGGAGCAGCAAGGCACAATTGAGTTCCCGGCTCATTCTTAAGCTGAAATGTTTAATCAAAAGACTGAAAATAAGTGATATGGAAAAATGTAGTAGGCCTAGACAGGTTGGGGAAATGGAGAGGGGTTACTTGCTATGACATCACCAACATAAAGTCCTCAGGCTATGCAAAGTAAATGAATTGTTTCAAGAGAAGAGAGCAACATACCATAGACAGTTTTGTAACATGACATTGTTTAATGCATGGTGTGACGTGTCTAATTGAGATCACACATAATTATCAGATTTCCCCCTGTTCTCCTGAGATAATTTCGCCTAAAATAATAGTTTTGAGTGATTGAAAACGTTTGTGCGTGGGTATGTAATATGTTCTGTGCGGCCGTGCATGTGTGCAGCTTAGAGGAAACACTGACCGTTATTTTCGGGAAAACAGATGACGTAGGTGGTGATGACGCATAATGGTATGGTGAGCCATAGCTATGCTGTGTATCTGTTTGATGCATTACTGAACACAGGTCTGATATGTAATGTGCAAAGAAGTTTTGAAAGTGGAGAAGGGATTATGTAGGCCCACTAGTTTATGAATATAGTACAGAAATCTCTTCAGATGTGTGAGGAAAAAAGACAATGAGAAGCTTCAGGGTGAACCTTCTCTGCATGGCAAGAGCTCAGAGAATGGCAAGCATGCAAAAGTGTTGTTGATGTCAGTGTAAGTATGTTAAGATGTGTGCCTACCTTGGCAGAAGAATTAGGAGTTCAGTTCATGTCTGAAATGTCAGTCAATAGTGGCTGGCTTTTCTCAATAGAGGTAGGCTAACTATCCGCAGCTGTGGATGGACAGAAATATTTAGATGCAGTTTGCTGAAGTTAAAAGTATGAGTTCTTTATATTTATATCACTTGACAGTGCGTTGCCTTGCTTGGTTTATACCTGAAGTGCTTGCTATTTGAGTTAGCTAAAGAGCATAGAAGCCTAGCACATGTTGTATAGTAGGCTGTCCAATGCAAACACAGCTCATGTCATATGGTCTGACTGACATTGGGGTACATGTTTGTGCATGGTGGTATGGACGCTGTCTCTTTCAAAAATAAAGGCTGCATTTTAATCTGTCCAATCAGCAAACAGAGGGAGGGTTGTGAAAGCAGAGCTAGAATGCTATCAGTCAAGACAGGTTAACGCTCAAGGGCTGATCCGATCTTGCACTCAATCAGTGTGAAATGTGGGAACGTACACCGACCCATCACTGTGTCATTTATTCTTTCTCTTTATTTTGATTAAAACTAAAAATGATGTTACAGCAAACAAACTTTTTTCTACGGATTTTTAAGTATACTACCTGCCTTTACACTCACATTTAATCTGAAGAGCACATCATTCTGTTCTGTTCTCTAATCTCTCAGGATATAATAGTTCCAGAAGCATCAGAGTTTGCCCAGTGGGTGCCGGAGGGAGTAGACACCGACTGCCCTGTCACAGCCATCATTCCCACTTGGAAAACATTGACTACATTAGACATGAGCCATAACCAAATCACTTGCATTGATGAGTCTGTTGTGAGTGATTTTCCACACTCTTTCTTCACAGATTTGAAGCAAAAAAAGGTTGCTAAACAAATCCATTCTGAGTACCATGAATTTCTGAAAATTGTAAAGGAAAACATCAGTTTTCTGGAAAACCAGGCGATCAGCTACATATCAATACATCAAGTTTGAGCGGTTCGGTATAACACTAATAAAAACGTAAATGTAAATGAAATGTAAAGATTTCTTGAAACTTAACTGTTACATTTTTAAATAATGTCCTTGAAGTTTGGTCAGTGATCTTTTTTTTAATTGTTTACAAATAAATGGAAAACATATGTTAAAATACATTAGTTACAAAGTTACTAACTTTATCATAGTGGATCTGCAAACTAACCCCCTATGTAATGTAACTATAGTGTCAAATCCCTTCTTCTTAATGTTGCTTATCGTTCTTTCCCCTCTCTCTAGTCTCCTGAACAGCTCTCTGTGTTTCTTTCAGAAATTAATCCCTCAAGTAGAATTTTTAGACCTTAGTCACAATGAACTATCTCATGTGGAAAATCTTCAGGTATGTTTTTGGAGTGTAGTATTTTTTGTTGTGAAAAAAGGAGAAACTGTGAGATGAAGCTTGTGCATTCTTGTTACGAGTTCTTGTTAATGAAAACTGAAAAGTGGAAGCAAAATATTTTATATTTGCTAAATTGTTTTTGGTTTATCTTGATTTCATAGGATTATGGTTTGTCTTGTACATATTCATTTTGTTTTCAGACTGAAAGTTTTTCTAACTGTGTTGAAAATGACTGACTGAGATGTATTTTCCCTTTACAACAGCATTTGTACAACCTGATTCATCTGGATATGTCCTACAACAATTTGACAGTTCTTGAAGGGTTGCATACCAAGCTTGGAAACATCAAAACTCTCAATCTGGCTGGAAATCAGCTTGAAACCCTTTCGGGTCTCAACAAACTCTACTCCTTGGTCAACCTGGACCTGAGCAGCAATAAATTAGCACAGGTACTCTGTAATGCTTGTGCCTCTGTTGTGACTCATGGAGGAATAGTTAGTGACACTCACAGCATGACTTCTATCTGTTATTGACGTCATAACAAAAATCACAAAAATCATTGAATGATTCAAGTGAATTTCTGGTGTTTGTATCCATGATGATATTCTGAATCAAAATTCTCTTTTTTGCCCCCCAGATTGATGAGATTAAGCCCATAGGCACGCTCCCTTGTCTGGAGAAGCTGTCTTTGGTCAGCAACCCAATGTGCATCATTCCAGACTACCGAACTAAAGTGCTAGCCCAGTTCTGGGACCGAGCCTCAGAGGTATACCCTGTTATTGTCAAGTGTTATTCTGAACTATGGTCACACTAAATTGAACGATTATCAAGGTTTGCTCTCAGAAGAATACATTTCTGTGTGTGTGTGTGTTTTCTATATGTTTAAGGTGTGTCTTGATCACACTGCAACCACAGAGAAGGAACTGGACACGGTGGAGGTCCTGAAAGCCATTCAGAAAGCCAAAGAAGCCAAAGACCGCATGGCCAGTATGGATAAAAAGGTACGGGGCTGCGACCTGCTTTTGTGCTGGCTGTTGCTCTTTGTCCTAACATTGCCCTTCTGTTGGAGCATTTGCCTAGTACTGCTTAGTGCTGCTTAGTGTGGAATTTACCGCTAATAATTTCAGTCTTCACTCGCTAATGAAAATTTGCGTATGTTCTCTCTTTCCATATTTTCTATATTTGGTAATTGTACTGAGCTCAGCTCTGCATGAAGAACAAATAGATTCTGGTTGTTGCTGTGGAGAATTGCTTGGGCTCACCTTTGCTCAGGTTAAATAATAATCTGCTCCCAGCCATTGTCTGGTCATGTGGCAAAAGTAACAAATGTAGCCATAAACTGTTCTGCCTCTTGGTAGTAAAATTAATAGTGTCAGCAGTTTGAAAAGGAAAGTAGCTTTTTGTGTCTTATTGCATTAAGGATGTGGAAGGACCCATTTCCTTATTGCAATCCCACCTCTATGGTCTCAGCATTTAGAAAGATGACTCTCAGTTGAGGTCAAAGATTGCAGTCTCACAGTTGAGATACAGTGCAGCTTTTTTTTGAAGATCATCTTGGCAGTAAATAGACAATGAAAGAGTAGCCTACTTCAGTGGCTTACTGAGGTGGAAAAATATCTCAATAGAATTGTAAAAAGATTGAAAAAGAGATATTATTCATTTGTTAGCTTTCAGAGAAAGGTATTGATTTTTTTACCAGGAAAAAAAAATATTCTATCACCAGTAATGTTCCATGAAGGCAATTTGTGGATATTCAGTTCATGTCACCTATGCGTCCTGGCAGGTGACCCCTAAGAAGCTCTGTGGTTTTTTGCTGTGTAAATATGTTTGCACTGATGTAGGCGCTGTGTGATTGGCTAAAGCTGTGTCCCTAAAAGAAAGGCTGCCCCTGTCATTGTCAGATCAGTGAGGACCCCAGGCAGCCTACCGGCGGTGGTGGAGCCCCGGCCCTGCGGCCACAAGCCCCTTCCTCCTCCTCCTCCTCCTCTTCCTCTTCCTCCTCTAGTCTCGCTGCTCCGCCTGCACCTCCGTCTCCCACTCTCCCCCACTCAGCCAGCGCCAGCCAAGGTAATCATGTATGTATCCTGCTGCTGGGTGGGACTCAGAATGGGCACAGTGGGGACAGAATGGGCTCAGTCAGTCACGGAGCAGTGCTGCATGCTCAGCATGGCACTAATGGATCTACTACCAGGCACAGCAACACTAGGCCATTAGGCAGGCACAGCAACACTAGGCCTGGAGTCTTTAAATTGGGGGTTCAAATCCCGGTTGCTACTGTTGTGCTCTCGGGCACTTAACCCTGGGTTGCTTTAGAGGAGGCTGGCCCTGATGGAACTGATGAATGTACTGTATGTCGTTTGGGATAAAGGCGTCAGTCAAATGCATAGATGCATGTTACTAATGCGCCATTAGCATTGTACAACATGGAAGTCTATATTTGATGGCAACCATGCTGGTGTAGGTTTTCCAAAAGCAAATTTGTCAGCTGTTACCTGGTCACAGGGTTTGTGATTTGTAATTGAATCCCCCTGTATCTTTGTATTTGGTCAGTGAGAGCATGCTGTGACTCTAGCCTTTGGAGGAAAGGCGGAAGCTTTGGTGCAGCATTGATCCCTGACAAATGCTGTGCTCTTTTAATTCCATTAATGACTTGGGGACTATTTGGGGTTGAGTTTGAGTTTGCCTTACTGACCGCTCAATCCCCTTGTGTAATCGCAAAGTATGTTGACAGAAGCTAATCTACTGACTTCTTTCTTCCTTCCAATAACCGCCTCTACCTGGTACCTCTCAAACATCTGCCACAGAATCATATCTCATGCTTATCATAATCTACTCTGCAGCTGATCTTGCCATTACATTTCTTTTGGATATGTAGTGTACTGTATGTGTACTCAATCAATATGTTTGTTCCCAGTGACCTTGATGATGCAATTATCTGGTCCCTCATCTGAATACAGTTGGCTGCAGATTTATGTGCGCCTAGTCAAGTTACATTGACCGAATACTTTATGATAGTCCCGCTATATTGTTTTTCCATGCCAACTCAAATAGGCTGTGGTGTGCGTTGCTGGGTCATTGCTTGGTCATTACTTTCTTGTGGCACCATTTGCTTGTGCCCCCAACAGTTTTGCTTCAATTAACATATTGTTGGTGAAAGTGATATATTATATTTTTTTATCTGGTGTTAAGGATATACATTTTTCTTTCAGATATAGTTTTAATAGAAGAAGCCATTGTTGACAAAAAAATGACTCCCGTGGATTGTGCACCTCCCAAAAAAAGCTGGAACACAACTTGTGAGAATACACCCCAGGTAATGTTCGTAATTTATGGCCTTTTTTTCTTCATGTTCCAGAGGTCAGTCATTAAAAGCAACAAGAATAAGACTCTGTAATTAACCATTTAATAACAGCCAGAGTTGTGTCTGATTGGCTCCAGCGGTGGTCTCAAACTCCATTTGATCAGGGGCCATACGAGCATTGTGCTTTTTCTCTGAGGGCCGCCATACCTCGTCCTCATGCGTGAGCACATACTACTGTATGGGAGAAAAGCATGTTCCTATGTTTCATCACTAGCACAGCTTCCTTTCCTGTCTGAGTGCAATTATTGTAGATCTTCAAAAATGATTCAAAAATCATTTTGAGCATTGTTAAAAATATTCTCAAGAAGGCTATGTAAGTACAGTTCTTTTCGAGCATTTTGAATTGGGCCGCATGGAATGATGTGAAGGGCCACATCTGGCCCCCGGGGCGCATGTTTGAGACCCCTGGGCTACAGTATATCCTTGCAATGTATCATGCTGCTATGTTACTTTTCTAGTGTGTTTCATGTGGTGCTCGTTATATAATTTGCAGGTTATAACCCAACAACACGACCCCTGCATTTCTTGTGAAAAGCCCACTG
>JASCIP010000238.1:19099713-19113704 GCA_034783695.1 Sardinella gibbosa
ACAAAGGACCTCCTCATCTGTTCATCATGTCAGAGACAGGAGGTCTCTACTGAACAGGCTTTATTGGTCAGAGATTGTGGTGTGCAGGCGGAGGTGGTCCATTCTAGATAGCCTGTTCAGGGTCCTCCTTTCAGATGCCGGTTACTCCAGCTCCACTCCATGGCAACAACAGAGCCAGTAATCCTCACCAGCCTGTCCAGTCGTCTAGCACCCCTCCTCCTTGTGCTGCCTCCCCAACACACAGCAGCCGCACAATGTCTCCGTTGACGAGGTGAATATGGAGACTGGCAGCATGTACAATCCCATAAATTCCTCCACAACAAGACTCCTGAACCCCCCCCCCCCTTTCCCTCCCCAATACACCTTGTACTGTAAGTGAGTGCCATCAAAGAACTTGTGCATGTGGCAATACTCAGTGTTGCACTTGAAGTCAGTGGTGTACAAGGTGAAGAGGAGGGAGAACAGCTCCCTCTGGTGCACCAGTGTGGCTGACCCGAGTCTCAGATGCACCCAGGATGCACCTCAGTTTAACAAACTGGGGTCTTGCAGTGAGTAATCTGTGATCCAGGTGGTCACCAGTCATGAATCAGCTCTCATCTCCAGCAGTCTGTCTTTCACACAAGCATAGAAAGAGGCAAAAGCAAGACAAACACCAAACGGTCTTGCAGTACAGTAGGTGGCCACTCAGATTTACTCTTAACCTTACTAACCGACCATCTTCTTTTGTCAAAACTGGTATTGTGAGGCAGTACCTGCAGCCCTCTAGCACAGTAATAAGATGGTCAGACTGTCGATCATTATCTAAAGTCCACCCAATTGCTAGCCTAGAAAACTTGACATACCCCAGCGCTAGCAAAATGTATTTCTTGGCAGGTACATCCAAACATGCCCCATAGGGCTCTCAGTAAGCTGCCCACTGCCTTGGTAGGACCAATCACAACACTGTCTCTGTAGAGTCATTGTATGCTTAGCACCATGACAGGGCTGTGACGGTACAAAACAACTAGTGGCCAATTGCAGTTGTTTAGCATCAGCTCTGAAAGAGTTGCTAAGTTGCAGCTAAGCAATTGAGAATGGTTCCTTATTTTTTGGTGATGTTGAGGTTAGCTTTACCTTCAGATTGACCTCCAAAGTAATTTCATATTTGCCATTAGGTTTGTCTAGGTTAACCCAAATTGACTTTTAAAGGAATATGCCACCCAACATGAAATTAAGTCAGTCACGGTCACTCCCAAATAGTGAAAAAATACCTGGTCAAAATCCGTCTAGGCGTTATCTTTAGCTTAGCACAGATGCTGTAAAACAAGGGAGTCAACTAGCATGCTAGCTAGCAAGAGTGACTCCCTTGGTTTACAGCAGCTGTGCTAAGCTAAAGCCAAAAAACGCTGCTCCCAAAGCAGGACAACGCCTGGATGGATTTTGACCAGGTTTTTTTCCACTGTTTTAAGTCTGAGGGTGACCGAGACTGACTTAATTTCATGTTTGGGTGGCATATTCCTTTAAGGCAGTACAATTCACATTTTTGTCTTAATGACAGAAAGAAAAGTGTAAATGCAAATAAGGTGAATAGCTGATTAATACCAGACACAATTTTGTAAGCTTTATTTCAAATTTTATGACCATTCCATCAAAAAATAATATTTATATATCTACACAATGTTCTCAGACAACTCAAACAAAACTGTTGTATGTTGTTTCTAAGTAAAAACAGCTTGAGGCTGCACCTTAAGTGCTTCATACAGTGGTTGTGGAAGATGTACATGGTTTCAGCAAAAGGCAAATCAACACCACATATTAAAAGAATTCGTCTGTATAACACAATCAATTTTATATCATTGTAAACTCTTTTCAAGACCACTAAGAGACTGTGTGGTAAAGTGCTAAGAGAGAGAGAGGATAAAACTTCTTTCAATATAAGACAAAAATAATTGTGGCATTTATCTCTTAAGCTTGTTTTGCTGCTATATAAATACATACAAATGCATATATAGTAGGAATGAGAAATAGGTTTTACTTCAATGGAAATTTGCAGATTACCTAAACATCTACTACTGTACTTCTCATTTTGAATAACATGCTAATTCCTGAATGATGCATATGGACATTGTTGCATTATAAAGCAAAATGTAGACACAGAACATGACGTGAATAAACTTGTTTTTTTTGTTTTGTTTTGTTTTTTTGCATGGTGCCAAATGGAGAACAAAGAAGCAAAATCCACCTCAGATCTTACATATTTATACTATATACATATAGGCACAATGGTACAAAGTGGCACAAATTCACAACTCAGAAACAAATCTGTTTCTTTTGAGTGCATACTCAAAGAATAATAGAAATATGTTCAAAATTAAAATGGCACATAAAATTATAAACAAATTTTAAATTGTGTTGTAGCTTGAATGTTAATCCTCTTTTTGTAAGTCGCTTTAGATAAAAGCATCTGCTAAAGGCATAAATGTAAATGTAAAAAGAATGAAGCAGGTATGAATTGAAAGCCTGGCTTGCAACTCTGTAAATCTGATTATACTAAATGTAAATAATAAAAAATAAAATAAAATCAGGACTTAAGTGGTTCAAATGTGTACCTCCATGGCATCTTTTAAAGCTCAAACTAAATGTTCAAACTTTCGGATCTGAGCAGAATCAAGACTCCAGTGAGACTGCAAACTGGAGAGCTCATGCTGGTTAAAGCCATCATTAGGGCAAAGATGGCCTGATGCTGGGCAACTGAAGAGAGACCAATAGGGGCTTTGTTGTTTGCCCAGTGGCTTGACCTTAATGAAGGTACATAATGTGTCCTGTTCCTCATGTAGTGACTCCAACCCCTGTGTTGTGCCCTGAATGAGCATATGACAGCAATGAGTCTGGCCTAAAGCGAGTGGAGAGCAGGGTTGCTGGTCAAATGAGAGGGTTACTGCGGTCACAGGTGTCAGCCTTCTTCAGCTTCCCCTTACTGAAGCTCTGGATGGAGCTGAGAAGGGCGGCGCGGCCCTGACCACCTGATGGAGCAGCCTGCGGGGCGGGGCCACAATCACACGGTGGCATCGCAGTAGGAGGAGGAGGAGGAGGGGGGGGAGGAGGAGCAGGAGGGGGTGGCACCTCAGAGGCTCCTGTGTCAATCAGAAAACATTGGTTGAGTTCATTCCATAGCCTGCTTTGAAAAACATCACACTCAACTGTGTGCTACTGTAGGGCTGGGTGATATGGCAAAAGAAATCATCTCTCTTGGTCAAAAATAATAAGACTGAGTGTTTTCATTTTTTTTACTTAAAAGCTCCATTCTTCATTACTTAAAACAGATATAGAGTGTAAAAAATGCCCCAAAAAGAACAGTCAGAAAACTGAAATGAGACGTATCCCTACATTAGCCTATTTCCTAGCTCTTGAAAGGCATTTCAGTATTTAGAGGTGTATCTTGTTAATGGGCTCAGTCAATACTACAGTGGTGTTGTTTACTGTTATTACATAAGTGTAATTTAGTTTTATTCTATAAATCGTTTGAAGACATAATAAAACGAAAAGGCCCTCATTTACAAAATAATCATATCACAGAGAGCTGTGCGTACGTACATTCATTCCCATGCAAACTTGGAATTTAACAATCTGATCCAAAACGATTAAATCTGCATCAAAGTCCGACATGGTATACCTATGATTTGGAGTCAGAGGCTTGAAACATTCCTATATGAACATTGTGGAGTTCTGTCTGAGGACATCCATTAGCATTGCATCATGTCTGCTCAACCTCTCATTTAGCTTCACCACTGTGTCAGGGGCCAATCCCTTGGCTTAGCTTTCCACCAGCTCTGACCTGAACTGGCCAATCAGCGTACAGAGGGAGGGCTGAAAGTGATGACGTTTCACTCAAATGGTGTGATCTAGTGCATAACATTGTGACATCACATTCAAACAGTGGCGACTGGTTGAAGCAGAAAGTATCTGCCCATAGGGGAGAAAATGTATGCCAATGGATGGGTTATAGACACTTTGCACGGAGTGAAATGATCTGAAAGGCTTTGATGCATCAGGCTAATAAAATAGTCCCTGTGCCAGGTAAATCTACAGCACAGCAGTTATTTTAGTTTAAACAGTTTTCACTGCCTGTTTGTCATTGCTCTGCTACTTACTACCACATTGAAACACTATTGCTAGTTAGCTCTTAACACTGAGTCTGTTTCCATGATCACAATAATCCAATAACTGGCAATAATCAGGTAACTGTAATAATCTGTTTTTAGTTGTTTACATGTATTTAAGAAAACCAATGACTAAAACCAAACAGGTTTACATGATTTGGTCAATTGTTAACAGAATTCTTCAAGTTTGTATGTTCGTCGATGTGTCCCGCACAGGCTCAGATATAAACCATATAAACCCCCTTATGGTGGATACATGTCTCGGAGAAATCAGACTATCGAGAAAAACCTATGTGAGTTAAATAGATTTCTCATAAACCGATAATGGCAGTAATCCGATAAAGAATATCAGTTTATTCCGTTTACATGGACACTTGAATAATCAGGTAACTACAATAACCTGATAATTGTAGTTTTTTTGAGGTCCGTGTAAACGCGCTCTATAATTAGATTTCACTGAAGCATGAAATACTGTACACACTCTAATGTCTCCCATCAGTTTTGCTCCCTGGGAAACATTCATGAACAAAACATGCGTCTGTACCAAACCCTCTGCATGACAGAGTCTGCTAAAAGAGTGATAAGCGCTGAAGGAGGAATATGGCGTGAAACAAACTTGCAGTGTATTACAACATTATAAAGTTCACTGGGGCAATTCATTGTGAGCCTTATGGAAGTATGAGTGAAAAGCAGTCCAGTTTAGAATGCATCACATGAGAGTAGTTTTGCTCTGAACTCAATATCATGCTGCAATATACCCCAAATTCATTTCACAGTGTATTCTTCCTTTAATAAATAAAATGTTTTGACCCTGGAGCCAGAGCTTGTATGCACATGCATAGCCAATATTATGGTCATAACACATGGTCACAAAACTTTTCTGCTCAGATGCTAAAAGGAGAAGTTTGGTGTGAATCAGTCAATAGCCCTATTGTTTGAGCATACCAAGTGCTATCAGTAGGAAAAGGAACAAGAAAATTTGATACAGCATAGACCAAATAGAGCCAGCAACTAACATTAAGTGAATGGGGCATAGTAACTTTCAATTTTATTTCGCTATGCCCTATTCAGCTAACATTAGTTGAGTTCTTCAAATTTTCTGGTTGTTTTTTCTACAGACAGCTTTCAGTGACCTTGAACCACAGGATTATTGATTGAGTCACACTCACACCAGATTTCTCCTTATATTATAAAAGCACAAAACAACATACACTTTTCACACAGTCTTGCATTCACCTGGACACAAAATGATCACAATCTACAACATGTACACACACATGCTCAAAGCTCTATTCAGATTTCTGTGGATCAGTTGCCTGTGTGTGTTGGTTGATACTTCCAAAAAAGTAATATATGAACTGCAGATTGTGATGCATTTCAGTTGCATTAACCCTGTTCAAAGCAGCACGTCTCTCTTCAAAACTTAAGGTGTTTTCACATAAAGCTCCCTTTAAGCAAACCCAACTCAGGCCTCTAAAAGTGGATCAAAAAGTGAACCCAAACAAAATAACTCGGTACTGTTTGCGTTCATATCGTCTATTTATTTATTTTCTTTCTGTTCACACAATAGTTCTTCTGGACTCGGTCCTCTTATAAGTGCTTTGGGTTATGGGGGTTGTAGTTGTACTAGGCTGCATATTTTCATCAGGCTATCCACTGGCAGTCTCGTAATGACGATAATGATAATGGTGGTGTGGTGTTTTGTTTTCATATGAACTGTTCTTTGGGGCGTTTCAAGCGTTATGGATGTGACAGAGCTTAGGCAAGCATGGTATTATTTTTATGTAATAGTTCTGTCTGTGACAATACTGCATTGAGCTTCTTGTCACATGCATGTAGAGTTGGACAGATGCATATTGAAAAATGGTGAGCAATTCTGTCACTTTATCTGGTCTAGATATTTATTAAATTCTAAAAAACACAATGTATATTTCAAGTCTGTAGCCTGTTCTATTATCAACATATTAGCAAACCATACTGAGACCACCTCCCGAGGGCTCTGAGTGCGTTTGGAGTGTTCACATTTGCGCAAAAAATCAGAAAAGTAATTGATCTGAGTTCGTTTTGAAGGCTAAAAGGGTCCAAGTGTGAAAACACCCTTACCCTGGAGTCAACCAGACAGCCACAACAAAAAGCTGATTTTTGTGTTCACATCCCTTTCAATTTGACTAGCCGCCAGTAAAGCACAGGGAAAAAGTGAAGCAACCTTGATAAGGAAACAGGCGGAGAGGGAGAGAGAGAGGGAGAGGTGCTCCTGCTGGAAGGACAGGGTATGCTGCAACTTTGAAAGGGGCGTGTTTTCACCTGGCACTGAAGTTGGATTATTCCTACCTGATAGCAAATTGACACCTCTAAGTACATGTGGTGTGTCCATGAACACGTTTTTTTCTTTGCCGTGTACCTAAATGTGTCCTTGGCCCACTGACAGACTGCCTAATCAATTAACGCTTTACGCATAAACTAAAATTTAAAATTCAACTGTCTCATATTAACAAGCAACCATGAAAATATGGTTTTGTTCTTCATTTGTTTCAAAAAGCTCTTACAGATGTAATAGAAAATAATGTCTTGGGTAATGGTTTGTCTAGTACCAAATTGGCGGTAGGCTGCTGGTAGGCAGTAATACTCTTTTACTACGCCCACTAGTAATTTTATTCATTTTACTTTTAGATTAGTAAACTTACATAAAAATTGCACAAACATAGTTTGGTAATTGTTCTACATGAAAGTATTTAAGCCCAAAATGAACAATGAACATTCTACATTTCCTGTGAATTTTGGGGTTCTGTTTAAGAAATTGCCTTTTGGGATGTCCCCCCGCATTTCCAATGGAGCTAAGGTCAAGGGGGTGGTTTTGCCACCTCCTCAAATCACATTTGTTCACATGTTCACTTAGTGTTGTTGCTTGATGCAGTCAGAGTAGGGGGTGATGATAACTGACGAGTGAGAGGGTCTATGCTTAATGGTGCTTAAAGGTGTCACACATTGCTACTGGATAGCAAATGTCCAATGCCACGAATACCAGAAGAAAATGCACCCCTACAACAGGAAGGAATCAGTATTGAATTACTTTACCCCACACATGTTCAAAATGGTGCATGCTCTACTTGGAGGACAGCAGAGGGGGAAAAGAGGTAGATACACATTACTGTTCATTTGGGACAATGAGCAGAATCAACAACACAAGTCCTATGTACAGTGGGATACAGAGGCGGAGGGATACATTGGATGGAGGTGATGAGGTCTGAGGAAAGACAGTAGGTTGACGTTAAACCCTGAAATGTGTATCACTGTCTAGCTCGACTGTTGAAAAGTTGGTCAACTGCAATTAGTGATGCTGTTAAATCACCAGACTTGTCAGAAATGTTTAAACATGCAGAGAGTGCTACACATCGTGTGACCAGTCGAGGGAGCACTTATCTACCTAACGTTAAGGCATGGGAGCCTAAAATACTAACACAAGGAGATAGATAAGAGGTTTGAAAGCAGTACAGCATGCAAGCAGGCAGGGCACATACCTGATGTAGACGGCGGGGTGGGGGAGGAAGGACACGTGGGTGGGGAGCTGGCACCTGAGCCTGTATCAAGGGAGAGGAGGGCTGAACCACACCATTTCACTTCATCCGCTATAATGAGCCTAGCTTAAATACAACAATGCCCAAAGAGCATTATTTCAGTTCAGGTTTTTTTTTTTTTTTAAACCATCACGACACTGAGTTGCAAGTGTTTATGAGTAATTTTGTAATGTGTATGTAGATTTTGACGTTTGAATAACTATGACGTCGGCATCAAACTGTTGAGACCTCAGGACTGAGACGAGGTTCTAGATAGGCTAAAGCCCACCGATCAAACAAACTAATATGAACTTTAGCAGATAGAATTTCAGTCAAACCTCATAGTCAGAAAGTTTTTTTGCAAAAAACAATACCTCTAAAACCAAATTTAACACTTTTAATAGCCTTAAATTTTGCAATATTAATTTATCACCTTTTAATACTTTTGAAATCCCTAGTGACACCCTGCAGTTTTTTCTATGACTGCAAATATGTTTGGTCATTCTGAGCACCATATACTATATTTTTTATGTATATATATTTTTTTTCTTGAAATGGGCTGAACAGTTTTGAATTCTTTCATTTTCTGCTGAGGCACGATGGTTGACCTAGCCCTAGTTTGTTATTGCATTCACGCCTAATATCAGACATGGTGGCATTGCAACATAGTGTTGTCCAACCATGATACTAATAGAGATTGTTTGTCATCTAAGGGTGGAATGGTTCACACAAAAAAAAAAAGAAAATTCACTGTCATGGTTCAGTGGACGTGTGCATGAAGTTGATTCGGTTCAGGATGTACAATGTAGCCTAAGGATGCGATGTAAATGTAGCGGACATACTAACACAATAAGTCCAAGTATTGCCTCTGTTTTTGTTCAAACAGTCTCTAATGCTTCAGATCAGCTGTAGTAATGACAAGCAGAACAGACAAAACTGCAGCCCAAAGGTTGAATGGCAAAGGAGATAATCGATATTTTATATGAGCTTTAAATATACATGCAGCCATTTCAATCATTACGTAAACATGTTTTTCAAGAACAAAGCCTGAAAATAGCCAATTAGGTCAATTTGGATAAAAGAACCTACCATTTCAAATTCAGACGGAAAGAAAGCATGATGCATTATTAGGCTATTTGAAGCTGCTGTAAGGTATTTCTGGAGTGTTACAAATACTGCACACACCAAACCAAAGCCACGATATAAATAAAACTGGTTTCTGTGAACCATTCCAACCCTATTGTAACAACTGCAAGAAGTGCTGCTATTACTCAATGTCTAGGAAGTGGTCATGCAAACTTTTTGCTGTCTGATTTGTGATGCAAACATTTTCAAATCTTGGTGGTCATATTCATCATGAAAAGCATACCTAAACCATAAAGAAGTATCACAGTTGAAAGAGTATCAGTTATCTAGGCTGCATTGTCTATTGTTAGGCATGTCTGACCAACAGTGTCCAACATTTTTGTTGACTTTCCAATCACTGCCGGAAAACAAACACCAGAGATCAGAATATCTGAAGATAACTGCTCAGCTTGCAGGTGTGTCTGCTAAAATTACGACAAGGAAATGTTGTTTTCCTCACTGAAGATATCTATTATATATATAATATATATATATTTTTGTTGTTGTTGTTGTTGTTCTGGGCTCAGATGCTCAGAAACGCATTCCACTTTTCATGGCTGCCTGTGCCCTTATACACCTACCAGAGTTGTTGCTGTATTTCACTGAGAGGTCCTCTTCATTCTCATACGTTGACTGCCTGGATTTCTGCGGCCATAAAAAGAGTTCTGTTAGCAAAACAATGTGATCATCTACTCGGTCACAAGACCAAAGAACTGAAAGGGTGTATCATATGAGTGTCATACAGTGTGTGTGTGTGTGTGTGTGTGGGGGGGGGGGTCAAAGTATAAACAGTTGAGTAAAAAGAAATATGTGTCCCTGCACACACACACTGAAGCAGGCCTTCATTTAAAGGAAAAGTTCGCTATTTTACACTTAAATCCTTGTTTTCAGGTCATTTCAGATGAAATGTAATGGTTCAAGTTGACATTTTGACACATGCTCCTAGTCCGAGAAATTTTTAATGTTCCTGTGGCTTCTCCACCCCTCTCAGAGTAGCAGCATAGGTGCAGTGGAGCAAACGTTCCAAAAACACACTAAACATTCATTTCTAAAGACGAGAAACTCACCGAGAGGTCATTAATATTCACAAAAATATTGCATCGTTTCCGCACAGTTTTTTGAACATTTATTCTCAGCTGTGGACCTATTTTCACTCGTATCCATTAGAGTTGATAAACTCTAAAAGTAATAAAGGAAGTCACAGTTTGTGATGATTTTTGTGTCAGTGCATCACTGAACATTACTAACCACTCGGTGAGTTTCAAGTCTTTGCAAACGAATGTTTAATGCCTTTTAGGAGCAATTGTTCCAGTGCACCTATACTCCATTCTAAAGGCTACAGCAAAAAAGCAATTCTCCCAATAGCGGAATGGGTCAAAATTCAAACGTTAACTGTAGTATTTCATCAGACACGATCTGAAAACAAGGCTTTAAGTGTAAAATAGCGAATTTTTCCTTTAATTTTAAGTTGTTTTTTTTTTAATTCATTTGAACTTCAAACGAAATTGAATTAAACCTCAAATTAGACCGCATTTGTGACTCTCCTTGCAAAAAGCTATGACATAAGTTAGATTTTAAATAAACTGTATTTTCATGAAAGAGCACAAAACAAGCTTTGCAATATACCTACATTAATACATAAACCAACAAACTATAAGATAAGAGCGTTCATTTCATGTCTTGATTTGGAAAAACAAAAAATTAAGTAATATAGGTGTGAAATTTACTACCACTGTGCGGCTATCTGCAATTTTGTTTGGGCACTGCTGAACTTCACGTCTCTGAACTGGTTATGAACTACAGTATGTACACTATTTGTCAATCTTAGAGCATCCTAGCACAATGGGCAGACAAATCTGTCAGTTAACACTAGCTGTAGTCCGCTGGTCTGTGGCCTATGACTTCATGACAATTTCATGGATTTACCATGAAATGTGAATTATCAATATAGCTGGATCATGTAAGGGAAGAGGAGTTTTTAGTTTACTGCAGATGGTGACATTACATGGTCTGTTTATTTGACTTGATTCGTCACATGCATCTGCTGTAAGCTAAGTTAACATTGCCGAATGAAGTGCGAGTCGAGTTTCGAGTCAACAGCATTCAAATCAAACCGCAACAAGTCATTAAAATCGAATCAAAGTCACGTGACTGAAGTCCACATCACTGCCAGCCAATGCAACCTTTGCCACTAAATTGATACAGTTCATTCATAGTAATGAACGTATAGAGTGGTGAATTAGGCTAAAATGAGACATTTGACCTTAGCAAACACATTCGATCTTAGAGAAGACATTTTCTTTTCTAGGTTTAATTTAATTTTCATTGCTTTCACTCCTCATATGAGTGAGTGTGTGTGTGTGTCCGTGTGTGTGTGTGTACTACAGTGTTCACCTTTCTTGCAAGAATTTTCCTCTTCTTCTTCTCCTCTTCAGAACCATGGTGAGATTGTGCTCTGGTTAGTCTTCTGTGCTGATGGATCTAACACCAGAAAAGCAAAGCAATAAGAGCAATGCTGGATGTAAAAAGGGCAGTAAATGGAGTATGCAGTGTGTGAGAATGCACACTGACCCAGTATTACCACAATTCAACATGACACCACACATGGCACAGTACTTACAATTTTCTGTTCTTCCTGAAGTCTCTTCTCCAAGCTGTCTTTGGCCGTTTTCAATGCCTCCTTTAATTTGGTGGTGATCTATTTCGTGGAAAAGAGAGTGAGAATAATATAATTTACAAAGTAGATAAATGATGTGGAATTTACCAACCAGACTGCGTTCATACATGCACACATGCTAACATGCATCCTATGCATACATACACCATATACACACACACACACACACACACACACACACACACACACACACACACACACACACTCAAGCTCTTGTTAATTATAAAAAAAGAGTCATGGGACAAGGACTACCATCTGCATGGAAATAATTTACCTTGAACTGGGCTTTCTCCGAGTTAAACAGCAACACATCTTTAAATAGTCTGCAAAAAACACAGTGCTGTTAGTTTAGGCAACAGCTTCTTGCACCGAGGGGACGTGCTCACTGATAAGGAACTGAAGGAGAGGGATGTGAGGAAGTAAAGGAAGAGCATTATGAAGCTTTTCTAGGTAAAAGGGGATGGGGGATGGGGGGGGTGGTACTTACGGCGTCTGTAGAAGCTGCACAACGGAAGGCATCCCTGTTTTACTGGCCTCAGTGGACAGGATGGATTCAAGCACGGGCACTGGTGGGGTGATTAAAGTGGCAGAGATCAGACAATACACCCAATAAAAGACTCCAAGGCTGATGCCCTTATCAGACATTCTGCTCTCGGGATCTGAAATTGCATCTTGATCCAAGTCTTTCATATTTAAAAAGCCATTCTGACTTTGGCTCAGCTTCAAAGGCTAACTGATGTCATGTGATTCCCTGAGGCATCAGTAGATGTGCTTGTCTGAGTGGGGAGTGTAATAAGGGGGGGAAACACCACCCAGCTCCGTGTCATGGATGCAGTTAGTTGGACTAGTAATGAGGGAGTGAAGGCTAATGATTAAAGCCATGCATGTGAAGCCCATTTGATAGCCTGCGGCTGAGTGCTCCCATCATGTACACAGTCAGTCAGCGATGCTCACATCGGCACAGCATGCTGACGTCTCAGCAACATCTCAGTCACTCCACTGATTGTGCACACAGGCTTACACACGTGTCCATCAACTAATACAAGAGAAGGGGAAATAAATACCTGAGCATTCCACGCACTATTCATGCCAAACACGTTCTATTCAAACCATGTCCCTGGAACAGTTCAGCCTATTATCAATTACAATTATGATCATTGTCTTTTAGTAGAGGAACTTAAAGGCAAATAGGTCATTTCTAGTACTATGCTATCCTAAGCAACCTATTCCAAAATTTGGTTTGTCCAAATTCCATCACCTTGTAAAGTGAAATCATTTGTGATATCTACACAATTTCATTGATTAATCACAATTTCAAAAGGAGGAATCACTTGACAGCACTACTTAGAATTCATTATTATTATTATTATTATTCATTATATTTTGAGTATGGCATTTGGTACAGTGTCCATACCAGAACACTGCAAATTTCATAGCAAACCAATCACATTGGATAGTGGGGTAGGCTAAGCAGCAGTAGCAGGCACTGTGAGTTTTACTACTTTGCTTAATTACTACGCTGATATTTTGACCTCAATATGTGTTGCAGATAGAAATTTGATGAAGCACTACTCAAATATCAAAAATGTTTTTTGACCGCAGCTTAGCTTTGCAGTTGGCACTTATAGCCAACCTATCAGAAATCAACAATTTTCCGAGGCCTCAGTTCAACTGTATCCATGACGACAGGCCTTCTCCTGGGTTGTGCGCATGTGAATGCAAGCATGGCTGTGTTGACCTGTGTGAGGGGCCAAAGGTGCTCACTAACCCACAGATGGGAAGGGGGCTGGGGGCAGCTTCTCCACGGGCACAGCATCTGGCGGTCTCCCATATACCATTTCATAAAGTAAGTGTCCAAACGAGTACACATCAATGGCCTCTGTTGTCTGCAATACAACACCAACAGCCAACCTGTTTAAGAGCAATATTTGCTACTGTATGTCCGAGCCATGAGGCCTCATGGGACACGGGAATTATCACATACATCACCAACTATTGCGTCAACCAACAACAAAACAGGTGCAGGTGGTGCTAAAGTGCTGGAAGTGTACAACAACTGTTCATTTCATTCTGGGTAATGCAACTACTGTGACTGAAAGCAGGCCACCCAGAGGACAGAAATAGGTGTCGGCCCAGTCAAGGTGATGGTGCACTGTACATGAGCATATCCGAACTTACATTGATTTTTCTGAAGTGGGTTACATAGGGTCTGTAGTAGGAGGGCAGACCCAGCAGAGAATTCTCAATGTCCATCAGCTTGCATGTGTTCTCTTCTACCAGAATGTTGGAGGCATGCAGGTGACCATAAGGGAATCCTTTGTCATGAAGAAATTTCAGCGCCTATGTAGAGGTAGCCAAAAACATACATACAGATCAACATATTGAGGCTTAAAGGAATTCTCCGGAGTAAATTAAACCAAAGCCCTGTTGTCCCGGGCTGCCGAGTGCTGTCGACAGGTACCTGAACTACATCAGTAGGTATAACGTAGACCGTAT
>JASCIP010000238.1:19113804-19125046 GCA_034783695.1 Sardinella gibbosa
CAGATACCTATCGACAGCACTCGGCAGCCTCAGACAACAGGGCTTCGGTTTGATTCACTCCGGAGTACTGCTTTAAGTTCCAATTTCAATCAGATAAATAGAATCATTTAACACCATTCTAATGGATTGCTGGTGATAATGTTGAAAGGGAAAGTCTTTAGTCAGTCACAACACATAGCCCTGATGTTCGAGGTGCCGAGTGTTGGCAGTAGGAATAAGAACCAGACAATTTGGTAAAATGCCAACTGAATTAGCAAACAGCCAGCTAATGCTAACTTAACAGGGCACAGTACAGGCAAAACCAAACAGAGACACTTTATTTACCCTCACCAGTTTGCATTGGCTGCCATTGCGTTATTTGGTCTACTGTATGTGGTAATAAATTGCCTCATTCTCCTTCCTAACGACAGCACTGGGCAACTTTGGCCATCATGGCTCCTGTACAGTATGTGTTGGCTGACTCCAGACTGTGGTAGGTGCTGTCACTCACCTCCAGAATCTGCCTCCCATATGTCCTGACCTGCTGAAGCTCCAAGCCCTGGATCTTCTTAGGATTACAGTATTTCTTCAGGAAGGTCTCTTTGGGTTTCACCTGGGGGTCAAAACATTTCTTCAATCTTCAGTCAGCAAAACTCTGACTCATTTACACAATCTATTCTGTTATACAGTGGTTGAGGGGAACATGGCATCTCATAGGGAAAAAAAGAGTTAGATGAGTTAGATGAAGATAGTCCTCTTGTCTCTATGAGTGCAATGCCCAGTCTGACATCATTAACGTAACTTAACATCATCACTGGGAGTGGATCAGACCAAATATCTTATGGCTCCCCCTTATATGGACGTCATGCATTAATGTAGCCCATGCCTACTGTGCCTCTATGTGTCAAAAGAAATGTAACTGTAACTGGCTGGGTGATGTTGACAGTGCCAGGTGGATGACTGTAGTGGTGCAACATCGAGCCAAAGTGTGGAAGGCCAGAACTCTTACCTTACAAATGTGGTCTCTCAGTGTTCCTTTCTCATTGAACATCCGAATGATCAGTGCAGAAGATTCATTTGTGGTGGCAAAGGTGATAGGATATATGAAAGGACACTGGGGGAAAAAACAAGAATACAAATAAAATACATAAATAAATCAAATTAATGAATAAGACAGTGCCCCCCCCCCACAACACAATAGTGTACTGTAGTTACGCTGTAACCTCTGTCATGTGGTCTGTCTATAAGACAAATGTATGAGAAATGGCACAAGCAAACTGCAGTGCACATAAACTGTAGAAGTAGGCATTGCAACTCTTCTAGGCCTAGCTATTAGGTCCCCTCTATTCTCTTAAATGGGATCTTTCACCAGCGACTTTCCACAGTGCCTGATCAATGACCATCGCTAACCGACATGCTCCAACATGATGGGGCGCACAAGAGTAAGGCACTGCTGCATTAACACAGACCTAATAGACAGTGTATTTACTGTAGTAGCCCACTAGTCAGTCAGTCGAGTGACCCTACGTGAAAGTGAAAGTCTGTCACTAACACTGACTTAAAAAAAAATGATGGACTTACGGACAATGAGGGCAGCATCTTCATAGAGGATGCCAGATCTTTGTCAGACAGAAATTTATCAGGACCAAACCCGATCTGTGAATGAAGATGAACACAGTTCCACTGAAATGACTATTACCATTACAAAGCTAAGCCTAGACTTGTACAGTAGCGAAAGGGGTGGCATCTGGTCAGCTTGGTTCATATTGGTTCACATACATATGCACTGAGGGGCTTACACAGTTTGGTACTGGTATTCATACTTGGACTGTTTAATGTCGGACCATTTGGTCAATAAACGGATACTGAACTGAATTATAGAAATGAACGGTTTAGCATAAGTGAAAATAAATATTTCAGATTCTCTGTTCTTATTTTTATACCTTTGGTAAAGACGGCCTGTGTTCCCGTCCTTACTAAAAGTTTTGTCCTACATCCTATCCTAATCACACAGCTGCCAAGATCAAATGTTACAAGTGAAAAGCAATCATCTGTAAGGTAAGCAACGTCTCATGGACAAACTGGCTGAATATGAATGTGTGTGTGCGTTCTTTCCATAATGAAAACCAGGTAGTAGAACCAGGAAGTTAGGCCTGACCAGAGCCATATAAAGGCTCTGGCCTGACCCTCCACTGAGGTCCTCAAAGAGTATAGCTATAAAGGCTCACATTGTTTACAAGCACGTAATGGTGGAGAGGGTGAAGGAAGCTTATGCAAGAGGCAAGAATAAACTTCTTATGAAAAGAGGCCCGGCACTGGATTCCCTAAAAGTGTAGCATTTGCTTAGCCTCACTCAAGGATTTTTATATTCACAATTAACACAGAACTCACCCAACTTAAGACCTGCCGCTCTTTGGGCTGATCTTTGTTTTTAATAAGGAAATACTTCTTTCGTATCCGCCAGCCTGCAAAATGCAAAAAGGAATGGACAAGTTCCATTGGTCAATAAAAAGTATGGTTAAATGAGGCAAACATAACATTTGAAATCACTTTCATGAAACCATTCATTTGAAGCCCAACTGAACTGGCATGTAAACACCCTGCCGGATTGAAGGTTTTTTCTGCATGCTGGGCGCACACAGTATGTTGCACCATGAACAAACCTGTATTTCGTACAATCAATGGTAACTGAAACAATGTCACTACCACTGTGATGATCTTTACCATGTCATCCACAGCACAGCCAATTCTAAGCAGAGCTGAATTATTGTCCAATCCATGCTTTCCTGTACTTGATTAGTGCCCGCCTCACAGAATCCTAGCTATGTCAGCTCACTGAAAATCCGTGAAACACGCTAAAGATAACAAAAAGAAGAGCAACGGTGTGTTTTTTGGTTTTATGCCTGAATATCAGGAGCTGAGGGACAAACGGCTGCAGTTACATTTTGGAGAAGCCCATTATTATTTCTGTTTCCAGGGCATTTAGAAAATAATGACTTGTCAACAATGGGGAATTCAACAGGCTTCGTAAATTTTCTCCCGTGGCAATAACAGTGACAGTAACACTGTGATAACAAAGCATCTGGTTACTTCGGCTAACGTGAAACCCCACACAGACTTAATGCTGCGAAGTGTCTGTTTACCATCTCCAAATGCCTATTTCTTCCTCAGCTCTCTCTAAAATGAAATATTCCAAAAAATTTTGTTTTTCTACCCTTGAAATTCTGACATTAGCTAACCAAGACAAACATACAGTATTCACTCAACACGCCATGCAGGGCTGACAAGCTACAGTACAGCAGCGAATCAAAGGGCAGCTCATTAGCATAGAAGGAACGTAGATTTTTCAGTGTTTGGCCCGCAAACAGAAAGGTTTGCCCACCCCTAATCTAGCCTAACACTTCTCTCTCCCTCTCCACACGCCTCAAATGATGAAGCCATTTCCTGAGGACCAAACAAGCCCATAAGCTGACTACTGAAAACACAAAATATACAGTTACAATACAGTTTTTGCTGTTGCTGTTTTTTTTAAGTGTTATGATATCCGATATTGTCACTCAAGTTATCATGTCATTTAGCCGGCATGACAGTGTTCATGCCATCACTGCCACAAATGAATGTAGTATCTTTGATTCAACTGCTGCTGGTGAACTGGGTAGAATCTAACTTACCAATGTCCTTCAGAGGCTCCACAACCTCCCACTTCGGATCAGACCTGAAGAACATGGATACTTGCTGTAAGGCTATTTCTGCAAAGGAAGCCAGGTCAATTGGGTCAGTTCACACAGCACACATCAAGGACAGCTGGTCAAAAAGAGAGCGGAGTTCTGGAGCAACACTGACCATGTCAAAATTCGAAGTGAATCAACCCATAGCCATGGCCTGTTGTTTCACACTGTCAAGCGTCGATAGGTATGAGAATGACAGATTTTCACACACGGTAGACCTTAGTGCAATGGCAGCCAACGCTAACTGATGAGGGCATGTTGGTTTCGGTTTTATATGCCCCTATCTGTTAGCGTTAGCAGGCAGGTTCCAAATTCGGACTACATTGTACCTATTGCTGTCATTCTGATACCCATCAACAGCACTTGGCAGCCTCAGACAACAGGGCTAGAAAAATACTGTGGTACATAGCTCAATTTCTTTCCACAGCAGGGCTAGGGTTCATTCACTCCAGATAATCCTTTTAAGGGCAGCCTGGTAGTGAGCAAGTTAGACGCACAGCCACTTACTGTGGTACCCAGCTCAGTTTCTTTCCATCATCTTAGTTTTAAAAACTTCCGCCTTTTCACAAAACTACTTTTAAAGAATACCACCAGAATATCACTTCTTACAGCAGTCTTGTCTTTGTCTAACCGAAATGAATAAGATCTGATTCGTTTCTCCCCTTACCAGTATAGTTTGTGGAGTAATTGTTAGTGTCTAGGAACTTTTTGACCAGCTCACAACTAGATAGGATGTGGTGTTGAGTGATGAAGTTGAGATAGGTCTGCAGTCCTTTCTGACGCTCGGCTATAAACTCTCGATCCATATTCCCAATGAGCTTCTTAGGGGGGAGAGGGAGACTGAGGCCAGAAATCTGTCAAACATACACAGAGAATTAGGATTACAATCAATTGGTTTCCTTTGGAAGGCTACGTTCTGTGGAAGGATGGTCTTCAGGAAATTGGTCAGGAAAATGTCAGCAGAAAGACATGCAAACAACATCCTCTTTTTGTCTTTTTTTTTTTTTTTACAAAATATCACAGACTTGCAGTTTTATCCAATATGTAGCACACAATGGCAAAGCTAAGGGTCCAGGATAAGAATACATCTTGACAATTACTATTTTGAAACTTACCAATAGGCTGTTATTCAGCATATCAAAGTCACTGTATCTTCTAATGACCTGAAAATGATATATACATGGAAAGAGAGACAGAGAGAAAGAGACACATCATAAATAGAGTTTAAGCAAGTACCACAAGCATTAGGACTTGTCACTGACCTACCTGCCAACTGTTTTCTGTGACGACACCCCTCTGCACACGGATGATGTATTCCTAGTTAAGGGGAATAAACAATGATCAATAAATAAAACAACAACAATATTATCTCCAAAGTCTTACAAAGATACTAAGACCTATCAGTTTATGATAAACAAATCTCACAGCTTTGGAAAATTGGGGTTTTAAAATATCATGTCCCCTACTTCCTGTCAAGTAGGCCTAACTGGTAAGTACCTAACATAACCACAAAATTACAGGAAAAGCCAGGCTTACGTATTCTGAAACAAAGTTGAAACGGAGAACATAACAAAAAGCTGTTGAGCATCTGAACTGGTAGATGTAAAGGCAAATGGCTGCATGCAGCTGTGTGGAAGTGAGTGAGTTTAGCAGTGAGAAATGCTTAACAGCCAAACTCACTCACCACCCCTTCACATCAGGAGCTAAACTACATTAACACTGAAAAACTGACTTTCCGTAGTGTCAGTTGCTGATTTATTTAAGAGGCCTCTATTCACTGAGGTGCTAAATACATGGGACACGCAGCGTGATGCACAGTTTTTGGATAATGTTTTAATGAATAACATGTCATGCTATCAACTCCGTCAGCCTGAAGCAGAACTGTCACTGAAGCACAACCCTCAGTAAAATGACAAGCCATGTTGTCAATGTTACTTGGAACAATAAGTATTCTCTAGCCAAGGTAGCTGCCGTTATAACATTCACATAAGGTGAGCTAAAGTGTCGATGTTACTTATTCCACCGTCAGCGGACATGAGACGACAGCATCCAGTTCACAGCAGCACCACATTGTTGATGACAGTCCATATGTATTATCGTCACGTCTTTGTTACTGTATCAACACAGTAAGTAAACAACCCAGCTGCCCATATTTGTTGATTAGCTGTTATGCTAACTGAAGTGCAAGCTGCGAGTGTCATAACCATGTTAGTAAACTTAGCGATTGCTAACGTTAGCGCACAATGTACTGCGGGTCAACCAACACCGGTCAACATAGCTAGCGTGATTTCTGGCTAATAACAGCTGAGCTACACATAACCCAAGCAGGTTATAGTCCCTGTTGTTGGCCGATCAATCTGTTTGTGATAGAGTTAAACGTTAGTGAAATGTAAACAAAACTGTCACGAACACCCAGTCGTTCAGTTTTATAAGGCGGTGTCATCTTATCGGCGTGAAATCCCGTGATCATCATGTATCAAGTCTGTATTGACCACTCACCGTATGAGAGTTAAGATTCTGACTTGCTTCGATAACTGCAGTCAGTGTGACGGTGTCGTCCAACAATACCTCCCCAGGTGATGGCTTCTCCATGAACGCCATACTGGGGTTCGATAGTTGACCTTATGTACGAGAATGAAAAATTGTGTCGTCAATTCAGCAAACCCAGAACGCCGTTTCAACCATTTTGACAGGGGGCCGGCTCCGACTCAGGATGTCTCGGCCTGAATGCTACCTCGCTGACGATAGTTGACCGTCTAAACCCGCCCAACCCGGATAGAGCAATGCGTTTCTATGCACAACCGCGCACGTAAAGTAAAAGCAAGGCGGAAATGGTACTCTTGTGGCGTTACTAGTCTTTTTTTTTTTTTTACACAATTCAATATTTTACATTTAGCCAAACCCATAACACCTTATTTGTAGGTCACCATATTTCCAAAGAACGTTCATTAGTTAGCCGAAATGTAAAAAACGTGTTGTTTTCTTTATACGTTTTTCATCCATCATTTTTGGAGACTTGACGGCAACATGAAATTTGTAAGCAGGTCAAAGACAAGACAAAATGAATTCCAATTTCCATTTATTGTCTGTCAAAACAGATTTAACACTGCAACCAACAACAAAAACATAACTGCAACAACAACAAAAAGCCTATAATTGGAAGTTACTAAGACCCACCTGCATGTTCTGGCATCATAACCATAACCTCTCCCTCCATAACAACTTTGTCTTTGACAGAGCATGAAACAGAAATAAAAGCAAATGACATTTTAATTTTTTTCACCTCTGCCTCAGCCACAACTTCTTCTCCAATGTAAAGGGGTGCTGGAAAACGAATTTCCTGGTAGAGGAATATGCAGCCTTTTCCTGGCATTTTTGTCCCCAGAACTGCTGAAATCAACCCATTAATGAGAACACCATGGACAATAGGCGTTTCAAAAGAGGTGGTCTTGGCATACTCTGGGTCAAGGTGGAGGGGGTTTGTATCACCAGTTAGTTCAGCAAAAAGAGCCACATCTCTTGCGCTAAAAGCTTTGCTGAGAGATGCTCGCTCCCCAACGTACAGCAGTCGTTGACAACAAGTCTGTGTCAAAGGATGCGTCAGTTTCCCACGCCAAGCCCAGTTAATTGTGTGGCTCGCGTTTTTGATGAAAGCGGATCTCCTTAAAATGTTCATGTTCGCCACTTTTCCTGGCAGGTCAAGGGTGTTTTTTCCAGGGGAAACTTACAGATGTTCCAACTCACGGCTGTTTCCAGACAACGCTAAGAGAAATGGGGAGACCTGTAGGGACAAGTAACATTAAGTGTATGCATGTAACCAAACTACCCAGTGAAACTAAACATTTTCATTGGTTGCCACTTCATGGAAAGTAAAAGTCAGCAGGTAATGTGTTTCAATGGAACATACAAGTGCTATTTTTGGGCTGGACTGCATGTTTTTAAGGAGAACCCCTCTGCATGTAAAGGTTGTATTCAAAATAGTATCCGTATTTGTGGTCTGCCTTTAACAAGCTCACGACAGAAGCCAACTGTTGAAAAAAGCTATTCTGCACACCGTCTCATTATATTCTACCAAAACGCATCCCCACTTGCACTATGCTCATCCAATGTCAGCTAACTTTTTATGTGACTCAATTTCACTAACTGATGCTTAGTCTTTGATGATAATTTTATACTTCCTACCTTTTGACACAGATAGTACACTAATTCTCTACAAGTGGAGTGTTCCCTAAACATTGTGTTCCTTTTGTTCCAGTTTGACAGTGTTCAGACCACTTGTCACATGAAATAGTTAAAAAGTTAGATATCTTGACACATAAAACGAAATGGCTTCAGGTGAACTGGAGCGGGGGCTGCAAATGGATAAAATATATAATGCTGACATGACATGGAATGTATTTTTTGTTTTAATAAGTAGGGATGCAAAAGCATGGCTTCCTGGTTCTGGTACCCATGTTGTCTGCAATTTTCTGCAATCCTTTTCATGTTGTGGGGTGACTGATATGGGTAAACAGAGCACTATGCAAAGGTACACTATTTGATGATTAAATGACTGATTCTAAGTTGCAAAAAAGGCAACTGTAGTGAGAGCTCTGTCATAAAAAAAATCCCAGATTTGCATAGGATATCGAAGTGGTATTGATGATTTCTTTTTTCTACCCCATGGCAGCATGCATCTGTGCATCCCTACAATATAGTGAGTATTCCTTTACCTGAGTGACTCTGACTGCACACGGTTCATTCTGGTAAGATGCAATAAGGGTGAGGGCACTCCACAGCTTAACAAGACCGCTGTAGAAAATAAGCAATTCACAAATATTGGTATAACCACATGATGTCATGCTTTAACAAATACAAGCTGCAACCAATGCCATTGGGGTGGCTAAATGATAGCTTGAGATTACACTATTACGAGGCTAATAGGAGATCTGTGGTTGCCATGTCTGTGCTGAGGTGGTACCTGTTGTATACACGAAGCATGCCTGTCAGTGTGCCTGGATCAAACTTCAGCACATCAAATGGGAACGCTGATCCCACCTAAAGAAAAAAACAAACATAAACTTGGGAGACTGCGAACAATGGAAGACTCATCCTATGGCTACACTAGATGCGTTATGTTAAAGGAATATGCCACCCAAACATGAAATTAAGTCAGTCTTGGTCACCCCCAAATTTAAATAGTGCAAAAAAACTGGTTAAAATCTGTCCAGGCGTTGTCCTGCTTTGGGAGCAGCGTTTTTTGGCTTTAGCTTAGTGCAGTTGCTGTAAACCAAGTAATGGAAACAAGCCAAGGTTGTGGGGCACACCTGTCAAAAGCAAATGAAATCTGCACTGTCTGTGAGGAATCAAACAATGACAGCATTAAAGAGGGTAACTTTTTCATTAGCCTTTCATTAGAACATCAACTTCGTGAAATCTTACAAAGAGAAGGGCTTACTGAGTGCACAAATAAGCCCGCCATCCTTGATTACAAACCTGGAGATGTTTCTTTATTGTGGAACTGTAATGGCGTTCCTCTTTTTTTAAATCCTCAAACTCCCTTTGGCCCATTCAGTGTATCATCAATGAATTGCCCGTTGAGGTACGGTTGTGATGTGATGCTGGCTGGAGTCTGGTTTGGCAAGGGCAAACCGGACATGGCCACATTTTTACATCAATTTGTTAACGACATAAAAAAGGTCAATGAACAAGGTATTGAATGGGTTCGCCCAGAATCTGACATTTCTCAAATTTCCAGGGTGTTCCCTATTACTTGCACATGTGATGCAGTGGCAAAATGCATACTCCAGGGTGTGCATCAGTTCAATGGCTCATATGGATGTGGGTACTGTTTAAATGAGGGCATAGTTGTGGCAAAAGGGAGGGGTTATACAAGGGTTTATCCAGATGTTGAGGCAGGCATGGAAAGCCATAAACATATTATTGAGTGTGGGGCAAAAGCAGTGGATGAAGGTGTGAACCATGTTCTTGGGGTGAAGTCTGTGTCCCCGTTAATCATATTGAATGGTTTCGACATGGTCAAAAGCTTCAGCATTGACTACATGCACTGTGTACTGCTAGGGGTCACAAAACAGTTTTTAGATATGTGGCTTAACAGCAAAAACCATTGTGAGCCATGGTATATTGGAACATCGCACAACAAAATTGATGAAAAACTATTACCAATAACACCACCCTCTGATGTGCCTAGAGTACCGCACACTGTGCATGTGGCACATAAATGGAAAGCAGCAGAATGTAGAAGCTGGTTACTTTTCTACAGTCTACCCGTCCTAAATATGATTTTACCAAACAAGTACCTCAAACATTGGTCATTATTAGTTAATTCAATTTCCTCCTATTAAAAGACAATGTGATAAACAAAGATTTGGCCAATGCATCCACTTATATTAAAAAATTTGTAAACCAGATCCCTGAAATATACGGAATGTGCTATATGTCCTATAATGTCCACCAGCTTACTCATCTCACGGATGCTGTACAATTACATGGCCCACTATGGTCCTTTTCAGCATTTGTTTTTGAAGGACAGAATCAAAAACTTATTAGTTTATGCCATGGCACACAGTATATACCGCAGCAAATAGCGTATAGTTTTTCTGTACTGCAATCATTACCCACTCTATTGGACATCTCTAAAAGTGATAGCAACACAGCACACAAAATTGACAAAATGGTTAATGACTGGATAAGCAGATATCCTTTAACACAAAAAGCATTAAAATTCCAAAATGTTGTACTAATTGGTTGCCCACACAACAACAATCTTGACAGTGTGGAGCTGTCTTTGCTTAGACCTGTCTGGGGGGGGATCAAGGCCCAGCACTCGCACAGTACCATCATCGTGCAGTGGTTAATGGCAAAATTTTTACGACAGAGGGCTATGGGTCAACCCACAAACATAATAGTTATAATGTCGAGTTAAAAAATGGAAGCATTGGAAAAATTACATCCATAATTAGCATAGAAGGTAATGTGCCCGTGTTTATGGTAAAACTGTATAATTCTGTAAATGCAGTGTTTGCGTCTGAGATAGTGGGACACTTAAAATTGATGACAACACCCACTACAACCGCAGTTAAATGCAGTGATGTAAGAAGACAAGTTGTGTTTATGAAAATTTATAAATATATGTATGCATCACTGCAACCAAACAACATTGAAATAGATTAATGGTGATGTGCAATAGTCTAAGCAGTTATTTATGAACTCTTTTGTATAAACCCCCTTTTCTCACCTCTGTTAAAGTTAAGTGAATCTGATGCACAATCACAAGTATATGTTGGTATTTTCAATAAATTCCTCTTTTTCCAAAATGGTGCAATTTGTTTCATTTTGTTGGCAAGTCCTGATCTTGACTAAATTCCTATTGGAATTTCATTAACCTAATAGACAGAAATGCACACCGTTTAAAATATTATAGGATTGTTACAGTAAAAACACAAATCCTATTGGATTTTCACCATTCAGTAGAATCTTATTAGAAAAAAATTAAAATCCTATAGGAATTCAGATAACTCCTATAGGATTAGATC
>JASCIP010000264.1:792594-803976 GCA_034783695.1 Sardinella gibbosa
CCCCCCCCCCCCCCCCCAAAGCGACAAACCTTGCTGGTAGCCATTCTCAGGATTGTCTGATATGGATTGACATTTTGATTTGAAGGGGAACAAAACAGTGACAAAAAAGAAAGGGATGTTTCTAAATGGTGTGTCCATCAGTATGTGTTAGACTGCCCACTGATCCAGAGCACCCCAGATTTTCTTTCTTTCTTTTGTTGGAAGTTGGGCAGTTTATTTTATTGAGTGTTAGGCTATCACTAATTCCTTAGCTGGACCAAAAGGGCAGAACCTCCAAGCTAAATTGCCTGAAAGTGAAAATGTACTTCAGCTATGAACTCCAGGGTACCTCAAACCTTTGTTTCTTGCAGACCTGAAGCAAATGAATAGAAACAAATGAATTGATTTGATATGACCTGCATGACTCCACACTGTGCAATCAAATGTTTTGGCTAAGATATATCAGACAATTTGCAACATCTCAACAGCTAAAATCAGAATACATGATGTAGGCTATCGGCTCACATATTTATGCACAATTGTAAAGACATTTTTTATGCATTATACAAGGACATTTACATGGGGTGGTTCCATGTTTGTGTAAAGGTAGGAGATGTAGCAGATGTAAACTTTAACCTGAAAGACCATTGTCACATCCACCATTAAAGCATCTGAGGTAAAAAACACTCAAGTGGCTGCAGCAAAAGAAACACTCAGATGATAAATTATATTTGATGAATTATAGTACCTTGTTGCTAAGTGATGACACAATAAATGTGCCACCTGCTTTTTAGTCACTTTAATAGGTAAATTGCTCATTACTCAGCTATACCTACGGCTTCTTTACACCAATGATATACAGCACAGTCATGGCTTCACACATGAACTTCACTTGCAAGGTGATAACGCCATAGTTTAGAAATGGCAGAGTTGGCTGGTCTGCCTTTGACTGACATTGATGATCACTGTGCAATGCACTGGAAGGTGAACCAAGCTATTTCACTCCACACTCTGCATGCTACACTAGTGTGCATACACACAAACATACAGTACATACATACATACATACATACATACATACATACAAACAAACATACATACACACGTAGCGTTAGCAAAGAATACAGAATCTCCAGCTTTTTGTCACTAAAATTTTTGCCAGCATTCCTTTAAAGCTAAACTGGTGCATTAAACTCTAATGAAATGTATTCTGAAATGCAGTCAATACAGTACATACAGGTTTTATTTGCACATGATTACGAAATGTCCCTGTTAATATCATCATTGGTTGTGTTGAAAGTATTGCTCTGTCTATCATATAAAGCCTGCCTCAAGCCACTTTCGGTTGGGATTGGTTTAGTGATTCATGTAGAGCAAATTCAGACTTGTTTGTAAATTCAAGCATTCATCTTGGCTCACCCAGGCCATGTTCAACTAAAATAATAGAGCTCAATGAGGCCTTGGGATCGCTAAAGTCTGCAGAGCGACAATGACATCAGACAGCTAAACTGCCGGTTGTCTTTTCCCTTCCCCAACGCTCCCCGGAGACCCAAGGTGCGGAAGCGTTTCCAGACAGCTTATGCGCCTCTCGCTGTGCTTATTGTTGTTTGCCTGGCAGTGCGCTAAAACGCACATTTCCTCAGATACTGCTGTGCAGCCCTGCCGTCGTGCTCCTATTTGCCATGCCCTGCCTTTCCCTCCCCTACTGCTACTGGCTGACGGGAGTCATGGCGTCTGACTTCCTCTCCTCTGCTCGCTTTCCGTCTCCGCCACCCCGTCTCTCGCAGACGCCTACTGACTGACAGCGCACTTCCCCACAAAACAACGAGGGGCTAATTGGCATTCTGTGTCAGCTGGCTAGTAAGCAGGCAGGGAAGAGAGAGAAGGTGGTGGGGGTGGCGTGTGTACCAGACGCCCTTCACCCTGCGTCTTTACCCTTCTTGCTCAGAACTCTCCGGCCTTCCCGCCATAGCGCTCACGCGTGCCCCCATGTCTCCATGCAGGGGGCTGGGATGGGGGTAGGGGCTGCTTTGGCATGCAGCCCCCTTGGCAGGCCCACTCCCAGGGGAGGCTGGCAGGCTGGTGGTGGTGGTGGTGGTGGTGGTGGGGAAGGGTGGTGAGAAAGGTGATGGAAGTGTCCAAGAAGGCCATGAAAGGTTTTCTATGCATGAGAAGACATCCCCCCAAGGTCTGTTTTTTCTCTCTCTCTCTTTCTCTCTGTAAGTCTCTCCCTCTCTCTCTCTCTCTCTCTCTGATGTTTTCTTTTCTTTCTTCTCCTCCTCCCCCCACCTCTCTCTCTCTCTCTCTCTCTCTCTCTCTCTCTGCCGTGTGCCATCCTGTAGGGATTTATGACCTGTCACCTCCAAGCTGCTGGGGAGGTGATCTCTCAGCGTCGCTTCCTCCCATCCGACGTGTCAATCTGAGGGAGGGTGCACTCGGCCGGCGAACCGCACCGACTCTGACTCCCGAATTAGCCAGGGGAACGTGACGCCCAGGCACATCTGCAACCTCAGCTGTCCGCCTCGTCAAGGTCTCCAAAACGGTGGGACCAAAAAGAGAGGGAAAAGAGCTGTCATTATTTTGATGTCCCTCCCCACGGAAACCAGTATCTTTTATGAAACGTCAGCTTGGCCATTTCACTATGTGTCTTAAGCCGTAAATTTTACATTACTCTAAGGATTTCTGATTGAAAGTGAACCCACACTGGGAAACTCTAATGATTCATTCAGCTGTATCTGTGCCCCTAGGTGGATAATTAAAAAGTGCTGGATAGTCTGTATCACCACCTACAGATCTTGGCACCTTGAATTAGTGCATTTATATTGCAAGCTCCCTTTATAATATTTATGGTCTTGATATAGTGCATTGTAAAAACTCCCATCTAAAAAGCCCAGGCAGTGAATGAGAGATTGAGCAGGACCTGTGCTTGAATCTAAATGGTGCTGTGTTGATCAGAGTAGGAAATACAGTCGCCACCCCCTATGTGGCGGAGGCCAAGAGGCCATGGGAATTAAACATGCATTATCTGGAGGAAGAAAACCTGAAAATATAAGACTGTATTTGAGTTTCAAAGAGATACGGAGAAGGCTTTGATATATAGCAAGTGAACATCAAACAGAACAAAATAAGCAACATCAATCTAAAACTAATGAAATAAATATTTAAGAATGGGGGCTGCCTTTTGGCCCCGATAGAGATCAAAAACAACTTGGAGTTTGTAGGCTTTGGGGGAGAGGAACACCAAGCATGTAACTGCATGTTTCTCAGAGAATCTCTTCAGCTTTTGTTTTCAGGACACAAGTAACTTAACAAATAACATACAAATGACTTACTTAAATATGAAATGCATCTCCACAGGGTTTCTTGGTTAATTCTTACATCATATCCTTTTATATTTCAGTCTGTTCTTAGTTGTCCATGGACAATAAAAACCCTTGAGATTACAGTGAACTTTTCTGCCCTTGTCCTCGTAAATGCCCAGGGAGAATAACAGGCTTTTGGGCTACTTCTACTGAGATTGTGCATCACCACAGAAAAGCTTTTATTCTCCCATTTTCTCCGCCAATAAATGAAATGCTGTAATTTTCCTGTGAATACTAGTCACTGAATAAACTCACTCTGTGTATGTAGCTAGCTGGGTTACATCTTTGTACTGTTAAAACACAGATTTAAATATTACTGGGTAGATTTTAAAATACCCCTCCCAAACACAGGTCTTTTATTCATTTCTATATGCATTTGTGCAAAGGCTTAAGGTCAATAAATGTCACAGTGAGAGATTCGCTGGATGTGATTGTACTGTTTCCTGCCTTTCCAGCTTCCTTGCAGTGCATTGTGGGTGGCTTATAGAATCACACTTGACCCACTTTAACTGATATGGAAGTTAATAGATTTTAACACGTCAATGCATATTTATGAGATGGCAGTTAGAAAAAAAGCCCTCACAAATTGAGTGATCCAAAGATTTATTTTGGGCTCCTGAGCTGTCACAGAGAGCTAAGCCAACTCCCAAATCAAGGTGAGAAACAAACGTTTGGGTACTTTCCTTATCCTTCAGAATGCTCAGGATGTCTTACCCATGCAGAGTAGACACAGCAGTACCAAAATTGCATTTGTGCCCAACGCAATTTCGTTTCTTGCCAACCAGCACTTGCTTTTGAAAGTATTGTTTTCTTTTTCTCACCATGTGAAATGCTTGGTCTTATGAAATTCAAGTAGATGGACATTGAAATGTAGATGGCATTTACGAGACGCTGTGTAAACATTATGCCCCAGGATTCTATTCCTACATGTATGTTTTTTTCTCCCTGTCAGTAGAGCCTTAGACCAATCCATAGCCCAGCTAATCTTACTGTAGGCTACCTCAAATATGGCCAATTAGGTATACCATAGCCAAAGATGCAGAAAATCAGTGTACTTGAGTTAACATTTCTACCTCCCCTAAAAGGAATTCACCACCTTATTTCGGGAAATTGTTTATCTGTAGTCAAACACTAGTTAAAAATGAATATACATAGCCTAGCATTTTTCTCTTCAGTAGCCTATGTGTTTGCAATGGCGGTGTAGGCTTATTCAGCATAGCAATGGAAATCTATGGTACCAAATAAAACATCATCTAATTTAATTATAAAACACTTTAAAAATAACCTAAAATTCACTTAAGTGCAAAACTGATAATTGATTTTCTCAACTGGACACTTTTACAGTAGCTTGATGCTTAATGGCACCATTTACTTCAAGTGATTGTGCTAAGTTATGCTAATAATGTCAATCTAAGTATTGAACACACTGAGAAGCAAATGGTCTGCGCTTTCTTGAATAATACTTGGGCATAAGTGTTCCTTTTTAGTCTTGTACAGAAAGTCACAGCACAGGCATGATGGAAGTGTCACTGCAGGGAAATGCCTCAATTGCAACAGACTAGTATGCTTTTCCGGTTACCTCTTTTTTTTCAATCAAAGCTTTATTTATTTGCAAACATACTGTATATAAAATAACTCAATATAAGAGTTGAATCCTTTCTTGATCTGACATTTGATCTTTTGGTCAGACTGTCCACTGGGTGTCCATTTTGTTGCTTTTCTACCATTTTTTCTAGTGGTTGGTTCCCCTTCAATTCCTTTTTTTTTTCTCTTCAGTCAGGTGAAAGACTGGTACGGTGTGCCTTAATAGATTTTTCCTCCCTCTCAATGCCTCCTTTTTCTCCAAGTATCCTTGGACGTGTTAGACTAGACGACCCACCATGAAGACTCTGTTGACACATACTGCCCTGATGCATATTCAAGCAGCTATCTTTGCATGATTGTCTCGAGCAATGCTGCACAGTCAATCTCCTGCCAGGCACCGGTCAGTCAAGTGGAAGTTCTCAACCTTCCTGCATTTCTTGCTCTCCCTTGTGCCACACGTTTCTTACTTGCAGTTCCTCCCACTCATATGAGAGGGCGGTTAAGGAGATAGGTGCACGCTCCACAGGGGGATACAGATGGCTTCTTTGCCGTTGAAGAGTTTGACAGACATGAATACAAAAATAGCAATTTAGATGAGACCCTAAGATTAGTGTGAGACACTGTTTTATATTCACAGATCCTTCGCCAAAGAGGTTGCCATTCAACGGTGCCAATCCTGGAGACAGTCTTATCACTCCCAACAAATGACAGAATAAGATATGAAAAGACAGAAAATTTCTGTTTTGAGTATGACACATAGTGATTGCATCGAGCAAACAAATGCTCATAGCATTAACATGGCACAAACATGCATAAATATACATTTCTGAGATAACAATTTCAAAAGAATTTGACGAAAATGAGGCTAAGGAGCAAGCCGTAATCTGTTTTTGCAGATTTGAAATTCCAAATAGCTATTAGATGAAAGAGTGTGGAGTCTGTCTCGCACGCTGGAATGGAAGTGATGCAAAGCCTCACTCTCTGCCACATAATAACCGACCCACAGACAGAAATAGACTCCTGTCCCATTGTAACACTGTGCCGCTTCTTGTATTTCACACTGGTGTTATTGTGGAAAAGAGCTACTTGCAGAACAAATTCAAAAGTGGGAGCTATCTTCTGCCGCGAATCAAAGGCGGGTGTAGACAAAGCTATAGACTAAAAGCTGTTGTTTACAGGCTTCGTCTCACCACCTGCCTGTCTCTTCTACCTTGATGTTTGCACCAAGAGCCTTGCTCTGTGTCTATTTAGTTATTTTTATTTGTCATGCTCTCGGCCTTTCATCCGCGCCTCCTTCTCTTGCAGACACAAAGGTGCCTTTGTGGCTGTCATTTTGCACATCCGTCCAAACTTCTGACCAGCTTGAATAAAGGACCTAGCCTGAGATCAGGAGATCACTGGTGACCAAGGGGAGAAGCCTCTCAGCATGGCCCAGTGCTGGGTATCCTTCTCTGATACCATCCCGACTATTTACTCCCTCCCCTCAGCAGAACTGTCACCACTCATAACAGTTTTTTAATGAAGACTGTGCAGGAGCATGTTGTGTAGTCTCTCTGGGACTGTTTTTTTTCTTTTTCTTTATCTTTATGTTCTTTTGTCTCTGTTTGATTAGTCTTTCATACATCAAGAAAAATTACGCAGACACTTTCAGTGTGCCACCTGTTCTGTTGTCTCTACAGTGACAGCATATTTACTAAAATTTTCCTGCTTATGTCTCAAACACAACAAAAGTAAGGAATCAACTCCTGATATGAAATGGTTACATCATAACATTTCTTACCATATGTACCTCCTTATTTAATAGCAAACTCTATGCTTTTGTTCTCATCATGTGTTTTTTTGATTGCAGATCAAGACAATGGTGTTTTTCACACCCCCACATGACTGGAATATATTAATGAATTACCACATCCTGGTCAGGAGGTCATTAAAAGGCCAGATGTGTCGGCAGGAGGCATCCTCTTATCATCTTAATGAGCCACTCGTCATACAGATAGCACCTATTGTGATGGACCTCCACAAAGTTCACGTCAGTCATAACATAATAACTCATTTTCAGTGCCATGTGTCAGTGAATGGAGGTCAGGTAAATAAAAGAAAGAAATACCTTTCCCCTAAATGGTCTCTGATCAGATAGCGGGACGGTCACATTCCAATAAAATTAACACTTTACAGAGTCACTTTTGTGTGACTAGAAAAGCATAGGCCTATCTCAGTTAGGGTTTTTAAAGTTAGTTTAATGTTAACAACACTGAAGTGGGCTATGATATTGGTAAAGAAGCTAAGATCTGACGCATTGACTGGCACATAAAATAAAGCTAGCGATACTGTAGCGTGAATTTGGTGGTAAAGCAGTAGCTTTAGACCCTTTGAAGAGAACCTGCAACATGTCCAGTGATGTCATTTGAGTGAACAGTCAACAGTCAAGCTATAAGGCTACCTCTTTGATTTCTTTAGTGAAAAGTGTAGCCTAAAGTACAGCCATGAAAAATAACCTCTAGCCTATTCTTTATCCAAACAAGCATTATTATAAAATAAAGACCTGATTTCGAAATGCTATGCACTAAAGTTCATGTAACATCATATTCCTGAAACCTGTTTGTGTGGCTAAAGAAGATATTATTCTTATCTTGCAATTGGCATGAACATGAAAGCATTCTTCTTTGATATTCTTAATTTGAGAGGCATTTTCAAGAAATTAAATGGCTGCTGCATAAAGTTTGCTGTGGTGTTGCGTGTTAAAGTAATGTTTCATTTCTGTTACATTTAACCACATTTTAAAATAAATTAATTCAGCAATTAATCACAATTTATTGTTGTTTTATGGTATCAATTAAGCCTAGTTGTAAGCAGTTTATAGTTGTTCTGAAAAAAGAAAAGACAAAGAAGCCCCTTATAAGCTTCCAGCACTGGTCCCATGGACACTGAGCCTTTGCTCTGTGACCCTGCAAAGGATGTGCACACCTGGTCCACAGCAGAAATGGAGTTGGCTGGGGCTTGGATGGGGGGATATGTGTGTATGTGTCCCACTGTCCAATCATTCAGTGGCAGATACAGGGCCCCGTGAAAAAGGGGCAACCAACTGAATGATGACACATGAAGAACCATTAATCTTCATTTACCTCCAATCCCCTGCTTTCACCAAGCTGATTGCTTACCTTTTTAACCGTATATATGGGAAAGAGGGATAAGAGACAGGGCCATAAACCAAAAAAGGAGACACATGAAAACCAGAACACCAAAAGACCCCATCCCACCCAAACAATCCTGCCAACCAACTACTAAATACACAGGAAATAATACATAGAAGAAGGGGAAGAAAGTACAGTCAGTGTGATATGAGGAGTTCTCACAGGATCTGGCCAAGGATGGTGAGAGCGAGAGAGAATGAAGACTCTGAAAGTGTGAAATGTGAAAAGAGCTTTTGCTAAAAGGTGCAAAATGACCTACAGTACTAAGAGAGTCTAAGACAAGTTGACACCTTGATGTGATTTAATATGACACATTGGCAGGTATAATGACAGTATTCAAACTTGAAAAACTTTAAGGTGAGATCAATGTCTTAAAATGTAGGCTAAATATCTAATGTGTTCATTTTTTAGGCTCCTGTAAAGCCAAGGAAGACTTCTTTCACATGGGCATGTAAAAATATTCTGTCAAATGTGGTACATCAATATTTGTCTCATTTGGACTGTTAGAATTACTTGAATTCACTGAATTATACAGTATTGTTTCTTAGAATATTTGGGAGGAAGAATTAACAAATTTTCCGAATGACAACTCTCCAAGGTTCACTTGACCTGACACAGTTGGCGTACCCCCAAATGCATTGGAGTGACTGTGTGCACAACCTTCAATTTCAGATCCCTGCAAACACACACCACCCCGCCACGCATTTTTGCATTGCCCTGGAGGGAGAGAGAACATCATTTATTCTGCCTTAATTAGTAGCAATGTTTTTTGTTATTTTTCCAACAACTAGGATGCAAGGAACTAAGTATCCAGGGACAGCGCAGATTAAGTCCATTTTTCAGTGCAATTTGATCTTAAACCTCAAGAGGAAGGGGGACCAAAAGTGTTCCTTCTTTTTGCTTTAATTTTCATTATCCAAGCCACGTGTGAATTGTCAAGAGAGTGGTGTGGGCACAAACTGCTAGATGATAACATGGTAATCAGTGATGAAGGCGCTTCTAGGTATAACCTACTTCAGCGGCAAATGAATATGCTAACCCACTTACAACATAATGAGGAACATAACATTTAACTGTGCTGTTTACAGCCAAGGCATGAAATGCGGGGTGGAGGGGGGAGGGGGGAGGCCTCTCACCCGCTATATTCACATTCACATGATAAAGCAAAAACCTGTGCATGCGTCCAGTGATACCATTAGCCCATATGAACCCAGTCTGAAAGAAATGTTTTATTTCTGTCTCGCCCCTTTTCTGTCATAATATTTTTTATGTTCATGTTCATGGTAGACTCTGTTTTGTTGTCCAATAACTCACATTATGCTACCTGAGTCGACCTGAGTCACATTCTGTATTATGGCCAATACAACCCAGTGTGTGTGTGTTACAAAGTTGCAAAGAAAGTTCAACATCAAAGCAAAATACCATAAGAAAATCAAATGAAGATTTATACTGAATGGTTGTACAATATTTTTGGCAGGGAAATGCAAAACGTTCTTCCTGAAGTCTTGGCAACTTGATCTCAGATTCTGTGTGTGTGTATGGGCCACAATAATGACACCAAACCTGAACATCTTTGGAAACACAGCCCCTGTGTTCATGCTTGGTTTATGCGTTAATGTCCAGGCCCACTTAAGGACGTCAGGCTCCGGTTGGTTTACCCACATCTTCCACGCCTCAACGCTCCTTGACAGTTTTGTCAGTGTGTCCAGTTCATCTGTCGGTGGCCGGGGATCATCACTTGGAGTGTGAAAAAAGCGCCCTGAGCCTGCCCCATTAGGTCTAATGCTAGGTGACATATTTAGTGCATGATTTAGCTAGCAGACCTACAGCTGTGTCTCCCAGCACACTTGACCAAGCTTCTGGGCAGTGGCACAAGCATAATTAACCCGTTCATTATGAAAATAAGAAAGGAACTATGAATAATTCTCTTTTCTGCAGCAGATGTGTGGATGAGTCTGTGCGGATGGGAGGGCTGTCTGATCCACTGAGCATGTGATGACATAATTCTGTTTACGTTGTTTCCATGGGGAAGATGAGGACCCCCCCCCCCCCCCCACACACACCTTTCCTCTTCATTCTCTTAGGAAAATATGTCGGACATGGACTACGCCTTAGTATGCACGCAGTCAAGCAGACATGCAGCACATCTAAAAGGCACGAGTCTAAGAACACTGAAAGTGGTATGGGTTGTTAATTTTCAGAAACCTCATGACCTTGTGTGTGAGTGTCAGTGCACTTGTTCTTTTTCTTTTTTTATTTATTGAGCCTAAATATTATACAGCCATTAGTTATCAGAGCAATTCAAACTGATTACAATTATGTTCCGACTGGCATAGGCCATAGACCAGACCAGGGGACTCCAACCTTTTTTTCCTCCAAGAGCTACTTCAAAATCAATGTGGCAGAGAGCTGCTCCACTGCTATAATCTGCTCTACTGGGAAAGAATAATTTGATATCAGACAGAACTGGATTTTTGAATTTCATTCCATAGAACATTTGAACAGCTTTACCTTTTGTGACTATTTTATGAGATTTATTTACATTTCCTTAGACCTTTTGAAAAACTACACTCAAGTCCGAAGTGAGTTACTGCTTGCTACTGAGCTAGAGGTTGAACTAGAGGTTTTGTCTACTGTTGCATTGTGTAAAAAAGATAGCATGCACGAGATTAAACATTTAGAGAATTCTTGCATGATGAAAAAGGGGGCATCATGTACGAAGAAAAAAAAGTGTAGCATCTTCCTGTCAAGCTCTCGTATACTGTACATGTAAACAGTTTATACAGTACTAGCTTGCTGATGTCAATTTTGCAGTTTCATACATATTACAAATACAATATCTAAAATTATTTCGATACCTTTCTTTAAGTTGCAACATGTGGTATGACAGCCATAGGTTTTTAATATATCATCATCTTCGTCATCTTCATCTTCATCGTCATCAACAACAACAACAACAACATTCTAACATTATTGGAAATTTAAAGTTTGATAACTCCTTTATTTTTTTCAGTGCAGCACAGACTTGGATGTGGAGGTATATTTCATAATTAAGCATATATTTATATTTACTATAATTTGATGATATGAAAGCATGACCATTTGGTTGTTTGCCTGGGTAAATAATGTATACCAGTCAAAGCACCAAAACATGGGGGAAGTGGGTTGTAAATCTACAGTAAATGTGGAATCTCTCTCTCTCTCTCTCTCTCTCTCTCTCTCTCTCTCTCTCTCTCTCTCTCTCTCTCTCGCTCTCTCTCTCTCCC
>JASCIP010000264.1:1447800-1458760 GCA_034783695.1 Sardinella gibbosa
GGTGTGTGAGAGGGCAAGAGGCAGACAGAGAGAAGGGGCGGTGGGTTGAGGAAAAGTTGTGGGGACAGTGGTGGCAGCGGCTGTCCACATGGAGAAACCTCAGCATCTCTGCTTGCATTGTGACACCCCATGCACCACACTATTGTTTCCCAAGCTGACAGGAAGCGAGAAAACACTTCATCCTGCTCATGACGCCACTGTAGAAACATATTATTCTGGTGATGACGCCACAATGAAAGTGCCTCACACCACATGAGGCTTAAGCTTCCCCAATTAAATGCCACCCCATGGAAACCACCAGCCTGAAGTCACTGCACACTGATGCAACACTGAGAACACTTTGCCCAACTCTCAAAACGACATGGGAAAACATTTCTCCCTATTCATGAGATTTTTTTGGCTCTTTAAAGCCTTCACACTCTTTAAAAGGTGACAACGATAAGAGCATTTCTCCTCTATTCATGAAACAAGCCAAAGACATGTCACACTGTTGCCGACACCAACCAAACAGAATGTAGCAACCTAATCAATGAGGGCTGTCAGGAAACCATAGCCAGGCTATTACAGCCTAGTACCTCCACTCACTCAGTACACTTCACGACAGTACTACATCAGGGTACTCTCCGCTTTTGGTTTGCTTCCACAGAATTTTCTGCAGACCAGTCAGCAAACAGAGGAAGTGCTGAAAGCTTTGTCGTGACCAGAGCAGCAAGTAATGGTTACAGGCATTCCCAGATAGAAAGGTATTTACAGAGAGCAAACATGCCTGTTGATAGTGTCCAGACCCATGATGTGAGAGTCGGGTCGACCAGGCTATCGGAACCAAGGTAGGTGATGGACTTGGAAGTGAACTGAGCTGGAATTGAACATGAGGCACTTATGGCTAGGAGGATCCACCCACGCAACTCAAATGACGTCTGACATTCCGTGAGCCTTAGAATTCCCATAAGGACTGTAGGATGGTGCGAGGGCCTACCTGTCAAGTCCCTTAGAGAGACTGCATCCAAAAGTGTTTAACCCCCATCCGACCTATCTATCCAACTCTATCAGCCTGTTTGTCTGGGAGTTTGATTCTGAACTTTGGGTGGGGTATTTCTGATTATTTTACCTGTCTTGGATTACAGAGTTTTACTCTTTCATTCATATATTTATCTTTAATTTAAACATGGAATCCATGATTATTTAGTCAGACCTCTGGCTCAGCGGCAAATGGACCTGTCAGAACTTTCAATTCTCCTGACTTTTCTTTGCCTTCATTAGTTAATGTTAGCTGCCATTTTGCTATTTGGTCCTCGTCCTCCTTTCTAACGACAGCACTCTGTGAGTTTGTGAAACAGGAATGGGTTGATTTGCACTGGACTTAAAAGTTAAAAGTAAAACAATTTATTTTAGGGAACAGTACAAAACCTTCCTTTGTGTTGCTTTAAGCAACATGCTTATCTCCATCAACTGTGGAATTAAAAACAGCTCTCAACATTCTTTATTCTTTGTTTTTTTTAATGGTCAGCCTGCTTTGTCATGTGTTTCTACAAGTTTCTAAGAATATCAACTAGGGCTATAAATAACTCCAAATAATGATCACTGTGAAATTAAGCTAAAATCTGCAGCTTTTTGCTCGTCCCTAACTGCGATGCAAATTGCAGTGAATTCTCCCAAGGGAGTGTGAGGGGAAGGGGAAGGAAATCCATAAGCCGGCCGCTTTAATCTGACAGTGGGCTACTGGGGCCAGGTAGGTGTTACTGATGACGCAGCCCTCAGAGCTTGCTGTCCAGAAACCCATGAGAAGAACTTAATGGGGTGAGAAGCCTTCTTTGGGACAAAAGCAAATTATGGCCCTGGCAATCAATATGGAGAGTGAATGAAAGCTAATGACCTATGCCTAGGCCTTTAGATTACAGGCAAAGCGAGTCATCCATCTCAAAAACCCCCACCCATCACCCGTGCATTTTTAGGGGTGTTTTCCTTCTTATATTGATTTCAATTAACTCTTTATTTACTGGAACTTGAAAGGGCAAAGCACGTTGTGTTCATTTTAATGTCACTGCGATCCCAGGAGAGAGTTGGTGTGCCTTTTGTCACACTTTGTATTAGTGAACAGAGGCCACATCTGATTACCATAAAAAGGCACAAAGCATGCAAAATGGACTTTAGATACAGTGTCAGCCCTGTGCGTCAATTTAATTAAAACAGGAAATAAATAAAAAAGAAATAAAAAGGAGGAAGAAATCACAGCATAGCATTGCTAGATTCAAGCCTCCATGCATGTCCTGGAGCTAAAGGCCCACTTCAAAGCAGGTGATGCACTGCACATAGGAAAGCATGGCTGGCTCGAGTTTTCCTGGCCAATGACTGATATCACAATGGTTGTGCATTTCCTGTTGCTCATCAAATAGGCTACTGAAGGATCCAGGCAACCTCGAGAGGGTCCTCGTATTTCAGGACACCCTGAGCCTTCTGATGTAGTGTACCTGGGGTTACAGTAAAACTACTGTACTGGAATACTCTACCAATGGCACTAGATGATCCAGCTATTACACCAGTAAGTGGCAGTTTGGTAGGTTCAACAACATTACCACAATCACCACCACCAAAGTACCCCAAAGATTGTGCTGAGCCCATATCTCGGAATATCAACGCAAAATGGCACAAGCCTTCTTAACCACCACCATATACTTTAGACTTACACTAGACAATAAACTAAAATGGGATATCTTCTCCTACTGTACTCTTCTCCTACTGTTGAATTATCCATCCCACCTGTTCAAGAGTTTGAGCCATTCTTTCAGCGCTCTCCCTCACTGCTGAGTCAAAACTACACACATACTCTAACCAACAATGCAGCCATGATAGTGGTTCACATCAGCCCACACACACCAGGCCTCTCAGTGCTCAACTGTAGGGCCTTTACATGCATTGCACTTACAACAACACTGACCCACTTCTCCACAGGTTCACAGTACTGTTCTCTGAGCGTAGGTGTTGGTCTCTGAGATGCAGAGGGGCAGGCTTTGGCCAGAACATGAAGATGACTTGCTAAGGGATTTATGAGGCTTAATCTTGTCTGCTGTTTTTCTGTGCCATGCTGGCCTGGATTTTGTGACTGATTACCTCAATCTGAGAGGGGTAATGAGCTTGGTCTGGGTTCCTTGCTGACATCTCCCACTTCTCTGAGATAAGATGTCTCTGGCGGTCGTTTCTTAATTTTGGTTTCAGGTATTGAGCCAGCCTCCATTGTGCAAGTTCTAATCTAGGCTTGAAACAGACCTATTCAAAGGTGAGTGCTTGTTTGCTTTCGGTCAAATCCTTGTATTGTGTTCAGCTCTGGTTGCTAGGGCACTCTATTGCTAGCACATAGGATAAAACTATTGAAGAGTACACATGTGAAAAAGAACACATCAGGTATTTTTTTTCTCTCTCTCTCTCTCTCTCCCTAAAAGACCTCCCGAAGACATTTCTGTTCTCAGGGAAAATTACTGACATACCTCCCAAAGAGATTTCTGTTCTCAGGCAAAACTACTGACATACAATGCACAGGAAGTCTGCTCTACAGGGAATGTGCAGTTTGCTCTGGCAATGTGCTTGTGCTCTCGGCGCAAGTTCCATAAATCCTGTGGAGTTTGGAGATAAGGCTGGAGAGAAAGAACTGGAAAAAGGCAGAGAGAATAAGGGGTAGATGAAAGCAAAAGCAATGGAGAGAGGGAGAAATAGGAAAGAAAATGAGAGAGGCAGGAAAGAGCAAGTGCACAGCAAAAATAAGGAGGGAGGGAAGGAGAGAAAGAGAGAGAGAGAGGGGGGGGGAGAGAGATGTAGCAGGGATGTTAGCACTCGTTAAAAGCAATTTTCTTTTATTTGCAAATGCAATGGCTCATGCTGTATTTTCGGAGCACATTACAGCTTCTTTTTGCTTATTGTCTTCTGAAATAATGGTTTCTGGCCGATTTATGCGAGTCCCGAGACAATTTCCATTCCTTTCCCAAAGATTTATTTTCCCCATTGCCATTGTGTTGCTCACCATAGCTGTAATTTTACATTTGAGGACACTGGTGTGCTCGGCCATACTGATAACTATAAACAATAACCGCATCTGCTGGTTTGTTTTATATATGTTTAGATTTAAAACGTGGGCTTAACACAATATTGCGACTTCCTTGCCACCAGCTGGCCTGCTATGAATACTAATGGCAATAATCTGTTGGTCATAAAGTGGTGGCTGCGATTGCGTTGTGACACTGCAGTCTGGAGACACAGAGAACAACAACCCACCAACCCAATGCAACCTGCCATGGAGCGGCACACAACCATCACCAGGGGCTACTGGGCTACTGTGGGTGCATTGCTATTAGCCAGTAAAGTATACGGAAGACAAGCTCGCAAGAGTGGACCTTTTCACTTAACCCCACATGAAGCACACTTAATTTCACAGAGCTGTTCTCATGCGTCTGTTTATCAGTGAGTGAGGGCAGAGGGGACCGCTATCACACGAGGGGGGTGGACATATCCCATGATCCTCCATCAAAATCTCCGTCTCTCTGGCTGATTAGCTGTGAAAGGGACAGGGCGGAGATGCAATGAGATGGGGCACTCTCTAGGAGGGCCACGCTAGATGGCAGAGTGGGCAGCATCATGGGTCACAGGGCGAGGGTGATCCCGTCACTGTGCACTGCCAGGGCATTAAAAGCTCTGCTGGTGATACACATGCTATCAGTCTCTGTGGCTTCCCTGCATAAAAACACAGCACCCATCTCTCTCTCTCTGTCTCTCTCTCTCTCTCTCTCTCACACACACACACAGACACACACACACATACAGTACAGTGCATCCTAACCCTTGCCCACCCTCTCTCCCACTCACAGAAATGAGCAAGGGCTTTTAAAAGCCTTTTGCTGGATGCCGAGCTCAGTTTTGCACACATACCCCGAGTCCATCATCATCCCCATCCTCCAAGTCCATGGGCATTAGCAAAGCATTACTGAAAGCCCACACAGTTGGGTTACTGACTATTGCCAGACCAGTTATTTTAAGCATAATTTTTCTTTCATAATTGAAGTTTTTTTTTTCTTTTGTTCTCAACTATTCTGTTTTCGGGTCTGCACCTCCACGAAGAGAGGAGGTGAGCTCTGGTGAGCTAATTAGCTGGGAAAAACGGCAGGCAGACACGGCGGTGAACTTTGCGTGGCTAATTTTATTTGTACCTCAGGAAGCAGGGTTATATTCCCAGTGCCACAAAACTCTCGGTCATAAACTCTAATTATGTAGCATCTAATTACCTGCCTAATTTGCACCTGAGTCCAATAGATTGGTTTTGTTCCTTCTGCAATATTGCAGCCGACTCTTCATTTCCTGTTCATTTACTTTTCGTTTCGTAGTTGGAGGAAACTAGTCCCTTCATCGACCTTGCTCTTGGTCTTTGACCTTGGCTCCTGTTTCATGGCATCCCTTGATAATATATGTGGCAAGTAAATAATTAACAACAACAACAAAAAAGCCTTAAAAACAATGGATTGACTGAATGAATAAACCACATTCCTGTGTTGGCCTGTAAAAAGGTGCTTGTGAACAGATGTTGCCCAGATGTAGTCTTTATTGCCCCCCACCCTCACTCCACCCCACTCTGACTGTAATTCTAGAGAGGCAATATACTGTAGAGCCTCTCTAGTTTCCCTTGGGGTTCATCCAGCGATGGAGGAACAAGACGGTTGAGCCGTAACGCAGGTCAAACATAAGCCGAAACAAATGAAGCAAAGAGGGCCCGAATCGTGTGGGTTTTTTTTAATCCACTATCATAATGACTCTCTTTTACGCTCTGCGGATTCAATGTATAGTCTGCGGTAGGTCGAAAGGATAATCAGCCGAGGATATCCCTCTAAAGCACGAACAACCTGTATAGCTCAGTGCAGAAAGAAGTACTATACATATCTAATTCATGGTATGAGTGTGTTACTCAAGGCATACATACCGTATGTGTGAACCATGCTGTATGTCTAACTCTATAATACATCAACATAAGGCACGATCTGGAGATGAACCCAAGAGTTGGGACAAGATGAGAAGTCTGTCTCTAAAAAATATGAATATAAATGGCTTTGGTAACAGTACATGCAGTACAGTGTTTTGAGTTTGCAGTCTTGTTCTATGCAGTGGAACTCACTAATAGCAATTTTCAAAGGTTAGTAGCATAAAGGCTTGGGAGAAAAGAAGCAAGATCCTCCCAGAGGATGACCCTGCGTTGAACTGCAGCCAATGCAAAGGCTGAGACAGCAAGGCCATGATATCATTTCTACAGGTAATTGCTGATGGTAATCACAGGCCCTCCAAGTGCAAAACAACCTTTGGCATTTCCACCATGCCGGTGCCAACCAACAGGTCAGGTAGTCTGTGACCGTAAGCAGTAAATCTGGCTAATTACTGCTGTGTGTGTGTGTGTGTTTGTTTGTTTGTTTGTGTGTATGTGAATATGCAAGTGCACTGTAAAAAAGGATTTGCAACGCTTACTTGAAAAATGTGTGGAAACTCGTTGCCTCAAGCAAGTTAAGTACAGTAACCATAACTAGTCTCTTTCAAGTTATGGTAAAGATATATTGAAAGAGACAAGTAATCTTACCTTATTCGAGGCAACGAGTTTCCACACATTTTTCAAGTAATCATTACACATAATTTTTTACAGTGTGCTGTGTGCTTGTGTATTTTTTGTGTGTAACAAACAAATAGGCTACCATGCTACCATGACTACTAAATACCCACCCCCCCCCCCCACACACACACACACACACACACACAAACTACACACTTTCATCCATACACATAGAATCCACCTCCAACAAACTCAATCACCCACAAACAAACAAACACACACCAAAGAAAAAACACCAAGGACCCTTACAATGAAAACAACACATTGAACAATATACTTGCGCTAAAATTCTCCTTTCTTTTTGAACAGCTGCTGAAAAGTAGGCTAAATACTGTCTTTTTTGTGTTTCTTGTTCCCCTTCTCTTCTCTTCTCCAGACTGCTGGTAAAGCATTCCTGCCTTGAACCCAACTATTCTCTCCTGCGGGCATGTTTGTTACTGTGGGTATGTCTGCAGGGAAAGTTAACTTTGTTTAGTCCCCATTCTCTCTTCTAAGGCTTTCCTATGTGTGTGTTTTTTCCTCTCTCACCCTCTCTCTCTCTCCTTTTTCAGTGGTTCTTCTTGTTTTTTACACTAATGATAAATCACACTTGTTATTAAAGGGGTTAGCGAAGAGGGCCCTGAATTGTGCTGGCTGAATTCTCAAAGCAATTAAGTTGTGAGAAATACTGCATGAGGTTTCTTTTTAATTTTGTTTTGTTTTGGGTGGAGGCAAAAAGACACAAGCATGCAAACAACAAAATTCCTGAAATCCTAAAATAGGTACAGTATTGACATTGAGTGTCTGATGGAGAGGTGACATTTTGTTTTTGACTAATTAAAAACAGAGAGCTGACATTTGTCTCCTTCAGGCGTTACTGCAAACACACTTGTTATCTTCCCCTCTGAGCTGAAACCATTGGTGCCGCTACAGACGTGTCCACTGAGGACCACATGCCACGCTGTCAAAACAACAAGGCCGTCTTTGTGTCAACTGTAGTAGAGAGTTGGAATGTGTCTTTAGCTTTGTCAGAAAAAGTAAACAAGTAGTTTGCCTATTTACTTTGTTTATCCAGAAAAAAAACAGCAAACAGAATATGGGCTATTAACATGTTTTTGTTCATTACATGACTGACTAACTGACTTTAAAAAAATTAAGTGATCAAATAAAAACAAAATACATTCATCCAAGCATCCAGCTGTGGATGCTGACTGCTCACAGACACACATACATTCCCACAGTGCCATTCTGATCTGTATGGCATTTGTGTCTTGCCTACAGCTTTGGCAGTGTGATGAGGGACATCGATACTAACCAGAAACAAGGCAGTGAGTGATGGCCAGCGAAGGCTAAGTTGCAAGGGCGCTGGCTCACTTCCTCACTGGGACACCCATACATCTTGCTTTAAGGAGTTGAACTCACTGCCCTCCATTCAACACAACGTCAAGCTGAACAGACATTTGGATTGCCTGTGAGTGTATATGTGTGAGGGGGGATCTTCAACCCGTTTTAGTTGCTTGCTAGTGTTTGATCACTGCTGATGGCACAGCTTAAAAAAATGGTTAAAATAGTAAATAATATGCTAGCCCCTAAAATGCTACTCTTGCCTCGCCTTGCTAATGCCAGCCTAAATCACAAGTTCGATTTAGTCCGGGAACCACCTATTCATTTTCTCGTAGGAGACTTGTGATTCCGTTTGTCCAATAGTTGGTGCATTATCTTGCCATCTCTCCCCATTCTGTGATTGGTTCCCAAATCCATCTGAAAATTTCGGCCTTGGTCTGCAGTTAGGTACCAGCGTGTGTATTCCCAGGCTAACTCTCGCCAGTAACAGACAAGAAGGCATGAAATACCCCTCCAACCCCAAAAATAGCCATTGGTAAGCTGAAGTAGAAGTAGAAGTCGTATCTAAAATGTTGACTTACAATTATGTCCAAATCTCATTTTGTCCTGAGCAGTCTGTGGTAAGTGCACACACTCATGACTAAGTATGCACTGCCCTGCCCTACGCTCGAATTTATGTAACTGCAATTCAGCGGAGGCTAATTAGAAGTATGCTAGGCCCACAGCTGTGTGGGCACACTTCAGATAAAAATAAATAAAAATGCCCCCTTCTCTGCATTCATGAAATTCAAATATTCCAACAAAAGCCTTGTGTACACATACTGCACTGCTACGATAATACATTCGCATGGATCCACGGCCATTAACATTTCATGCCTGCCGTTGTATTTTTTTAAGGTTGGTTTTAAACTGAGATTTTTTTCTGTTTGAATTTCACTTTTTTTTTCAGATCAACAACTGAGGTGGTAACTGGGAGTCAAGAAATGCGAAATTTGTCCCTGTAATGCTAAAAAATTCAGATCATCTCCCATCCTCTCCTCCTGACGTGTCACTCACGCAACCGCTGCATCGCCAAGCCATCACATAAGCCTCACTATCTGGGCCTCTGAGAAGACAGTACTGGGGGAATACAAATCGACTTCAAGGGGAACAGCAGGGGAGGAGAGGAAGGGAGCAGAGAGCTAGGTAGATCAACAGTGTTAGAGAGAGAGAGAGAGAGAGAGAGAGAGAAAGAGAGGGAGAGAGGGGGGTGGTGATGCATAGTAGAATGCACCGAAAGATAAAAGTCTCAAAGATTGCACATGACAGATAGGGCACCATCTATCAGTTTCCTATCGAGTGTTTTTGTCTCAGTAACTGGAATTGATTTGATATGAAAATACGCAGATCTAAAGGTTAAACTACTCATTCTTGACTAAATCAGATAAATAAACTGATACGTTTTTTTCCCTTCTCTCAAACTGAATGATTTGCTGTCGCGACAAATGACAATTTCTTTTTTTTTACGCCTCTCTTCTTTCAATTACTTGGATGCACCAGTCAATGCTGGATGACATTAGCCTTCAGCTAGGCTGCCACTGTCTCAAAGTGTGACATGGCGATATCTCAGCTGATTGATTATGTCGTCAGCAGGTGCCATCGAGAGTCTGTGTCTTCATTCGCTTATCGATGGCAGTAAATTTATGCATGACTTTTGCTATCTCCGCTTTCACATTTGACCCAACAGGCAACAGATTTCTACCCGCTGTTTGCCAACTGACATCTCTCAGCATCTCAAATATAACGAAAGGGGGTGCAGGAGATGGCAGATAGACAGTGGAGACAGAGAGGGAGAGATGGGGGGAGATAGGAAAAGAAAAGGGAGGGAGTGAAAGAGAAAGAATGCAAGAGGAGCAAATTTTTTGTCAAGGTGGTCAGATCAATCAGATCGATAATTGCTTCTCCAGCACTTCAACTCCCAAGTGAGTGTTTGCTGTAAACTGCAGTGTGTGGCTGGATTTTCGGCACCAGGTGAGTGAATGAGTGTGTGTGTGTGTGTGTGTGTGTGTGTATGTGTGTGTGGGTGTCTGTGTGCGTGTGCATATACGGGGCACGGATGGATTTGGGGATTAGGCTAAACCTTGGTGTGGAGGCCTCTAATTCACTCCAACTGGAAACAACAGCATAGAGTACGAAAGGGCTTGGCATTAATGATGAATGAGAACCTTTGTCAACGTCCCCTCCTCTATCCTTCTCTTTCTCTACTTCTCTCTCCCCCTCTCTTTCTTTCTTTCTTTCTTTCTCTCTGTTTCCCTCTAAAAGCTTCAGAGCTCTTTACTTATTTATCCGTTTTAAACTCCACAAACCCCCTCTCTCCTTTTAGGCTCAAATGCATCCGTTACAATACGATTAAAGGCCTTTGACCCTCTCTGTCTGCTAGTAAGGCTATCAAGCCTGATTCCACCCCAGTGAACCGCTGGCACGCTCTGACACGATAGCACTGGTCAAGTGGGCCAGCGCTGGCGGCTGAGGCTTCTTGACTGTGCACCATGATCTGTGTTGGCTGTGAGCGAGTGGTGACAGGACCCTAAACCAGTCCCACGGGAGTTCCCTGCGCCAGGCCAAGTCACAGAGAAGTGCACTTTGCATGGTCTGTCCCTGACAAAGTAATGTCACCTATTTTTTATGAGCTAAAGTGGTGGCAGGGAGGGACTTTTTGAAAGCCTCTAGTGAAGCTTTGCTTTATGGAATTTGGTTTCATCAGTTCCATCAAAGAGCACTCGTCCTCCTGGACACTCACCCCTCCCACCTCCAGCTCTCTCCTCTCCTTGTCCAATGCTGTTGTCTAGTCACTTTCTCCCTACACCTCAGGCATCATAGCCCTTGTGCTCTATCTCTCTCTCTCTCCTCTCTCTCTCTCTCTCTCTCTCTCTCTCACACACACACACACACACGCACAAACCTTTTTCTCTTCACACCTTGTAGTTTTTCACTCTCTTGTCAGTCATCCATCCCCCTCTTACTCTG
>JASCIP010000264.1:2465612-2480915 GCA_034783695.1 Sardinella gibbosa
TCCATTGTCTGTGTGAGGCGCAATCATAAGACTGCAGTCGTGTGTGTGTGTGTGTGTGAGAGAGAGAGAGAGTGAGTGTGTGTGTGTGTGTGTGTGTTTGGGGGGAATTGTCCTCGGAAGTGCCACTACAACATCTGTTTCACTTTCAGACCCCTTTTTTTGTTTTCTGTTGTCTTGCAATTGTATTTTTTTTTTTTTTCGTTTTTCTTTTTTTTTTGGCGAAGTCTCCCCTTTCTCTTGTTGTCTCCTCCTCCTGCTGTTCTGCGTAAACGTACAGTCGCCATGGCCACAGACGTCAACAGGCCAGTGTTTGGGCTTCTGGCAGACGCAGCCTGTGAGAGCCTCACGCAGACTGAGTGCATTAAGGAGAAAGGAGCCTCCTCTCCTCTCCTCTCCTCTCCTCTCCTCTTCTCCTTCACTCCTTTCCTTTTCTTTACCTCTGTTTTCCTCTCCTCTTCCCTCCTCTCCTCTTCCCTCCTCTCTTCCCCTGTCCACTCCTCTCCCCACCTCTCCTCTCATCTGCTCTCCCATCCTTTCTTCCTCTCCTCACCTTTTCTCATATCCTTTCTCCTCTTCTCCTCTCCTCCTCTTCTTTCTCCTCTCCTCTCCTCTCCTCCTCTCCTCTCCTCTCCTTTCTTCTCCAACCCTGGCACAGAGACGACCTTTTCCTCTCACATCTGGATCACTTACCCCGAGAGCCACAGGGGGCTGAAGGCCAAGGGCTTGGGCTGGAGATTCGACTCGCTGGCAGTGCCAGTGGGACACCATAGCGCCCCATAGCACCCCATGGCGCCCCGTAGCAACCCATGGGCACAGAATGGGCACATACTGTATGCTCAAGCAGGCTCAAGCAGACGCAAGCAAAGGCCCGCACATGCATGCACACAGCAACGCCGTTCAGACATGATTTCATTGTCTCGCTCACGGATGGGCACTCATGGACACACACACACACACACACACACACACACTAGGAGAGGTGAAAGGAAGCTGGTGCATGTATTACGGATGAAGTCAGATGGATCCCCAGCTCATGCTGGCAAGATGTAGGAAACATTTTACAAGTTGAACTGGGATTTTAGCCTATCTGAAAGTGGGTTTGTAGCGGAATCGTATTAGGATAAAAATAAAGAAGCAAAAAGTTGACAACCGGATATGGGAATTCATACTAGGATGAAACAAAGGAAAGCAAAATGGTGATAACTCAAGGCTGAATATAGGAATTTGGCAAGCTACGCTGAAAGGTGAACAGCGATGGCCAGGGTGACCTTTCATTTTTCACACAGAGGGACCAAATGCAAATCAAAATGCAAATATATGCAAAAGTGTTTCACTGGAAGGGAATTTGTGCCACAGCTCAACCAAATGAGCTGGATTGAGAGGGCATAATCACTTTATTAGCAGTTGCATCGTGAATAAAATACTTTCTGAGAGGATTATACTTAATATCTCACTCTGTCTTTGACAGTCACGTCAGTGCACTGCTGTCTAGGCTGACTAGATTTCAATCCCTTGTCAAGATCCTTTTAAAGCACTACATTTGTTGTACACCAACATCATCTCCCTCAGCATGGTTGGTGCAACGCCCCATCCCCCCACCAGTATACCAGTAAACCAGTGCCATACAGTTGGTGTGGAAATGTGCTGTCTCATCCAGCAAGGCACTCAGAGATTTAATAAAAGCCTTGGTAGTAGGGTGGAATTCGATCCTTGGTGCAGCTCTCTGGATTCCCCCCTCCCACCTCCCCAGAGTAAGGGAGGGAGGGGGGGGGTTGGGAAGGAGGGGGGCGGGGGTTGGCTGCACATGCTCAGTCACAGCCCCAGCTGTTCGTCTCACAGCACCTGCTCCTCTGCCCCTCTAAACCTCCGCGGCCCCACCCTAGCCATGACAAGGAGCACAGCAAGAGCTTTATAACATCCAGACAGCCAGGCTAATCTTTTCATTACATCAGTGAATGAATTGATGAATTGTGCGCTACTGATCACACTGTAAGAAAGGGAAAAGATCTTTTATATGTTTGCTACATTCTAGCTTTGAGCACACAATGGTGGCATGCAAAAATGGTTTGGCCCCACCCATGGTATGATTCAGTATGGCCCTTTCTATGACATCATGCAGTGTTCATTAGGTTTATCTGAAATGTACGAAACCGACAGCACTGCAGAGCTTTGGTCAGGCTGGTCTTTGTCAACATCAGCAAATTAGCATAACACACACAGACAGTGTTGTCTAATGATCTGTCATACAGAAAAAAAACGATACATCAGTTGTATAGCCGCAACCGGTGTTCTCAGAAGCATGGTTTTGGTCTGTACGAGCACCCCTCCCCCCCCTGTCTCTCTTCTTCCTCCTCCTCCTTAGCTTTTTCATCAATCTGCCGGATATTCCAAGGCGGAGAGCAGGATGGAGCCGTAAGCACCGTTTGTTGGGGGAGGATGCTGCTGACGGGGCTGCAAAAGCCTGCTAATGTTTCTCCTCAGGGGGATATTCCTACAGGAACAGCCAGCCGAGCAGCCAGACCTTACATTAGCATGCACACTCACTCACTCACTCAAGGCAGGGGCAGTCTGTCGCTCAATCAATATCACAGACCGGCTGCTGAGATATCACCCCTCACCCACCCATCGTGCTGATGATGAGAGGGCCCTTTTATTGTCCATAATCGCAGAAGAAGAAAGGAGAAGCTGTAGAATCAGTCCTCCTCTGCCTTGGTCTGACTGCTTCCTATATTTTTGGGGTTTAGTTTTCATACTGCTGACACAACCGAGTCTGTGTCAGTTCTGTTCATCGTCAGGCTACCATTGCCTTCGAGGCCACCCTGCAATGCTGGAGCAACATAAATAATTCATTCTGCTGCCAAAAACAGAGTCACTGCAGCAAAGGAAGAGGAATCAAAGGAGGAAGTGCTAAAGCCCTGAAGGCCTGGGAGACCACCCTCTCTCAGTCTCTTTCTCCTGCTTTGTCTCCTTACTCCACCTTCCATATATTTACAAACAGGAACGGCATATACTGTAGGCCTATACTGGACCACATACTGTCCTGTATATTAGACTGAATAACATCTGATATGTTGACTGATTTTCATTTGCTTTTTGAAACTCTGAGTTGCCTTCCGTCTTCCAAGATGTCAGCTGACCCAGTTGTGTGCTATCTTTTCAGTCTGATTAAAGTCCTTTTGTTTATTGCAGGCCCTGCATAGAATTCACATCACTCCCATACCAGAGTTCACTGTTTCCTGTTGTGTGCACTGACATGATGTCATTTATATTCATAACAAAAGAGAAAGTTATAATCAGATTTACCATTAGACATGATACTGGACAAATATCAGTAACTAATATTTGCCACAGCACTTAATTTGCAGTTATGAATGTTGACTTGGGGGACTTGACAGTGATGAAGTATATGGATCTTCCTGTGATGTTATGTTACCGATTGAGAAATATTCCCTTCTGACCCTCCAAAGTCATGCCAACTGCGCCCAGCGCTGGTGGTGTCATTATCACACCATTCCTTCATGGACATGCTATTAATAATCTTCTCTGTCTCCATTCTTGTGACCTGTTTCTAAAAGGGCTCCAGTGCCCAGGCCCTCTGTATATATGGAAAGCCCCCCCATCCATAGGCTGACCCCATTTCCAGGCAAGATATCACCTCTGCAGTGTTTGAAAACACTCATCACCAGTGAGTCTCTAGATAGGCTACATGAGCCAATAGCACAGTCATGAGTGAATACAAACACTGGCTAGTGTGGGAAACTTTTCTCTCCCATCAAAATATGCGGAAGATGTGAGCAATAGGCCTATATGTCAATACATATAACAATTTGTTGATGAACAATCCTGTGTTAGAGATAAAAGGTTGTACTCCATGTTTTCATATTAGTAGCTGTTCACAGGCGTGTAGCAGCTTGTTAAACTTTGTGTCATTCATAGTTCGAAAAACAAACACCTTCATCTGATAGCACATTAATGACTTAAACCAACTCATATTACCATGTGACAGGGGTTGTTATGAACCCTGTACTCTATGCCCAGTTAACCGACCCTGTGACTGGTAATCTCCTGTGCCTCCGGATCAAGAGGCTTGCCGAGTTCAGCATTACCGGGTCCTGTTGGGAGGAAAACAATGCCCAGGGGCCTAAGCTCGCGGCACTGACAGGGTGCGTCAGCAGCTCGATCAACATGGGGAATAACTTAGGACAGTTCCTACCCATCTCCATTCTGTTTGATTAGACAACATACCATAGTATTAAAATAGTATTAATACAACAATACATTAGGCTAGTCACTTACCAAATGTCCCTCTTCATTTACAGTTATAACATTTAAGGTAGCCTATTTGCCTTATGTGAGATTACTGAGCATGTCTTTAGGAGATGGCAATTTACTGATAGCTATCCCATAATTGTTGATTGCTATCAGTAGCCTATGGTTATTCGATTTGGATGACATGGAGCCAAAATGACACATGCATGACCATGCAATCCAGGTCCTGATTTTTTCCTCCTAAGAAAGCACTTTGGAAAACCAACTAAAAACGATTGCTATTTTTATTCCTCATAGGCCTACCGACATCGATGTAGTCTATGTGTGTTTCCATGCTTTGGCATTTTTGTCATAATGTAGCTATGCTTAAAAAAAGGAAGTGGACTATACGCAGAGGTACAACGGGTAATTTCTATGTTCGTTGGATATTTGAGTGATAGGCGTGTAAACCAATAATCAAGCTTTGGCTAATACTGGGACTGGGAGCTGAGACTTTTCCACATCAGCCAACAGAACGCGCGTCCAACCATACGTAGGCTCGGGGGCGGGTTTTTGGAAGTGTACTAATAAGCGTCGCCGCTTGCCGCGCCTCAATCGAAGAAAGGACAGACATTTTACTTCATTGAAACATTCTACCATCAAACCAAAAATGAGGGAAATTGTGCATCTTCAGGCTGGACAGTGTGGTAACCAGATTGGTGCCAAGGTAAGTAACAGTAGTATTACATTTTATTTATACCATATAGTTATTTTTTTTTAGGATGGGGCAATTTTTCAGCCGGCGTAATTGGGTGCACGACTCGTTTCTCCTTTTCAATCTTCCCATAAAAAATGCGCTCTTAACGCTCTTAAAATCAAACATGACGTTTTTTGTGGATATTTGGTACACTGAAGATCTGAAAATCTTTTGTCCCACGTTTCACTAAAACGCTCGGATTCATACTGAAGAAATGATCTTTCTCCTCAAAACCAGTCAATTGCATGTTATCTAAATATGTAGGTGAGATTGGTTTGTCCACAATTCAGGCAGATCGGATCCTTAAAGAACACGTCGAATTTTTGCTTTTTGTAATCTAACAAAGCCAGTAGGCAGTGCGGCAAAAGAGGAAGTCGATTCATTGACCCAATTTTGATGATTAACATTTGGCACTTGATCCTAATTGCCCTGCTGTGTTGCATGTGTTGGAAAAAAATGCGCTATTTGTTATATGGAAAAAATGCCTACTATGAGGCCAAATTCAAATAATAAATTTATGAAAATGCGTTGTAAGGCCTGTTGGCTCGCCATTGCAGTTGCGCGCACCGCGCCTTTGGCGGATGTGGGTTGTGCCGGTTAGCTGTGACGTTTACATGCGATGAATTTTCAAAATGATATAGCGTGTGGATTCTAGCCAACCAGTGCGAGTGCCGCGCGCGGGAGGGGTTTGGGTCGATTTCGCGCTCTCGCAACATACGTTTACCATCAACCAATGACCTGCAGTGTGCTGCTGGTTTGAAAATCATGCTCGGAATGTTCTGACTGTAGACCGTTTCAAACGACTGTTACATTCCTTGCATAAATGTAGTTTAGGCCTTCAGGTAGCCTAATAATGGGCTAGGCTATTTCCCTCCTAGCAGTTGTTGGTATTTGACAGTTGCTGGCTGGTCTTATCAAAATAAAGCATTGGTTGGCACCTTGTGGTGGATATAGATTTTTGTTTTTAAGATGGTGTCTGGAAATAAATTTCGAAATTATTCCTTTTCAGTTCTGGGAAGTCATCAGTGACGAGCATGGTATTGACCCCACTGGAACATACCATGGCGACAGTGATCTTCAGCTGGACAGGATTAATGTCTATTACAATGAAGCATCAGGTAGGAAGACCTTTTTTGTTGTTGTTCATTATTATTTTTTCCTTATCTAGGCTACTGTGTCCCATTGTAGAACTGACTGGTCAATAGTTGTAAAATATGTGATTGATGTTTGTTTGAATGATTGAATGCCATCTGTACATAGGCTAGGCCTATTAAAACATTTTTTTTTGATCGTTACACAGGTGGCAAATATGTGCCCCGTGCTGTGCTGGTGGACTTGGAGCCTGGAACCATGGACTCTGTGAGGTCTGGACCATTTGGACAGGTCTTCAGGCCCGATAACTTTGTCTTTGGTACGCATTTCTCAGCAATTCCTATCTGCGAAAACCTTGATTACCTGTAGTTCTTCAAACAATTAATCAGATTTGATTTTTTGCCCTGTCTAGGTCAGAGTGGTGCTGGTAACAACTGGGCTAAGGGCCACTACACTGAGGGAGCTGAGCTGGTCGACTCTGTCCTTGATGTGGTGAGGAAGGAGGCCGAGAGCTGTGACTGTCTTCAGGGCTTCCAGCTCACCCACTCCCTGGGTGGTGGCACTGGCTCTGGTATGGGCACTCTGCTCATCAGCAAGATCCGTGAGGAGTACCCCGACCGCATCATGAACACGTTCAGCGTTGTGCCCTCACCTAAAGTGTCAGACACAGTCGTCGAGCCATACAACGCCACACTCTCAGTCCACCAGCTTGTAGAGAACACAGATGAGACCTACTGCATCGACAACGAAGCCCTGTACGATATTTGCTTCCGCACCCTTAAGCTTACCACCCCCTCTTACGGCGACCTGAACCACCTGGTCTCTGCCACCATGAGCGGTGTGACCACCTGCCTCAGGTTCCCTGGCCAGCTGAACGCCGATCTGCGCAAGCTTGCTGTCAACATGGTACCATTCCCTCGTCTGCACTTCTTCATGCCTGGCTTTGCCCCCCTGACCAGCAGGGGGAGCCAACAGTACCGCTCCCTCACTGTGCCTGAGCTGACCCAGCAGATGTTCGATGCCAAAAACATGATGGCTGCCTGCGACCCACGCCACGGCCGCTACCTCACCGTCGCCGCCATCTTCCGTGGCCGCATGTCCATGAAGGAGGTGGATGAGCAGATGCTCAATGTCCAGAACAAGAACAGCAGCTACTTTGTGGAATGGATCCCCAACAACGTGAAGACCGCCGTTTGCGACATCCCACCCAGGGGACTCAAGATGGCTGCCACCTTCATCGGCAACAGCACAGCCATCCAGGAGCTGTTCAAGCGCATCTCGGAGCAGTTCACTGCCATGTTCAGGCGCAAGGCCTTCTTGCATTGGTACACTGGAGAGGGCATGGATGAGATGGAGTTCACAGAAGCTGAGAGCAACATGAATGACCTGGTGTCTGAGTACCAGCAGTACCAGGATGCCACAGCTGAGGAGGAGGGAGAGTTCGAGGAGGAGGGAGAGGAGGAGCTCGCTTAAGTTGTCTGTCCTTTTCTATGTGTTCCCCCTTATTCCATCTTTGTTTTTTGCCCCTAATTTCTAACTTTACATTTTGTCACTGACCACCTTCTGGTGTATCTCTTGTGTTAATGTCAATAAATAAGAAAAATACACAGCAGTGTTTGTGCTGGTTCTTTGTTGGCTGGGGGGACTGGTTGGGTTGGATGCGTAACCTTTCAAAATGTCAGGTCTGGAATTTCCTGTCCCAGTTAGTTCCAGTATGGTCAGTCATCACTGAACCTTAAGCATGAACTTGAGCTTTCCCTCTGGGCACGCTGTTCAATTTGAGATTCAGATTGACAGAGGCTGCTGAGTAAATTGAATGCAGGACAAACATTAAACAAAATAAGTCTACTAGGATTTTTTTTTTTTTTTTTTTTTAAATCACAATTTTACCAGACAAACATGGATTGGATATAGAAAATCAGTCTTGAGACCATGTTAATGTAATCAAAAGAATATTGTATTTTATAAGTCAAACGAACACAGGAATCTGTACATCCTATGTACATGGCATACATCATAATGTCTTAGATTAATAATCTGTTATGAAGACCAGGCACATTTGCTATGTATTGCCACACTCGAACATTTAACATGAACCTTTTGACTTGTTCTTTGAAAGTAGAGGAGAAAAAAGGATACCAAATGAACTCGATACCAAAATGTGCATACCACATCTAATGTTGAGAAGTTGTTCCTGGTCTTTGAAAAATATTATACATTGGGGCATGGAGTAGGTCTGGTATAGTACCATATGGAAATAAATAAGTGTACTACACATTACGATTTAAGGAGGGCACACCTTGAGGTGTTAAGAAATCTGGTTATTGTGCTGTCCAGGGTAGTTTTCAAACTTCTTCTCTTCCTCATCACTAAATGAACCACCTGAGAAAAAAAAATCAGCTGGTGACTTTTTGTTTTACTACTATTGCTTTACACTCACTCTCCAGCCCCTCCACCCACAGTCAAACCACAAAATATTGGGCCATCAAACTTACCAAAGTGGCATTTGTGCAGCCAAATACGATTGCCATCATATTTGCAGTTACACCTCACACCGTTGTTGGTAAAGTCACTCTCTGCTACTTCAAAGTTGGGGTTAATGATGACCTTGGTGGCAAAGAGATAAAATGTTTTGCGAATCAGAATATTTGTGTGCCTCAATTTCAAGAATAGCCACAAATCTAGCACCAGTCTAGCTACTGTGCAAAAATGTTCTGTTTCTGTGGATACTTGAAATAAGGCATCCATTGATATGCCTTGTTTACAGACTTGCTTAAAGATGTTTGTACCAGATAGCCAAGCAAAGGGTCAGGTGGAGTACCACAGCTCTCCAAGCACATGACTGACTAATCACTAATCATGACTCACAGAAATCTCCAAATACTTATGCTTGAAAGCCTTATGGCCAGTAGAGGGCAGTATGACACCTGTAGAGAAGTCATTGCATGGTATGGTACAGTACATCTTATTGCTGATGATACAGTGCACATGTTCATATCACCCATTAGGGAAGTATTTCATGGGTTGGGTATTATGTAGAATTAATTACACATTAATGTAAAATTTCATCAAAACCAGTAAAACAGGGCATCGCTTGTTCATAGGCTCACCGATTGGGCCGGATTCATTTCACATTTTTACTACATTCTTCATCACGTTGAGGTTACCTACCTGAAATATGTAGTTGCCAGGTTTGACATCAGTGATATCAATCCACTGGCAGTCAATATCATGGCGGTATACATCCCAGCAGCCCACCGTGATGCCTTGTTCCCCAAAGTTTGCACACTCATAACGCTTCGACACACCTTCAAAACACAACATCAATCATTCATTCAACATCCTTGCAGCAGGTAAATGAGGCAGATGAAAATAAAGTTGACTAATCAAACAGCCAATTAATTAATTTGTTTCATGACTTTCAGTTGCAATATTTGAGCTGCCACCACCTCATCATGAGTGTTTATGGTTACATGCACATTCCTATGATTAAGATGAGTGGTTTACAGTATATCAGTTGTTCTACTCCAAACAAAACGTATATTTTATTATATTTTGGTGTTATATTGTATTATATTTTTTATCAGAATATACAGTTTGTCTGGAGTAAAACCTACCTCTTTGGAGAGGTGAATTACTGAAAGATTACAGTTGGTATGATTACCCTCTTGGCAGTCCGTGTCTTCCAAACAAAAACTGGCCTTGTGTCCCTCAGCAACCTTAGTGCCATTTAAGTCAAGCAGGTCATAATTTGTAAACACATCCATACTATGGTAGTGCCTGAAAGGTTCAGATCACACAGACAGTATGAAGAATATACAGGCACAACCTCCAGTGTTGACAAATAAAGAAGAGCACATGTTGTACCTCTCAAGATCACAAAGCCACATCAGAGCTTTGGCCAGACCACCTAATGACCATCTTCTCCTATTTGTATCCATTGCTGGGCAGTGACAACATTTCTGAACTAAATTCAAAGTTGATGCCATGGTGTAAACATTGGTCTCTCTTTGGCTTCATGCTAAAACCTAGTGCATCCCATCAATACCTGTGGTTACACTTGGTTAAAACAACGTCCCAGTGAACCATTGTGACCAAAATGTGTTTGCTTAGAAGATGCAAACTTGCATTCGGAGGTTTTGCATTCCACTTCTGCTGCACCACTGTCAACTGAATCACTAATTGCATTAAAATACCAAGAAAGATACAAAAAAAAAGATGTCACGTGCAGAGAGGTCACATGGCCTTGTGAAGGACAGCGGTGTGACCCTCCAGTATAAGTTAAACTATACCATGTGTTTTTGTGATTATGGGCTATAGTTTGCCGGCTGCCTTTATTCTATGCAAACTTAGGTCTGGTGACGGGTGACGGTAAACCTGACCTTTAAATACCACTGTACATAATGGAGAAAACCTACCACAAAGACAAGTGCAAGTGAGAAGAATTCTGCCCATTGCATTCCTTCCTTACTGCAATTGTCTATATGACAACTATACAACTTAACATTTACAATATTTATATTTCTAACAATAGTGATATTTCTTTGACTGAGCGTATAGCCCGTTAGCATGTGGAGACACAATACAGCAGCCATGCAGACATGTGCGTGGGAAAGAGAGATCACACATGGAAAGACAACAAAGAAAGATAAGCGACCACAAGTGCAGACCTGCTATTTTCCAAGCAGACGCATGCACAACTAGCACATGTAGCTATGTGGGCCAGGAGTGACCGCCGCTTGGGCTGAAGAAATCTCTGTCTACTGCGGACTGGCAGCACGCCAACTTGGACTCTAAATTACTATTGCAGACTTCTGTGGAAAGATGCTTGCATCACAGATTCCCGACAGGAACCTCGGCAGTCTTAGGTTGCCATGCTAGTTATTTATATTCATATTTCTTTAATTTATTAAAGTGGTTCTAATGTAAATTTTCAGAGTAACATGCTCAACCTAAAATCACCGTAGCAATCCATTCCATTAAGAGTAATCGTCTGTGTTATCAAGAGCAATCATCTGTGTTATTGGACCCTTACTGAAAATAGGTCTTCAGCTTGCCATGCTACAGTACTTTGTGTGGTTAAAATGACATTCCCAGCCTTAGTTACGCATTGTACCATGGGATGGGACGAGGTTAGAGCAGCCATGCTTTTTGCCAGCCCAAGGCCAAAAAGAGTCCACTGTTTACCTATGGCACTCGTGCCAGACCCAGGAGTGGCGCCCGAGTTTGGGCCGGAAGTCGGCGCGGCCGATGTTGTGGATTTGCGAGGAGAAGCGCAGGAGCCGGCGCTGGCCGTAGGGCCAGTTGGCGCGGGCGGCTGACTTGGAGAGGCAGTTCTCCTCCGCGGCGCAGTAGAGCAAGTGGAGCGGACGGTCCTCGACGTAGGCTGATTGCTCCACCAGCCAAGCATCTAGGATGAGGTCGGAGGCCGCTGGAGAAACAGGAAGGAGACGGGGGTTGTTCACAGTCAGCTAGTCTCCACACACGGAACAGAGTGCACTCAACACAAGCAGAAACTTGACTGCATGTCAACTATGCAGACCACTGAACAAACAAGGCAACAAATAAACTAAAGGGATGAGCTTTGTAAAGCATCTACCTGAACTTTTTCAGTCTTATAGCATTCAGGATCTGTATATTCTGGTATGAGTTCAATGATCCTAGGGTGATCTTGGAAAATAAAACCTACAGTATCATTCTTAACATTCCCTCTTTTATACAGCCAGATTCACTGATCGTATAAATACCTGCAGGGCACACAGCAAGGGATCTGAGGCTAGCTAATAGCCAGAGGCCTGACAGAGAATCACTGCTGTGTTTGCCAACGTAAGCCAAAAGTCCCTGCTTGTCAAAGATGCAAGTCACCAAACAAATAAACAAACAAACACAGTGACCAAAAACCGATGTTCCCCAAGGAATGTTATGAAAAGCAACTTTTCTAGTCCAGTTTCAAGGTGTCAGAGAGAAGTACTTCACTTCTATTCCATACTTTTGTAAAACAATTTTTTAAGGATGACTGCCAGCAACCTTCAAGGTCTTTTAAGAGTCAGTACACTTTGCACACAAGCACCAACCATCTGGTGATTTTTGTGTGCTAAACAACGGTATAGAATGTCAATGAATGTGCTTTTCTAATAAAAACACGTTGATAAGATCAGAGAAGCTGTAGAGCTAGCCAGAAGCCTTAGAAATGGTATTACTCAAAAGTAGAATCTGTTAAACTAGGTTGTTGATACTTGAGCACAAAAACCAATCAATGCTCCTGCCTCAAAACTGGCTGGAAATCTTTACAATGGCTAGTTACAAGCTAGCTATAATCCTTACTGATGGCGGCGCATTTGTGTGCAGAGGACTTCCTCCAGAACATGTGACTATGGACAGTGAGGATGAACTTGACTGAACTGGACAAGAGGCATCATGGATCAGAAATAACAGACTGGACCTTCAAGTGCATACCTCAAGCCAAAAGGCATTTACATTTAAATGTATGCATTTTCTTTTGACAAAATAAGGCATCTTAGGCAAAGGTAAAGGAATCTTCCTGACACTCACTGTCTGAGCAGATGACCCCTGCAGAGAACTGTGCCCCTGCTCTGCGACAGCTGACTGTGCGGTCGTGGCGACAGTCGGCGAGGGTCATCTCATCCCCCCTACACTTGACTCCGCTCAGCACCATCTCCGTCACATTACTGCTGTCCCAGTACCACGTTTCCTTGGCAACACACCACACGTAAACACAGACAGGACAGAGACAGAAGCAGAGAGTTCTTAGCTTCAGGAATAAAAATGTGCCAACATTACACAGTTGTTATGATGATTAAAGACCTTTCTCTCTAATGATGATGATGGTCTCATTCCAAGATGACTTGGAAGAGACTGAGGATTTTTTTTTCACTTCATATGCTTTTCAGGAATTTTGGCTGGGACTGGAGGGACTCTGTTTTGCTTCTTTAGTTAACTGCTGCTCAGCTGTATCCCTACAGTCTGTTTCTTGCAACCAGGGTGTTTTTTTCCTGCAAATGTACCTGCTGCAGACAGCCACAACAAAATAAATATAATATCAAGCTTCTCCTGAGCCTGGAGGACTGTGAGCATCATGGAGCTTGAACTAACCACCCCGGCCTAAGCTCCCTTCCTGGTCTCAGGTCAGTACTCACTGTGATGGCATGCAGAGCGTAACCGAGCCCTAACTGCCTGCAGACCACCATTGCCTCTCGGGTGGTCCAGCCTTGGCTGCACAGCATTCCCCACCTGGACCCCACCTGCAATTCCACCCGGCCCTCGTACTCCGTCCTGCCTCCGACGATTCGGATCTGTGGGGGGAACCTTGCATGGGGTCAGCATGCAACCTGCATTTCCTCTAAATGCTAAATTCTGTCTGTGGATTTGAGAAAAAACCTGTAACTTTTCATACATAAAAAGCGCTGCAGTGGGTTATAATAATTCATAGTGTGGGAATGAACCCAATCATATGCACCACTGCCCCTGAGTGAGATCAAAATATAGAAAGCAGCAGGACAGCCTCTTGCAAGCCTATGAAAAATAGCATAGGCTATTCTTTGTGGAGCTACAGGGTTTTACTTCTATAATGCGTCTGTGCTTCTGTACTTATGTATTCTGTGCGAGTGTGCGGAAGCATGTTGTGAATCTCCCAGGATGCATCTGACAACGGCTTCCACGGCTGACAGCAGGGTGGTTTGAATGCGCACATCCAGTGGAGTATTTACGCCGCGTATTTTAGGTTAGGCTTGTGCAAGCGAGTGAAAATTCTGCTTTGATGGTAGGATGTTCAAACGGATGCCTAATCCCTCGCTTCAGAATAAAAAGCGAGTCTTTGTGAGAGGTGAGTTTTGACAGAGCTTAAGATTAGGAAGCATGGGATTGTGGGATTGTGGGATTGCAGGAGTGAAGGAACCCTGCCTCTGGGCAGCCTCTGTGGCATCACTCCCTCCTCTCCTCCTCTCATCTCCACCCCTCAGGGCTTACTCGCAGGCCACTGCCGGCGTAGGTCAATCCCAGCTGTCTGCAGACCACCATGGCCTCCCGCGTTGTCCAGCCGTCCCCACAGATCAGGCCCCAGCCCTGGGTGCTGTTGCCGGATGGGGCCAGGACCTCCACACGCCCCTCCACACGTGTGCGTCCTCCAGTGAGGCGGATCTGAAGCAGGGGAGAGGACAGCAAGGAGGGGAGGGGGGCAGGATGGGAAGCAGCAGGAGAGGGAGAGAGAGAGAGAGAGAGAGAGAGAGAGAGAGAGAGAGGGAGGGAGAGACAGAGATAGAAAGACAAACAGTCCAAGAGAGAGAGAGGGGAAGCCATCTGCACTTTAAACATGGGTCAGTCACCACATGTTTTGAATGTAACGCATGTATTGCACTGTATGTCTGGTGAGCGTTTAGTCGTAGAGGCCAGGCATAGGCTGATGGTGACAAATTATTCAACTGTGAAGCAGGCAACTGCTGTTGTGCATCAGTATGCATGTCGGCATGCATGACTAACAGACATACATTAGCCAGTTAAAAAAGCAGACAGTTCCTAAGATATTCACTTTTACATGGGACCACATGAGCTTGAGTTTGCTGATCATTCCATATTTCCATTAGCCAGTTATAACACACATACATTAGCCAGTTCTACATAAAAGCAGACAGTTCCTAAGATATTCACTGTCACATGGGACCACATGAGCTTGTGTTGGCTGATCATTCCATATTTCTATTGCATTTCTCTGTCTGGCAGAACAGGACAGCTGTACATGCTGTGACACTGAGGGTTTTCTGACCCTTTTCTCGAATCCCATGTAGGGAACGTTGCACTTGACAGAGGCATCCTCCACATGTTGGCAGTCCTCGGCTGTGATGGCCTTATGGGGGCAGTCCCACAGCGTTCGCTCAGTCCCCCTGCACTGCACCTCATTCATATAAATTGGGCCCATTCCTGAACAACACCCAGAAAGAACAAGTAATCATTACCCATTCAACATAATGTTATTGCTAAAACATATGTGTTGCATTATGAATATGTGTTTCTAAAACACTGCAAATCCTCTGAGTGTTAAATGCATACTTTTAAATGAATACTTTCAATCTAATGCTAATGCTTAAGTATGCTAAATGCACTTTTAATCTATAATGTTTAATTTAGTCATTGCCTTTGCTTTATTTAAAGGGTTAGAGGGGATATGCTCATAAAAATGCAGAAATTCTTTT
>JASCIP010000264.1:3525573-3536285 GCA_034783695.1 Sardinella gibbosa
AGAGAGAGAGAGAGAGAGAGAGAGAGAGAGAGAGAGAGAGAGAGAACAAGCTGACACCGATACAGCAGGCAAATGTGGGAAACTTCTGAACAAAAATGGACATCATGCAGTAGCATATTTCTAAGACACATACCAGTGCATGTACTCAATCAGTCTAGCAGCCATCTATCTATTACAAATAATCCAAAGGGAAAGCCCTTGGCTCATAGACTAGTGCATGTGTTCAGTTATACTTATAATAGTGCTCTATCCAGTACATGTGGATTTGGAAAGGGGCACCAGCCTAGAGAGCTTTTGGCAAAATTGCATTGCATTAATCAGGCTATGAGGCGGGCTAATGTGCTGTTTTTCAGCAGAGCCTTTGCCGCTCGCCTCAGCCCTCCAGTAGGCATGCAGTGCAGGAAGGCCTACAGCCTACTCCTAGCTGCTGTGCATGTAGCAACTGAGTTTACCCCCTCTCTCTCTCACACTCTCTCTCTCTCTCTCTCTCTCGCGCTCTCTCACTCACACAGAGAGAGAGAGAGAGAGAGAGAGAGAGAGAGAGAGAGAGAGAGAAACTTCCCTCTTAAAATCTACAGTTGATGCCCTTGAGGTAAAGCCAGTGAACCTTATCACTTGTGATTTATTCTCCCCTTTGACAGGTCATAGAAATAGACAGCAGGCTTAAGTACTGAACCCTAACACCTATTTTCTGACTTCCAGGCTTTCCCTCTTCCCCACATGTTGTTGTTCCTGCTCTTGTTCCTAGCGCTGTCCCAGCCATTGCTGGTGACCTGGAACACAATCAGTTATGTCACTCTGGGAGAATAATCACTCGAGAACCATCCAATTTAAAATGTATTACTGTGATGATTTCTCCTCCTTTAAATGCCAGGAGACTATTCCACATTCATAATATTTTCAGATGTGCAACCATGTAGAAGGGTGGATAACTGAGGACACCCAAATGAAGGAACAATGAGGGTAGAAAATATGTGACAAGTATGGAGAGAGTATATTATGCACTCCAAATTCAACCGCAGATTAAGAAACAACCTTTCCTCTGTTTGGGGGTAAAGGTTTCTCGGTGAGATACCAAACACTGCCATTTCCCTCTTTCTCTCTTAAATGCAGAGCCAAGGGTGGTAATACCAGCATTTGAACAAGAACAAATGTCACCACGCTGGCAAAATCCCCATCCATTCACAGAGGCTGCACCTTTGTCAGCATCACCATAGCAACATTTGTTGCCTTGGAGCACCCATAAAACATATAGCCTGTAGTGTACTTCCAACTATCCATCTGCTTATGCAGCCAGCCTCCTCTCTCTTCTGTCATCCTTCTACTCATGCCACTATCTCCATATGTGATGCTGCTCATGAGGCAGGCTTTCCTATGGGAACGTATGGCGACCCATTCACCCTCCCACTTCCTGACTAGTTCACTGCTTAAAGTCCCGCCTCTGACAGCAAAATGATGACTGTTTCAGCGACTGATGTTGTTTAATTTGAATCAACCCCCCACCCCCCTCCCCCGTCCATGGATGACTGAGCTTTGCTAAGATTTCCTCTGCTGCGGATACAATTCAAGTCCAAGATTCGTTCCCACGAAGCCTCCCCGACTCTGTCATGCTGCCATTCTATCTCGTAAACATTCTCTGCAGCAGTAATAGTCCTCAACACATTCGTTTGGCTCATCACACGCAATCTATATCTAATAAGCCATATTGTGCAGCTCTCGCTCCACCGCCCACACAGACGACTACATCCTGACATACAAGCACAATATTCTATAGCCGAGTGATGCAGCATTTCAACCTCTCTTTGTCGCCTCGCAGCCAGCAGTGCAATATGCTGATACGCAAGCGGGCATTTCCAAACTCCATTTTGTCTTTGGTTGTCGGTGAGGCAGACAAGATTCCAGAGACAAACGCGCTCCGCCTGGAAGTGCGCGACTTGGCGTCAGATTCGCGCAGATGCGCACTTCTTCCGCAGGCGTAAGCCAGACCTACACAAACTAGTCTCTAAAATGAGATTTGCCCCTTACACCGCACGTATTAATCAGAGTTTTTTTTCGCTTTGCTTTGATCCGGATGTCACTTGAGTTTACCCAGGTCAAACCAAAACATTAATCCGGCCAATTACTCAGAAATGATAGTATAGCCAGATGCCAATGCCAGGTCGTCACTTGTCGGCGTTTCTCGAAACAAGACTAGAAAAACATGTAATATTCTTCAGTAGCCTGACTGCCAACACTTAAGCTAATCTGTCTGATATTGTATGTGCTAAGCTTCCAATGTCACCATCATTAGAGTGCCTTAATTTTATCACGGAAATCGGCCAATATCACACAGCATCCTCTCGGTTACTCAGTGTGCATGGTCAAGCGCCGTTTCATTTCATCTCGTGCATCACATTATTTAGGTCTAAAATCGATACAAATAGACAAGTAAGATTACAAATCGGCTCTGATAGCCTATCCTATAACCCATATACGACATTAAGACAATAGCCATACAAACATTAGAAATCATATGACTCTCTACCTTTAAGTCGTCCTTTCGCTGTCATGGTCAAACTGCCAAAAAATAGCCTATTTCATTGGAACGAGATGCTAATCTCTCTCTCTCTCCCCCCTCTCTCTTTCTCTCTCTCTCTCTCTCTCTCGCTCCCTCTCTGGGATTCTGTAACAGTGCACGTATTCACCAGCAGGCGCATGCACAGCTCGCGCGATGCGCTCGAGAGATGCTGCTGCATCACCAGGTCTCGCGCAGTGGCCGCGCAGAGACATCCCAATGAGCCCGTAGCAATTCAGCATCACGCGGCGATCCCCCCGGCACTCAAGCTATGCCACCACTCAAACCCACATCTGTGCAAATTCAGTTGCCCTTAATAATACGGCCTTTACGAAAAGTCAGGTCAGAACATGAAGCCTGGGAAATATTAAAGGGTTTTAAGCGAAGGTTTGGTGTAGCCTGATATGTCCATCTTGCTAATTCTGGCAAATAATATGATCTCTCGATCTTAGGCTAATCAAATGTTATCAGAGAGCACAATTAGCCTACACAGAGACAACTCCCTCAAATACACTTAGTATGGAGATAAACTAGTGAGAAAAAACGCATAAGCGTCTCTGTAGGCATGCCAACGAGGAGAGCTACATTGCACCTACATTTGATCACCCGGTCGGTCGGGTTGAGCCCTATGTCGGTGTTGGACATCTTCATGGGCAGTTGCTGACTACAAGTCGAGTGTTTGTCTCCGTCCCGGGATAGAGCTCTGTCTTCGCAGGGGCGAGGGCTGCGTTGGCTGCAGCAGCAGCATCACTTGGTGCGTCTCCGCGTTCCACTGACGGAGCTTTGATGGGGGAAGGTCTGCCGCAGTTTACCCGGGGAGAGTGTGTTGACGCCGGGATGCTGTTGTCTGCAGGAGTGCCTGTGTGGGGTGGTGTGGGGGGTGGTCGGTTAACGGAGGTGGGAGCGGATGGGGGGGGGGGGGGGTTCCGCTTACTTCAGGGTCTCCTCCTAGCGTTGCCTGCACCACCCTGACATGGCGAAGGCAGGAACTCCCACGCACACGCTGACAGGGCAGCCTCATACCGCCATCCGGTGGAGACACGACACGGGCTGTCGGGGTTTCCCTAGGAACGTGCGCGCGCCCCATCCATCTCAACCCAGCAGCTCGGAGGGTGATGCTCCTGTGATGCTCTCGATGTCTGTCAGCCGGATGCTCTAGATTAACGGCGCAGAGACAACGGGAATAAGTCAATCTGGCTTTAAATCAGTCAGCACAAAGTGGGACACCTTTCGAATACAGGCCTATAAAATATACCAAACCATCTTCCAGATGCGCTGCAAACCAGCATAATTACATTAGTCTATTAGATAAAATTAAATTAAAATAAGTTTTGGATGCGTTGCTTCTGTAATGACAGTAGACTATGACTGTAGTCTGCACAGTAGCCTACAGTACATACGCAAGTTGTTGCAATTCTTTAGTAAAGGCATGGAAGAACAAATGTTTTGTTGGTTTAGCCTACTAGATGGGATTAAAGGCCCTAAGGTGAAACTGATATGTGAAAAAAAGGTTTACTGAAATTAAGGCATGGACAATTATTTGGTAGAATCTTACACCCCCCTCTATAATTAGGCTATTCTGCAAAATATATTCGTTGGTCCAATATCGTTCTAGCCTGAAAGCTGAAGCCTACTATCACGTAACCTACTCTCTCTTTAACATAGGCCTTCATTTACAATCCCCTTTTAAAATGTTAAATGCGCTATGCGCTCAAAACAGGAATGACGGCGTTTTTAACAGCGCAAGTATGAAATCTCACCAAATATCGCGATAGACCTTTTAAGTCGACGCATATCCATCCGCGCTTATTAAACTTCCTCTCTTCCGATGAATTCCATGTAATGGCCTGTGGCAGAACTCGACATGATTGCCTCAAACTGAAGGATCAGTTGTGTTCACTTGGCCCAAATAAATATGTCATAAGATTCAATAGTATTATTGAAAATTGTTTCAACATAATCCAACAGTCCTAAATAGCAATTATTGGCGCCGAACAGAGCAACAGGAACACATAGCTTAGGGTGAGGCCATTTTGGCTCAGAGCAGTTTAACATTAACCGTACTTCGTCCATTGTGGCGCTAACGCGTTTTTGGTTGCATAGTAATCTATGGCACTGGATAGCAGTAGAAGTCGGCGCGCAATCACGCAAGCTGGTGCGCATGTCGGCGGAAGGCTCTCATTAGAGCAGTGCAGAGTGAGTGATCTGGTAGCCGCTGCTGCAGGAGGAAGGATCGCGGTTCTACCCGTACTACCTTTCAGTTTCGCCTTAAAATTACATCGACCGGTTTCGCCGGACAGATAGCGTTAATTCGTGTGTTAGCCCAAGGTATTGATTGTGACACATTTGTGAGCACTGGTCTCCAGATATAGAGAACAGCCGCCATTTTAACCGAGTATAACACGTTTTCGGTGACAGCAGCACAAGCACAACAATGGCTCTGAAAAGAATTCACAAGGTAAGAAGGAAGTCAGCGAGTGCCGTCGTGGGCCTGCTATTTCGCACTTGAAATTTCGATCGGGATACTAGCACTGGGCCCCTGAATTTGTCTGTTCGTCATTTTGAACAAAAACAAGCGTCCTTTCCACAAATCCATCGTCTTTACCGTTGTAACCCCGAGACTGCTGTGGTAGGATGACAGTGTAGCATTGCGCCTCGGAGCGCTAATGTTAAGTTTAGCTAGCTGAATACAGTTTGATGCTTTCAGTTCAGCGTTTTGGGCCCGCTATCTTTTGAGCTTAATATAGCTCACTCAAGTATCTCTACTATTTACCGTTAGTTTGTATGTTGTGTGATTTAAATTTATATTCCAAAAACATTAACGTTGAATCTGTTATATGGGGTGTTAATGTAATGTTAGACCATTAATTGCAAACGGCTGTTGTCGGTCGACACAGCTAAGAAAGCTAGCTTATGCTACTGAACAAGCTCAGCTATGCGTTGAACTTGGATGATGGCTAACTAGCTAAATGTTTAGCAGGTTAATGACCATCTTTCTTATTTACATGCTAGCGTGGTGCTAATTTTAGCAAATTTAGCTATCTAGTAAGTTGCTATCTAGATGTTGTTCGAACATAATGATGGTTGGATATATGTGGTTAATATTAGCCACCGAGGGCCTCAACGGTAGCTTGTTGGCTAAGTAACGTGTGTCGTGGGCTAATGGTAGCGTTCAAACTGAAAACATTTACGAGTCAGTGACGTTGTCTTAGTTTCTGCATGTTATTAGGAAAGCTGTATTGCTAACAAAAGAATATGTCGAGTATTTAGCGCAACACTTTGGGGTTCTGGCCGTACACACAGTTGAGACAGCATAGCCGGGTAGAGACCTAGCAATCTGAAGCTAACTGAGCACACGTCTATGACGTTACTCTGAACTTATATCACAGCACGCAACCGTTAACAAGAAGACATAGCGAGCATACAACCATTTTACGCTTTGCAGCTGGATGAGTTGTTCGTCTCCATCTGCCCATAGTCTGATCCAGCAAGAAACCAACTGGGAACTTGTATCGGCTATCCTGACATATAGTTATTCAGTTAAGACTGCGTGACGCTATCGTTTGGATTTCACTTCTCTAACGAAGATCTCATTAACATGCTTGTTAGCATGCTTAAAGCTAAATAAGCATTTGGTCAGTGAACGCAAGTGAAGTTGCATTGTTTGCTTGGAATGATTGTAACGGCAAGAGGACCATTTGCCTCATCGGTTCTTGGCTTATAAATTGTATTGAGAGAACGAGGTCCTCAAACAACATGTTGATCTATTCAGTATTGTTTACAACTGAATAGCTCGACATGCCATGGGCTGTCAAGGGAAACCTGTAACGTAATGTAAGCCCATCCTAGGCCCTCCATGTCAAGAGTGAGGCAAGTTGTATTTGGACCACCTGTCAGAAGGCTCAGGGTCGCCTCAGGTTTTTGCCATTTCTTATGTGAGATCATATGAGTGTTGAAAGTAAAAAGTAATGTGAAGTTATTTTTCTGATGATAAATGGATTTCACCACAGTCTTGGGATCTGTTTTGGATTGATGTAGTTTATAATTTTCTTAATTTGTCTTTGATTTTAAAGCATACGTAATGAATGTGATCATTGCGAAAACGTTTTGGCATTTTCCCATATGCATCAGTTCCAACTGCTCTGTGTATCTTGTCTCATACCATCTTCCCCTTACAGGAGTTGAATGACTTGGCTCGTGATCCTCCCGCTCAGTGCTCAGCCGGACCAGTAGGAGATGACAGTAGGTGTCAGGCAGCTATGGCTGTCAATCAATTTGCATATTAATCAAACTCTTAACCTGAAGCATCCATGTTGTTCAGATGAGATCACAATTATTCTTTCTGTCACTGTTTTTGGTGAAAGATTGTGATTGATGTTTGGCCTTCTAAGTGGTCAGAGCTGGGTTGATCTTATATTTTTAAATTTTAGACCAATTCATTTGTTGAGAAACAATGAAATGAATAATGAATATTTTGAAGAACAATTGACAGACTAGACGATCCACTTGCACAGCGTGCCTATATGATCACAGAATTGACTTACAAATAAAAGAGCATCTTCTATTAATTATATAGACATCCCATTGAGTATGTCATAACTAGACATACACACCAAGATTGACATCACTACATAATTTGTTGTGTGCATTGTCTCTCCCATGAAGCATAGTCAGGATGCAAAGAAATCAATTTCACCACAAGTATTGTCAATGGTGGTTGTTTTTATGTTCGTTTTCCTCAGGCTTGTAAAAAAAATGTGTATATATATATTATGTTATTAGTTTGTTTATTTTTATATAATTGCTATTTTCTTATGTCAGTAATAATCAATATCCATGTTGATCAAGGTCACTTGAGTGCTGTCTGTAAAAAATAAATCTGACATAAACCATATGGCAACTCAGCTAACATTAACTGAACAGAGCATAGGAGATTGAAATAGAACGTGGCCTGTATTGTATCAAATTTTATGGTTATTTTTCATATGGCCAGCACTAGGTGACCTCGAACAACATGGCTGTGGATTGATTAAAGCCAAATTTCTCCTTATAAATTATTGATGCATTTCTTTTGTGAAATCAAATTGTTCTACATTTGCCAACTTGGGATGAATAACTAGTTAGACCCGTCTATGATGAACAGTTTTAATGAGGCTTTCAGTACAAGTGAAATGATCCTTTCTTTGTCACTGTTTGTGGCTTGGATGTTTTCTGTATACCTACATGATAAATTTGTTTAATTTCTTACGTGTATTTGGTGTTTTTGGAGAAGTCTGGTAACTCCCTATATTAGTGGTATTGGTGAAAGTTTGTGTGTGTGTGTGTACTGTGTATGAAATGAGCCATTCCATATGGTTTACCTCAGTCTCTGCTGATACGATTAGTTTTTGGTGTTTGCAGTAAGTGGTGTAAATATTAGTGCTCGTCATTTTAGACATTTTCACAGCTAGGCCTATTTATAGGTGTTTTGTTGACATTTGCGGCGGTGTTTATTTGCATTGCAAACATGTTTGTGAGCTAGTCGCATCACAAAGGTTGCCATCTTGTTTTAGGTTTGACTTTTAGGGCCTCGGCGTAATATCTTATCACTTAATGTAGGTCTGACAAATAATTATCTGAATCAAGGGGACCGACCGAATCCTTAAGTCTTCCGGTCTCATCTGGTGCTGTGACACACCAGGGCGGGAGCTGTAAAAGAATGTTCACAGCCCCCCACCCCCAAACTGTCGCTATAGCGATACACACAGTTATCATTGTGACTGAGGGGCCCCTACTGCCAAAAATGGTGGCGTGTTGGTGGCATTGTGACCCATAACATCACAATACCTGAGCTGTACAAGGAAATGCTGCTACTTCCTTCTGAACACCTGGGGGTATTCCAGGCACGTGGTGGTGTAGTGCCACACCTTGTTACGTTTCATCAAGGTGAGTGGCAAACCTCCTAAAAGAACAAAACCATGGCTTGTCATAGGGGGACTGCCGCTTCCTTAACATACCCAGATTTGTTGCAAAAGCACCCAGTGTGATCCAGTGTAATCTGGAAGGTGTGTATTTGTGTTTTGTCAGGTAAACACTCAGCTTCCCTCTCTCTGATGCGTAAACAGAGACATTTCCAGTAGCTCATCCTGCTGTTGCTGCTGAAGTTTTCGAATTTCATCTAATGGAAACCTGTATCGTTTTGCCACAGTCTGTAGAGTTGGTTTATAGCAACTTGGGGGTGTAATGTCTAAACGATGATGAATTTGGTTCTTGTTGCCATACATCAGTGTGAAAGAGATTTGGGAATAGCTTGTTTATGTTTATTTGTACTTTGGCGACACTTTTATTCAAAGCACAAGTGTCAGGCACTCAAAATGTCCATGTTGGAGTTCAGGCAGTGTCTCATTTAATTTCTGTCTTTTTTTCTTCCCTCTAGTGTTTCATTGGCAGGCAACAATAATGGGACCAGTAAGTACAAACAGTGTAAACATTCACATGCATAGTTGAAGTATGTGTGTGTTGTCCGAATGTAGAAGTAACTGTGTGTTTCTATTCTAAACAGAATGACAGTCCTTACCAGGGTGGAGTGTTTTTCCTCACTATTCACTTCCCCACAGACTACCCCTTCAAACCGCCAAAGGTGAGGCTTTGGGTACTTTTCGTTATGGTGTCAATAGACGGCTGCCACTGCTTTACGGTTTCGTTTAACTCTTGGAAATGACCATAGATGTTGGCCTGTTTATGACCAACATCGGGGTTGATGGGGGAGGGGTGGTGGTGTAGGCTAGTCTTTTGGTTGTTATCATCTTGAGAGAAGGGTCAGTGGTGGAATCTCCCTGTTGAGAGTTGAGGTCATGCAGGGTACAGGCAGTCAACCATTAATGAGTTATGTAATGGCATTTAGTTCTTGTGTTCACTGTACGTCCAATCTAAATCACATTTAGACACTAAACATGTGATTTTTGTAAACATGGGCACTCACACCACACTGTTGGGGGAAATTAGGACAGACATCATCACAGTAGTAGTTGTACTGTATGGGCCAAGGTGCTCTTGTCTACAATTATCACACGTATCTGGATTCTTTTTTTCCTTTCTTTTTTTTTCTTTTTTGAATTTGGGGGGGGGCTAGCTCTAGTTCCATTTCCTGTATTTTGTTTTGATCTTTCTTGGTCTATTTCCCGTTGCCATAGTTAGCAAACGAAAGACAGGCTTTGCTGCGGCAGAATTTACTATTTTCAAATAAAATTGTACATTGTAACTGCTATAGGTATCAGGCCATTATGTAGGCTAGTGTTGTGAAAACCACTGTGGCGTTACTGACGTTCTGTGGTTGTGTGGAACACGGTTCTGTAGCTGTATTGAAGGCAGATACCGAACCATTCTGTAGTGTTGTTGAAGACGGTCCTGAGTCCACTGTTACAAAGTTCTTTTATGGTCCTCTTTCAGGCAAGTGTCCAATGCCTCTGATCCGGTGGAATGTAATATTTTAAGGCATAAGGGAATGTCCAGTGTATGACCTTATGCTGGCAAATCCTCAACTCAAATATTCATTTGCATATTGTATTATGTAACACGGCACCTCTTGCCATTAGTGTCGTAAAGTTGATACTTGCAGAGTTGTCTGAAGTAGCCTGTCTGTACACATCTTTCTCCCGCCCCTTTCAATTTGCTGCTCTTGTTTTCTTCTTTTTCTGCCCATTTTTCTTTCTTTTTCACCACATGTTGTTCTTGTCGCTCTGACACATGGGCAGGTTGCGTTCACCACAAGAATCTACCACCCGAATATCAACAGCAACGGAAGCATCTGTCTCGACATTCTGAGGTCACAGTGGTCCCCCGCCCTCACCATCTCCAAAGGTATAGCACATTGACGCACTCAAACGCACATGCGCAGACACTGCAGACTTGCACTCATGCATGACGAGCATGCTACACACATACCTGAACTGTGTGTGCGCGCTCTGACCCTTTCAAAGAGGGATGAGGCGTAGTTGCAAACATGTATTTCTGGTTGAGCTGAAGAATGTGGCATGTGCAGGAGCAGCACAGGTTGTTGCACATATTGAAGCCTTGGTCAAATGCTACTCTCACTCTCTGTCTCCAACACACTCTCCCCCATGCCATTAAAACACACACACACACACACACACACACACACACACACACACACACACAC
>JASCIP010000264.1:3951011-3963571 GCA_034783695.1 Sardinella gibbosa
GCGCGCGAGCACGCACATGCAAACACACACACACACACACACACACACACACACACACACACACACACACACACACAGTGGGAGAGAGAAAGAGGGAAGGGGAGATGGGCCAGTACATTGTGGGTATTCGTGATATCAATACTAAATAAAACCATTTAAAATTGTGTGATTTCCAAAACAAGACATTTCACAACGAAATAGATTCGCATTTTAACGAATTCTATGCAGCGTTTGGAGACAACGTTAATTACGAAAATGCGACACAAAGACTAAATTGTTTTGTTTGTGTTTTTCAGAGGCCGTCTGCGTAATTACCATAATGGACTCCCACTGCCGCAAGCTTGCGTCAACTTGTGCGCAACTAGGTAAGTAACAGGTTGCTGTGGGAAGCGCTGTCCTATCTGTCCCATTGTCATACGAAATAATTATGTTTTGGTTGAGGGGCCTTAAGCTTCGGTGAAAAGATGTTGAGAAATAGTTACTGTAAATAAAAACTTCGAACTGGTTTCATTAGCCCTTATGCATATGAGTATTATCGTCCCCTCTCAAATTTGAATGGGCCCAGGATGGTTCTAAAATAAATCTGACATTTGGAAAAGGGTTTATCCCTTGGTCTCGAGGTCTGTGGTCTTAGAGCGACACCTTGTGGTCGTACCTTCATGAGGATGAGAGATGAGCAAACGAGGCAATCCGTACTGGATGCATGGGTGATGCTGTGACTATTTGGCCTACATCTTTGAAACGTTGTTCAAAATAAATAAGTTTTGTTCAAAGGTTTATAGTTTAGTTGCAACTTTAATAGAATGCATGCAGCCTATATGACTGGAAACAAACAGAATGCTCTTTGAGTTGACTGTGGCCTTTCTGTGTATGTGCGCCGTAATCTGAAAAATGTAGTAAACTAAGGCTTGCCTACCTTTATTGGTTAGCCTACTAACGTAAATATTGTGCCCTTAACCCTATTCCCACACAGTGTCGTTAATGGGCAAATGCGCGTAGGCTACTATATCGATTTTTTGCCGTTCGCCATGACTTCAAATGGTTAATTTCAATCAAAAATCAAATTAAATTTGCTTCATTTAATTTCCCATGTTCAAGTAGGCTACAATCTCTGTGGGTTAATAAGTGGGCTATCCTTACACGCTCGCCTGGCCCTCTCGCAATTTATGTCACTTCCATCTTCATTAAACCAATTCGAAGATAACTGAAAAAAAGCACGCAGCATGTTGATATGGGGTTATTTGACTGCAAAATAAATTAGTCAGCCGAAGATGGTAATCTGCGGATGATTGGTCCACTGATAAGATAAATATAACATAAACAGGTAATTACTGTATGAAGTGTCGCATCATTTCATTTAAATGCAAACAGGAGCAAATAGACGGACAAAAAAAAGACATTCGGACGACTTGATTATCGATGATCTCTTCTTCAGTGTTTTCTAGCACGGTAATGTATGCGGCGCTAGTGAGATTGACTCGGGGGAAAACTAAATGCATAATGAAAGCTCCTTCGTGAGCAGGAATATACTAATGGAGGAATCTGATGTCCTCTTAATCCTATGGAAAAAGCTTTGTCGTCCCCTGCATATTGACTGACTCGGTAATGAATGGTGTTGTGCGCTTTGGCCGGTAATCCGCCCAAGGCAACCCTGGCATTCTGAAGGTGCGTCGGAAATAAAGAGAAGTAATCCAGTCCAAATCTAGTATCACTTTGAACAAGAATCGAGCGATTAAAATCTTCTGGTCTATTCCTTCTTAAATTTGTCAAGGTTGCATAATGCTACGCTTTATTTGTAAGGCGTTGCCAATACTATTCAGATGTCATTAGGGCTAACTTAAACATGTCGCCAATTATGAAGTTTTATTACAGATAGTTCAATGGTAATGGCGGTGAGTGGTCCATCATCCACACTGAGCAACGAGAATGAGCGGCTGAAGGAAAGAGTTGTGACTTAGAAATGCATCGGTAGTCATTTATGACCATCCACACGACTGCGCTTTTCAAAATGATTTTGATAAATGAATGACTATTATTCTGCATTGAACCGAGTCATGAATCTCTTGATTTTAGTTAGAAATGCACTTGGAAACTTATTTTAGTGCACACCGTCTGTCTAAATTTGCTTTGGTAGTACACCAGATTTAAAGAACAAATCACAGTAAGACAGGCCTAACCTGAGAACCACATTTTAAAACAGCCTAGAGACCGCAAGAAAGTATCATGACAACGACACAATTTCGGTAGCGGCCACGGCTGAGTTGTGTGGTGGATAAATACACGGAGAAATCAAGAGGTTCTTCAAAATTAGTCAGAGGAGAAGTCTATGTCCTGCTGCAGCATCTCTCTGTCCCCCAAGTTCTCCCATAAGACTGCAAATGAGGCGCATATCAAGGGCTTTCACGGGATTACCTTGGTGCTGTGGCAGTGATGCCCCCAGACAGGAGACCGGCTGAAGTTTGAAAAGGGGGACAAGTTGGTCGTAGTGTGCTCTATACAGCCAATACATTAGTCTTATTTAAGTATTATTATTATTATTATTATTATTATTATTATTATTATTATTATTATTATTAGGTATTATTATTGGGTATTATTATTATTATTATTATTATTATTATTATTATTATTATTATTATTATTATTATTATTATATCACCGCCACCACCTGTTGCGCCATCGTTATTCTAGGTTAATGGTTAAAATCAGTTTTTAAAATTGCAGTATTTTTGTCAAATGGATATGAACAACTGTCTGATAAATGCTTTCAAAAGTCAATTGAAACCCTGTCCTTGTCTTGTACAATTGTATCTTAAGAGGGCAAATAAAGGATTAATTCGTCATGGGATAGTAGCACGGGTTATTTCCTCAGCAGAGGGCCATAACCAGAAAAATTGAGAAAAAATGTGCTGAGAATAGACCTGGACGTCATTGAAAGCCTCCGTTTAAAATTCTTAAGCAAATGAGTGTCTTATCAGATTAAAAACCACTCCAAACAGAAGAGGCTTGGTTCCCGACGAGGTGCCTAGCCAAAGCGCAGATAAAACGCGTCATTTAAGTGGCAGATAAAGACAGGAAGTATCATTAATTTGTCCCTCAACAGGAGACAGGAGCACATTGCTTCATATTTTACAAAATGGCAGACACTTGTCGTGATTGACCCAAAGACTGATAAATGGCCACACAACTTTCTTTTCGACGTGGCCTGAACTACTTTTCTGTGAAGGGCAACAGGGTTAGACAGAATCTGAAAGACGGCACATTTTGCAATGTTGTCGTTATCCAAGTCAGTCATTTGCGCCTTAATCATCATTGGCTGATTTTATTTCACTTGTGACAAGATTATAGCTTAATTGAGCCGATCGACTTTCTCGTACGTAGTGAAATTACTCATGTCACCCCCACCATTGCATCCTACTATAAATGCTGGAGAGGCCTTGTTTTAAGGGGACTCCAGAGGGGGTGTGGATGCGCATGCTTTGGGTTCAATTTGAAACTTCAGATAATGAATGCAAAGCTGAGTCCGGAGTAGTTTATCCGAGTAAGAGGGTGATACCAATTACCATTTTCTCAGTGCTGTCACACAAGCCCTTGTATAGAGTGGCTGCGTTAAGACCGGTGGACCGTGTTCATGCTTTCTCAAATGAGGCTAGGGGACACGGTGGGCACACTGTGTGTCCGATCTCTTTTTACATGTTTTCACGGCGAAGGAAAATACACAAGCACTCGGGAGTACATGGGCCGTGTTCTCTTCTTTCCGTCGTATAGGCTTTGATGGTCTGTCAAGAAGTAGGAGGATCTTTCGTGACGTCACTGCATAGAGAGAGCCTCTGTTGGACAGACGGGTTACGACGAACAGCTGAAATTATCGTCGAGCACCGTAGTATGTGTATGTGTGTGTGTGTGAGGCAGAGAGAGTGTGTGTACCCGTGGATATAATATCACCTACCTGTCCCTGTCACTCTGGTACTCCTTGCTAGCGATATCAAGCCGAGATATCTGTTTGCTCCGGCTTCGAGCGAAAGCCTTTCCTTTCCTCCGACGCGGCTCATAGAGGACTTATTTTAAGACACATTAAGCCATCTGAGCAGAGAGTTGCTTTACGAGATAATTGAAAGAGGAGCGACGCAGCTTGTAAACCTCATCACCCTCAACTCTCCGGACGCCTCTTCAACTGCTGTTTTTTCCGCTTGCGTGGTGGGATCAGTCGGGGAATCATTTCTGCCTTGGCACCCTTATCGATGAACTCTATGAAGGATCCGCTGACTTTGGAGCACCTACACCACCACCATATCCCCGGGAATAAACTCACTTCCCTACACCACACGCCACTTGCGATGGCTTCAACTCTGCAGCCGTTGCAGCGGTCTGTGGACAGCAAGCACCGACTAGAAGTGCACACTGTGTCGGACAGTTCTAGCCCAGAATCCGTAGGTAAGAGTTGCCTGCCGTAGTGGATGCTTCACACACGAAAACGCAGCCAAGGGTCCCTATACACACCGTTCGAGATCACGACTAAACAAAAGATGGCCCCCATAACCATCTGCTCATTCACTATCTTTCAGTCCGAGGAAGTAACAGTGTACAGAGTGCAAATACGACTCAATGTGCGCAGTGAGCGTGCGTTAACGCGCGCGCGTGTGTGTGTGTATCTTTGAATGTGTGAGTGGGAGAGTCAGAGAAGAGAGAGCGTTTCATAGACACTAGGGTGTGTACGCGGGTGTGTTTGTGTGTGTGATTGTGTTGGTGCACTTAATGGAGCAGCTGTTTGTTTATTTTCGGTTTTATGTGTGTGTTACAATTTTACGGGGATAGTAGCCGTTTACCTGACCGCACAACTCTATTGCATTCCGTGTGGAGCTGCACTGTGTTACGAGTGAATATACTGTGCTGTAGCCACAGGAGGCTAATTGATTTGGAAGGAATTTCAGATTTACAATGTCACTGAACAGTAGAGGTACAGAATATTGAACATCAACAGATTTGACACTTAAGCTGTCAAACAAACCTCTATTTCCGCTTTAACAACTAAATTGGTTTTGAATTTATGTTTGAGTTTTATGTAGCCTAATTAAACTAATCAATGTAATGTTGTAGCTAATGTAGCCCATTAAACGTGTTATTTCAGAATTGTGGAAATTGATGGTAAAATGAAAGGAAATAACAATAAATTGATTTGTTGTTTTTTTATCTGGTGTAGAAAAAGAAAAAGGACAGAGTAAAAACGACGACTCTTCCGACGACCCATCCAAGAAGAAGCGGCAGAGACGACAGCGCACGCACTTCACCAGCCAGCAGCTGCAGGAGCTCGAGGCTACCTTCCAGAGGAATCGCTACCCGGATATGTCAACGCGGGAAGAGATAGCTGTCTGGACGAATCTCACGGAGGCCAGAGTGAGGGTAAGCCTAAATAACCATCGTCAAATTTCTGGTGTGACAGAATAGCAAAAGCCCATCAAGCTGAGCCGACACATAATTATAACGCATAAGAGCAATCAGCGTAATGATTACCAACAATGATTTGCGCAAATATGTATAGGCCTAGGCCTATATATTTTCCACAATTAACCAGTGGTTATTCTTTTATTAGTTCTGTGTGATCGAATGTGTAATTGAGATACAATAGTGCATTGACCGATGCTTCTCAAAAAACAATAATACACTATAGTTTAACTTCAGATGCCATGTCCCAGTGATGGTCACTTGGCTGCATAAGCAACAAATAAAAGTAGGATTGTCAGCGGGGCAAAAAAGTGCGAAGTTGCTCGCGCTCCGAGTCTGTCACTGAGCTACGCGCTGTCATTTTTAAGTAAAGGGCCAATTAGAGCGCAACAGAAATGTTTCGCAATCAACACAACTGACGCGCCAACGATGACATATCGCTTTAAAGGCACTCGTTGGTCACTGTGAAAGAGGTGCAAAGCTCGGATTTTGTGATTGTCATTCTTGTGTTGTACACTTTAAGGTCAACGCACGCGGTCTCCGCCTCTACGGGCATACACGTCCAGAGATGAAGCAGCCGTGAAATGACCCAGTGACACTTGACGCTGAGGGATGAAGTGTTGGATTGAAAACACAAAATGACCCAATTAGTATACTTAAAAACAGTTCAGGACCAATAGAGCATTTTAAAATAGGCGGGCAGGCAGAAGACTCCAACCTGGAGGCTAGTTGTTGGCCTACATCAAACAAGATTATGCAAAAGCAAACCTTATGCATAATTCATGCGGTACAAGGCGTGCATGTAGGTAATAATAAACTACCTATATCTACAGAAATACAAGAAAAACAAATATGAAACACATTCCATTTATTTATTTACGCCAGGGATTTAAATGTAATGGGTGCATGTTTATTCCTTTTTCCTTATCAGCCATTGTGAAGCATTAAAACGACTCGATGTTTCATTTATAATAAAAATAATACACGGCTTTTTTCGCTTTTGGATCAGTTTTACCATCATTGTTAAATAGGCATATTTTCTGAATTCTTGTTCGAACAATAACATTTTATACACCTTTGTTAGAGATTCAAGTCAAATAATCTCATTTACCATACTGTCTTTTTCAGGTGTGGTTCAAGAATCGCAGAGCGAAGTGGAGGAAACGAGAGAGGAATCAACAGGCTGAGCTTTGCAAGAATGGCTTCGGCCCTCAGTTCAACGGACTCATGCAGCCGTATGACGACATGTACCCCGGCTACACGTACAACAACTGGGCTGCTAAGGGCCTTACGTCCGCTTCCCTGTCCACCAAAAGCTTCCCTTTTTTCAATTCCATGAATGTCAATCCCCTCTCCTCGCAGACCATGTTCTCTCCACCAAACTCCATCTCCTCCATGAGTATGACATCCAGTATGGTCCCTTCCGCGGTGACTGGTGTGCCAGGATCCAGTCTCAACAGCCTCAATAATTTGAACAACCTTAGCAACCCCTCTCTGAATTCGGGAGTTCCAACGCCGGCGTGTCCTTATGCTCCGCCGACGCCTCCCTACGTGTATCGGGACACTTGCAACTCCAGTCTGGCCAGCCTGAGACTGAAGGCAAAGCAGCATTCGAGTTTTGGATATGCCAGTGTTCAGAACCCGGCCTCCAACCTCAGCGCTTGCCAATACGCTGTGGATAGACCGGTCTAACTACCGGTGACTTCCCAAGCTCAGTAACACAGGAAGGAGGGACTACTTTTTCATTTTCTTTCAACAAAAGGAGCACTAAGACTAAACCACTAAAGCAAGCGATATCCCTACGGAATTTAAAACTTTTGTCGGAAGTAATTAATTAGCCATTTTTTAAATAAGTATTTTTGTTGTCCTACACCGGCGTGTGCAGAATTTAGGATACTTTATTTTATAAAGTTAATCCTTTTGACTTTTCGGATTTGGGACTCTGATTGACTGAACGGCTGTATATAATATATATCTAATTATCATCTCCAGTTTGTAGAAGAGAATGCTCTAGCTCTCCATACCTTTCAAGAATCAATTTAACACCGCATGTGAGAAAAAAAAAAAACTAAAAAGGAATAATGTTTTGCTTGCAAACAAGGGAATGTACATACTAAACGCACCACTCGTGTGTTCCTAACATATTACAAATTTATTATTAAATGTCTGTGTGAATATGGATTTAGATTAGAAAACTTGGGTAATAAGACACAAATGTTGCTGAAAATGGTTTTGCTCTGTGTATACTATTTGGTACCGAATTTTGTTTCGTTTTTTCAACATCCCAAAAAATAATAAACTATTGTGTTTTATTTAATGGAAGTAAATATATTGTTCTAAACTGTTTTACAAGTTTGGCTGCCGGTTTCTTTGGTGTTAGAACAAGAAGGCCTATCTATCGCAATATTTACGTGTACGGTCAAATTTATTCCAGTACGGATGTGTATTGCCATTCCATTAGGAGCCGTAGGTAACTCTAATCTATTAGGAAAACAATGGACCCCTTCAATACACATAGGCTAGACACTGGATGCACGCGCCGAGGTGGGCTAGACGTCCCGCGCAGATTAGCCACGGAATATACATGTCTGATTGAGCGAGGACTCCAAGTGATCAGCGAGGCTTGAAATAACACTGGAATAAGCATAAGTAGCGCGGGCCACACATGGATGAAGCCGCTCGCTCTAACATGTTTAGCCGGAGAGTGGAAGGAACATAAGGAAACATAGATGCTGAGAGCTAGAGAATAGACTATACATAGCCCTATAAAAAGAATTTGCCATCCTTTATTGGACTGAATTTTCAAGTCTAGCCAAGTTTGTTACTGCTGAGGGATGTCATAACGTGCTCATAATAGGACTTTAATTAGACATTAGTTTGTTGGCTATGGGTATGTTTACGCATGGAATTACTGGCGCTTACAAAGTAAGTTCGTGACCGACCATGTGCGACTGTGCTTGTGTTGAGAGTAAGTAAATATCAGTGAGCAACTGTTTGACATATATGGAAATGCAATCAAATATGCCATCAATATATCCAATCATAATCTTGAACGATGCTCTTGCATAATATGAAACCCGAGAAAATGCTAATTGTTATTTTTATGTTCATACTACAATTCTATAATAATAATAATAATAATAATAATAATAATAATAATAATAATAATATGGGGAAAGTACGGAGATGGCAGAGTTGTTTTCACTTTTTTCACCACTATAGTTGGACACAAAGCGGATACGCCATTGTAGGTTTGTCTAGACAGTGTGTTTGTTGAGTGCACTAGTCCATCATTATTTGCACTGATGCGTTTGTGGCAAACGAAAACAACGTTCAGGCACCAAGAAAATATAATTCACAAGTTTGCACAAACAATAAGAGGTATGTTGCCCGGTGACGGTGCGGGAGGGTACGTATGCGTGTGCGCGCGTGTGTAGACTACACTTCATGGCGGTGTGTATGTGTGTGTCTGTGTGATCTCACTGCTGCTAGAAACGAGTCTTGTTGAAACGGAGGGCAAAGAAGGGGATGGGATGGCAAAGAAGCCGCACCATTATTGTGCGAAACACTGTGACCCACTAAAGCCCGTGTCACCTGGTGAGTAAGCATGTCAACTTTACACCTTAATAATGACTTACAATCACCTTCCATTCGGTTTAATAGCCTATTAAGTTGGCAACTCAATGAACATGATAAAGCTAATTAGGCAACGTGAACAATACGCGAATACACATGTGTGAAAGATGTCTTTGCCTCTGCTTTACGGGACAATTATTAAAATAGCACAATAATTATAATAATTCAATTGCGGGTTTGCAATATTTTATGCATGGCGGTTAGGCTCTGTGTGACTAGGCCTACTGTAAATTGGTTTGCCGTTTTCCACAGCTTGGGGTGGTGTACCACCTCACCCTTCATAATCCTAATTATCTCTTTAAGCGCCAAATTTTTACAACAAAGTCATGAGCCTTAGTCTCCAAGTAATAAATCAAATATTTGATACACACCCTCAGGCCCATGCTGTTTCGTGAGACTTGTTCGGTTTGGAAGTGGGAAGAACTCACCGACTGACCGGGCAGATATCTGAAGTCTGAGTCTCAATACACATCCCAATAAACACCGCCAGCCATGGCCCACGGGAGCACGACAGGGGAGCTTCAGTCAGCCCGAGGCCGCCCAGAAGGCCGCACGTCTTCTCTCTCTCTCTCTCCCTCTCTGGTTCTCTTTATGGACATAACAAAACAGCCGTGAGGTAAGAAACATTTCACTGAAGGATTTACTTACTTACTTTAATGTAAAGGAAATGACACTGGTAGTTTTGTAAACAATGAATGGATGTGGTGATTTGTTCACTACGATGAAAAAAAATAGTTGTATTGCTGTATTACGTTTGCGCAAGACGAAAGCCAAGTGGCCTATGTATAAACGCACCTGAAAAGTTATTTTAATAAAGGTAGGCCTATGCATATCTAAGAGCCTCAATATGACAAAAAGAAACCTTTACTTATTTGATACTATTTTGATGCATTTCATGCCATAGGCCTTAAAGAAAATGCAGAAAATGTTTGCAACTTGCTTCTATTTCAAGAAATGATTGCCACTGTAGCTTATGGCTTTGTGTTGCAGATGGATTTTCTGTTACCCGACAAAGATATGTCTGAAAAATGTGCCTTTCTTTTACAGACACATAAGTACCTTTATTGTATGGAAAACTTTATTTACATTTTAACACTGTTTAGAAATTATTAACAAGAGGTCATGTTGATTTTAAATTGAGTGGTTTCGCCACTGCCATTGAACTTTGTAAACATCGCGTAAATGTAGGCTATAAATAGCATAAACACAGGACATATTGGGTCATAAAGCTAATTTAAAACCCACAAACCATATCCACTGTTTATGATGTGTCTGAAATAAGACTAGTTGCATATGCTACCCACTCAAAAACCCCATTCAAAATGCCTATTAAAATTCACTGCATGATCACGAGCACATTTGCTGACATGAGCAATTTTATGTGACAATGGTCGTAATTACTATATAGCAAGTAAAATGAAAAAAGTTGAGGTAGTGCATATAGGTTAGTGTTCACCTGTCAGCAAAACAGGCCTACTTGAGACCCTCTCCGAGCTTTATGGGAAACATTAGCCTACTCTGCAGTTGTGTTTTCTTTACGTGGCGCACAAAGGGGAATATTACATTTGTGTCCTGGCTCGTGTGTTACTACGTAAACAATTAATGAGCATATGGATGTCAACGCGTTCAAACATACTTTAAAAATGAGTTACACCACCGATTCTCTTGCTGCTCTTCCAAGTCCGACCTGGTCTCTGAACCATGGAGAACGTCTGGGCTTTACAAAACAGAACAATTCTGTCTGAGCGCAGGCATAATTAAACTTTTTTTTATAAGAAAAATAAAAGGGTGTTCAGTTAGAAAATAAAAAAGTGTAAATTTGATATTATATATTATAAACTATATGCCAAATATATTTTCCACATCAATTCTAATTATATAGGCTAGCCTACTTATCCCATATATGCACTTCATACGCACCAACTGGTGCAAGTTGATGAAATCTAAAGATGTCTCCTAATGAGACCAATTAGAAACATTTCTCTTTGTGAATTGATAAAATGAAACATTGACCTAGGCCTATGTAGGAATGTACCTATGGAACCTAATTATCATTTTAATCACGTTCATGTACGCTGGCTTTGAGCATAGCATGCAGTGTTGCATAGTTTTTTTGTCACAGTTTTTGGTCATTGGCCTAGTTTTTTTTTTTACTTTCAACTTTTAACGTTTACGGTTATTATTAAGACGTGATGATAAGCACACGCTTCTATGTTATTAATATTATTAGGCTATAGACTAGACTACTTTATGTGCATTCGAAAATATCTTCGGGATATGCCACTGTAGGCCTACTGGCAATCGTAATCAACTTGAAACCAAATGCATATAGCATGTAGGAAAAATGCAATACAAATACATATTTTGTTGCAAACACAGGTAGGTTGTGGTAAATTCCCCTATCCAAGATGAAGATTAAAAAAAAAAAAAAAAAAAACTGGTAGACTTTACCATACCCGAACACCCTTCCAGCGTCATCTGGGGGAGGTTGTCTGTGTCAGCCTGTGTGTCCACCCAGGGACGGGATACGGTCCAATCATGACGCAGCAGCCCTTACGTGGGGTCAAGCAGCAGTGACCTCCTGCATTCTCGTGCTCACCTAATGCGGAGACGCCACATGTGGTGGCGGGTCAAGAGCAGCACGGAGAGGATTAGCAGCGCTCTCTCTCTGCACCATGGAAACGCAACTACCCACCAGACTTTTGTTGGTTTATAGACTGAATTTGTTTAATATGTTTTAAATTAACTCGTGTGGAAGAGTCAGAACTAGCCATCATTTCCTTTTCATTTTAGCAACTCTCGAAGCCATAACTCTAAACTGTGGCAGTTTACCAATATGATTTTCTGCCCATTAGTCTATAGCATTCTCAACTCTTTTGTAGGCTTGTAGCTATGTACTGATGGATCTAGGAAGAGTTTTGTATCCTTAAACTCATGCCCTCCATGCCCTCAACTTGGCCTTCTAATCTACATCTCCATCATGGTCCTTCCATTGGTCTTAGCCAAGCTAAACCACCTCCACCTCCCTCGACTCCAGCGCCACTTTTAACATTTAATCCACAAACTCCTCTGAGGTATTTAGATTGTGCTAGAATAACACCCCACAAACAATACCCCACAGACACCAATATTCTTTGTTCCATTTCTTCCAATACAGTCCCCTTTCATCATTCGGCACTGTTGTCCATGAACCATCATATACAGAGTTAAAAACAAATTTCCCTGTTCAAAACAAAAAAAAAAAAAAAAAAAAAAAAAAAACTTGTAATTTTTCATTTCCGTCTCCCTATTTCCTTCACTAACTGACCAACTAGATTGGGATGTGATTGGGAGGGGTGGGTGGCAAAGAGAGAGAGTGGGGATGAGGTGGAGGTGGAGATTGATTATGCAGTGTTTGGGTTGAAAGTGTGTGTGTGTGTGTGTGTGTGTGTGTGTGTGTACACGAGAGAGAAGGCCCTCCCCATCTGATGTGCTAGAGCTTT
>JASCIP010000264.1:5172119-5188207 GCA_034783695.1 Sardinella gibbosa
AGAGAGAGAGAGAGAGAGAGAGAGAGACAGACAGACAGAGAGAGAGAATGAAGGGGGGGGGGAGTAGTGAAAAGATAGAGAGCTGTCCTCTGAGAACAGAGACATGTTGTCTTGTACTCACTGTTCCCTTCTGTGCCTATCCCCATAGGATCTCACATTAGGAAAGCACACACACACACACACACACACACACATCATCCTCATTCACTGCATTTTCAATTCAATGAGGGGGAAAAAGAAAGAAGGAAAAGAGAAAGGAAAGTAGAAATTCAATAGAGGACAGTCAGGACATCTGCTGAAAGATTGGCCCATGTGACCCACGCTATGAGATCATTGCATCCTTAGCATTACAACTGTGCCAAGTTGGCTTTGGATGCCCTCTCAGAGGGAGGTTGTGTGTGTGTGTGTTTCATTGTGTCTGTGTGTGTGTGCTCCCAACTACAATATCTCAATCACTGAAAGACAAAGAGACCTTTCTCTTCCCCCCTCTGTCTTCCTCTGCTGCTCTTCAGTGTGTGAGAAAAGAGGAAAGGATAGATGTAGATATTTTGATATGCAGCATTAATGATTTTGTAGCACTGATTTATTTTGTAGCGCCTGTTGATAAATGGCGTGACATGGTGAGTGTGTGTTGCAAGTCTGAGAAAATAAAAGCTTTTGTTTGTGGTACTGTAGGCCTACGCTACTCACATCGACCCCATCTCTCTCCCACTTTCTTTCTCTCTCTCTCTCTCTCCCTCTCTCCCCCTCCCACATACTCTCTCTCTCTCTTTGCCTCACTGAAAGACTGGGTTTGTGCTGGAAGACGAATTTCTTTTCTTCACACTTTGTAAACAATCTGCTTTCTTTCCCTCTTGTTGTACTCCTTTGTGTTGTCCAAGGGAGGGCGTGGGAAGAAATGTGTTACATTTAGCTGAGTTCCAGTTTGCTCAGCAATGTCTCCATATCAAAGCCATTGCCTTACTCCAGATGCTACTACAGTGTGCCTTTTTTCCAATGTTCCCAGGATGTACAATTTGAGTGTAAATTTAGCTTGCCTTAGGCAGTGGCCAACTCTGTGGACCATTTCGCAATTCTGTTTTTCCATTTTCTGATGCCATAAATTATGAAAACATCTCTGCCGACTGACACCCTTACTGTGTTACTTCACAAAAAAGTTTGACTTATGGCAAACAAAATCAGTCTCATCACTCTAAGTATTTTTTTTTCCATAAAGTTATTTTATTGATGATCACCAGGCGTAACCTTTTTATTTATTTTTTTCTTTCAACAATAAATTTGCAGAAATTCTACCTTTTTGAGGAGAGATCAGAGAGAGAGAGAGAGAGTGAGAGAGAGAGAGAGAGTAAGCAGGATACTGCACATAAATGAAGTCATCAAAAGATGTACAGAGCAAAGGAAAAGAGAGTAAAACCACAATGCTCTCATGACGCCGCAGTTGGCGGACATGTCAGAACAACAGAGACAGTTAGCGTTTCTCTTTCCTCACATATTTAAAATAGTATTTCATTTTAGATAGGTCAGCGATTACATACAGCACTTTTTTAACCTTAAAAAAAATCACATGCAGAAACAAAAGCAGGGTGCACTTGATGGATGAGATGCAGCAGATTGATTTGTTTAAAGGTACGACTGTTTGTTTGGTTTTGAAGTCAGATGGGTGGGTCTGGGGAATGAAGAGAACCCTTAGATACAAAGTGATCAGCGATTAGTGACTTATCACGTGATCTGGCAGTCTGGCACACAAGGTAGTGTGTGGTTTATGGGGGTTGAGGTGGTAATGGTGACTGTGATGATGAGGATGATGTCTGTGTTTCTAATAAAAAAAAATTAAAACCAGTCCTTTAGATCAAGAACCAGAGGCTCTGTATTTGTAAAGTTGTTGTAAACACTGAAGTAAAAAGCTTCAAGAGATATTTCTTTCAGACAACCTTTTCCCTGAACCCTGGCAGTCAGTTGCTACAGCTTTTTGTTGGTGGTGTTTTTTTTTCACGTCTGTTTTCAAGCACAATCCGTATAGCGTGAGTGTAAAGAAAGGCTTTTCAACCAGATCTTGACTAACATGCCAAGATCACTACTCCTGCAGCAGCTTGTCATTAATACCCCTCCTATTATTGGCTTCCTAATAAATCCCTTGGAGACATGTTTTTCAAAAGTGTAAACCTGTGAAAACTGATTATAAAAAAATTGAAAATCGGAAACCTAAAAAGAATTGTCAGAGTTGCAAGAGTGTTTGAAAACAAAATCCTCATCTGCTTTATGTGAAAGATGAGAGGAAGACTAGATGAAACAATGAGATGAAGAATAAGGTCCTCCACAGAAAAATAAAAGGGTGATTTGCAGCTTTTATTGGACATAACCATCAACTTCAACATGTCATTCTCTTTATTTGCAATGAGAGGACTGCATGAATAATGCCAACCAGTCATGTGAGGGGAAGAAGACAAAAAAAAATCAAGAGCATTCACAAGCTTATGTGCGCAAGCCTGACTGTTGGCCAGCTCTCCCTATAGGCGTCCCATGATATGATTTACATGCACATATTGTATATGTTGCACACACTTTACATAGCAGCTCACGCCAGCGTCTTTGTTTTTTTTTTTTTCCTTAAAAGGATTGCAAACGGCACCACTGTTAAATTCACTATGTTGTACATTTTTTGTCATTTTCCGAGACAGAGAGACGACAAGGAATAATGTGTTAGCTGTTAAGATTGTAAGGGAATCTCCAGCCTTGTCACCAAGAGCATAAGAGATTTTTTCAATTGTCAAACATTTGTTGTATTTAGCTTGATAGTGAATAAGTATATAGTTTTATTCTAAATGACACTGAAACTTTGGACATATGGACTTGAGCAAAGTCAATCAAGTCAGCAGTTTCTTAGTGCAATCATATCACCTTCTTCTTGTTCTAACAGTATTATTTCAAACAAAAAACTCCACTCAACACCGAAAGGAAACTGTCAACAGCACCTTTGGCCATTTTGATGATCAGAAAAGAAAAAAAATAATGTTGGATCTCTGGTCCCTTTAGACAGACAGACACACATACACACACTCACACATACACACACACACACACACACACACACACACACACACACACAAACAGCTGTCTACTCGTCTCCGCAACTGGCAACTGTATTACAAAATGAGCAACTCAACATGCTTTTATTCAACCCCCACTCCCAATGTACATATTGCTACCCTAGATTAATTTCTAACATCAATATATCCAAAATTGCAACAACCAAGGTGGGACTTGTCTGTAGTCAGTGTGGGATCATCCTTCCAAATGCAGTTAAATAGTTAAATATCAATACCGGCATGTGCTTCTTATCAGCATTGGCAAGCCAATTGTAGACCTGCAAGTTAATATACTACAAGCTGTGAATCATGAATTCTAATTCAAAGTAACTGTCCATGCCAGATGACAGTGATAACTCTAAGTCACTGCTACCAAGCGAAATCTGCAGTGAATTATCCAAAAGCAATCAAGCTGGTGATGTCCACAATGTGCTTATCTATGTAAGTTAAACCCAGCTATCATTTCAGTCTTTCAGCATCCATGTGCAAATCTCCACTCTGTCAGAACAATCCCTCAACACGATCCCAACGAGGCCTTTCCCTCTTCGTAAGTCGCCCAAAGGCAGTCCTATTGCTTGCGGCTTTTGCATTTTGTCTCAAGTCATCTCCGACAACTCTCTGCAGTTCCCTTTCAGGGGAAATCATCCCCATCATAACACATGAGCTTGAATAAGTCAAATAAGTAGCAATGAGTATTTCTATCTTCTTTAACATGCATTAAATATCTTAATTAGGAGAGGGAACAACAAAGCAACCTGAATAGTATTATGAAAACAGAAAAGTGCAGCTTCATTTAATGGCAAAACAGGGAAAGGATGTAGTATGCAATGGTAAAATGGAATGAATTTTACCATCACTTCATACAAAATCCTCTTCCCCTCCTTCAGAAAGGCTTCAAAACAATCCTAGAGGTTTAGCACCCTCCAGATCACTAAAACATTAACCCTGAAGAAGTCAGGTGTTCATGAGGCATTGATCTAACTGTTAACACAGAGCGCAATCTACAATCAGCACAACTGAAATTCCACAACTGTGTACTCGCACATTTGTTCTTTCCAGTAAAGTAACAACACAAGATAATAAATAAGAAACTACAAAAAAAAATCAGACTCTCATATTAACACAAAACTTTAAACGTTTTACATGATCTAGTGCTTTTAGGCCATGTTAGAAAATTAACATACAAAATATAATGTTTGGACCACACTTAATTCTCATGATCAGCAAAAAATAAAACAAAATTACATTTACTCTCTAACATAGCAGTTCACACACAACTGATTGTTAAGTCAATAGCAAATCTAGGGAAGTATCTATATTTATATATTTTGTTTGTATATAGGTTTGCGTCAGGATCTGGTTATTATTATACCTAACTGTACATAAACAAAAATGTACTGGTAGATGAACATGCATTTATCAGCCTTGAATCACAACTATGTCTATTAGACTGCACTTCAAAAAGCCCAGTGCACTGCATCAGTGTGTACTGTGTCTAATGTGGCTGGCACACAGAAGGAAAAACTAGGGCTGAAATAGCAGGCTAGGAATACCTCACCTCCAACTGACCACAACCTACAATGAACATTGTGTACACGGCCTACTTTATCAGAGGCTATGTCTCGGACGAATGAAAGCCCTATAGTCTATGTACTATTTCAGAAGTTGTGTTGTATCAAGAGGTATTTAAAACAACATGTAATATACATCCGACTAACTGCACCAGGAACACTTGTATATAACTGTATTGTCTGACATCCACTGAAGTTGATGGATGAACAACATCATGGTTGCTATGAGATTCACAAACTGGAGTGTTGTGTTGTTGTAGAGTATGGTCATTGAGAAGAGGCAGTACTTGTTTGTTTGTTTGTTTGTTTTCTGTTGTTTGTTTAGTGATGAAGCTAACCACTTGGTTTGGGCTTAAAGGCAGCAATGCATCCACAAGTTAAAGGCACATCTTCTCAAACACTCAGTTGTACAGTATTGCGCACAAAAGACACAAGCAAACTGCGTGCATTGAGCCTATCAGTCAATCTGTCAATCAATCAATCTCACTCTGTACCTTCTACCTCTCATGTCTTTCTTTCTTAGGCAATATGACATAACAGTATGGCATATCAACTGAATAATCAATAACGAAAACAACAACAACAGAACAATAACCAGTAAAAACCACACATGAGACACCCCAGGATTCGTGGCTGTTGCGGAATAAACTCACAAACAGATCTCTAAAGGGCCGATCTCTAACACAAAGAGCGCATAAGTCAGCGCTGAACTGGGTAAAGTGGGGGGTGGGTGGGGGTGGAGTGGGAAGAGTGCTAAAGGTAGGATGAACAAGTACGTAGCGGAGAGACCTTTGGGAGGAAGGGCATGTAGGGTAGGGTGTTTAGAACTCGATCTTGCAGGCGGGGAAGGACTCATCCTGCATTACCACAGTGCTGCTGCTTGCCAGCACCATGATGTTGAGCTCCTGCTGCTTCTCATGCGTCTGCTGGTACCAGTCACGCATCACCTCTGTGTCGTGGGTCGGGATCAGGGTGACCTGGAGGGAAAGAGGTATAGATATAGATACAGATACAGTCAGAGCAATGTCTGTCAGAGAATGTTTTTTCTGAATAAAAATCTAGCAAACATGTCACACAATTACAGAGAAAAGTAGAAAACAAGTCTTAAGCTGTATCTCAAACCCAACATTGTGACGAAGCAAAGGCAACAAAAGCAAAAAGCAGTGGTGTGTTTATACATTAAACATGTCGCTCTATGTGTACCTACATAAAACATTTATCATTGGATTCTTATCAGTCCTTTATATAGAGTTCAGTGTCCCAGATCAGACTGGCTGATTGATATCTCACTGTGAAATTAAATATTCAGGGTAAGATTCTAATCAGAAGTCACGAGGAAAAAGAATTTCTTTGGCAGAATTATCTTTCATATTTTAAAAGATGTTGTATTGGTAAAGGGTTTACGAATTATCTTCTTTTTAGTTAGAGACACTAGTATGTGATATAAATAAGCCAGTATAGCACAGAAAATGTGCACTCCTTCTGCCATTTATCATACATATGACACTGCTTCAGCATAATCACTGAATACATTCCATAGATTCTACCTATATAGTCAGCTGAATATGGAACAATACCCTTGAGATACACTGTACATGCATACTTTTAAATGTCACCGTACCTATTAGGTGTGCCTGCCTGGACAAATATGTTTCACATCTCACACTCTCTCTTTGTGTCCCAAGTGTCCTACAGCTCAGTAGAAAACTACACTGTGTGTCCAAGTATCACATCTAGCGTGACAAAATTTATGCATATAGCTTTCCAACAGACAGATCTTTTTAGCTAAAATATCTTGTCCTATTGACAGGACGATGGCTTTCTAAAATTGGTATCCAAAATAGGTACATGACAGACACATAAGAAAATAGACAATCTTGCCTTGGTATTAATAATTTAGTCATGCATTCAGATGGCTGATCCTACTTCTCAATAAAAGAAGAGCAGGTCTTACCTGAAGATTGGACCCCCACTGGGCTTTCCCATCCAACAGCGCATCCAGAACCCTACGGCTGGGTTCTTCACTTCCTGTATCATTCCCGCTAACCACATAGTAGGCAGAGCGAATGCGTTTGAAAAACTCCTGGTCTACATTCTTCGCACTGCAGTGGTTAGGAATGTAGGCTAAATCCACATAGATCGGACTCCTAGAGGAACTGGATTTGGAAAAGTTAGAGCCTGCAAAAAGAAAATTCACCAACTTGTATAATCCTTAATGATTTATGTAATCAGTATCAAAGTATGAGCAGTTGGTCTCATGTGCAGAGCAAATTAAATGTTTTAGATAATAATCACAGAGTACAAGACATAATTTATCAATTAGAATATTCAGTCATTCATCAGTAAAAAGTGTGATGAACCATGAAGAGACTCACCTGTAGCACTCTTTATTCCATTGACAAGTCCCTTGGCAGGGTTGTAGCTTGACCTGGACATGTCATCCTCTTTAGATCCCTGTCCATCTGATGTGCGAGACATCCTTGATGATTTTTCGACATCTTTCTTCTTCAGGGATGTGCTTCTGGGTGAGGAGTCCTTTGAGGTCTGTTTAACAGGGGTTGGAGACCTCTTGCGCCTGCCTGCGGGAGAACCCGACTTAGGTTTTCCAAGGGATTTCTTGGGACTCTTGGTCTTCAGGTCTTTCTTCAGCTGCTGCTTCTCTGTGAGGTTCTGATCCAGATTCAGTGCCTCAGGGTCCACCATGCACACATCTGGGTGGGGAGGATGGGGAGCCGGGTCCATCATGGGTGTAGGTGGAGGATCATGGGTTTTTCCTGATGACCTAGATGACGAGGAGTAATAACCTCCGCCATAAGCCACACCTGAGGACTTATCCACTGGGAGAAAATCAGCATCCTCATCTGAGTCTACATTGGCCTCTCTTGCCTCACTAGATGGGCATTCCTCTGTTCCAGGTGGCACATCAGAATCTGATTGTGAAGGTAAGGACTCGCTAACAGAGGTTGGAGGTGTTTCTTCAGCGGCAATTCCAGCTGCCATTGCTCCAAACATGTCCCTGTTGTGCCCATGGGAATGGTGTGAGTGTGATCTACCTTTGCCAGATGGGTGGTGCTGGTCAATGCCCTCCTGGGACCGATCGCTATCCTCATCCTCATCGCTGCCAAAGTGCTGGAGACTTGGGTTGATGAAAGATGGTGAGATGTCACCCTTCCTCTGTTTGAATTCTGATGTTGAGTATCCTGGGGATTTCTTAGTGGAGGAGTAAGAAGAAGCCCCAAGGCAGACATCAGGAGGCTGATCAGAGTCATCACCATGTCTACCACTGTCCTCGGTATAGTAAGAGGAGTGGAAGGTCTGGTCAGCAGACGCCAGTGAGAGAGGACGAGGGGGATGCTCAGGTTCCATCTCCTCTTCTTCCTCATACTCATCCTCATGTCTGTAGTGGGGAGGAGAGGCTCCTGGGTAGATTCCTCTTTGCTGCTGCAGTTCCCATTCAAAGGGACTCCTCATTTTGCTCACATCTGCCTCTGCTCCTCTCGGCTCCGTTTTGGCCTGGCTGGACATCCCACTGGCCAGACCGAAAGGATTTGGGGAGCTCATGGCTACTTTGGCTGGTCCATTTGAAGTGTCTGGCTTTGTGGATGAGGATCCATATGAGGTAAGGACATCAGGGAGAGCTTTACCCGAAGGTGAAGTTGCCTTTTTCTCAGACAAGCTTGACAGGGCTCCTTCCCTGCTATCTGAAGTGTGGGTATCAAATGGAGATCTTTGGCTTGGTGATTTGAGCTTTGTTTCACAGACATAGTCTTCCTCCTCCTCACTTTCACTCTCAGTGTCTTCATAGTACTGTTTCTCAGATAGCTCTGAGTGAGCCTTTGGAGGTACTCCATAAAGGTCTTTCATAGGGTCTTTTACGCCAGTCTGGCTGAGTTGAGAATATGGTCCAGTAGCTCCAAGCTCTTGACTCTTTGAGTCATGAGACCACTCTGGCTTGTAAAAGCATGCTGATTGTGGAGCTGCCATGGCTCCTCCAGAGCTTGTGGGCTCTTTTTTGTCATCGATTGAGGCTGTGGACTGTGGTGGGAATGGCTTGATTTCCTCAAAGGGGCTTAGGGGTGAGAATCGAGCGAGACTTGAGGTGGACTCAGCCGTGGTGGTGGCAGGTGTGAGCTTTTCTGAGACTTCAAGGTATTCGTCCTTTACTAGCCCACTGGAACTTGAAAAAGGAGAATCCATGACCAAGGAATGCTCATCTTTGAAGGAGGAGTACTCAAAGCCAGCACTGGCAGGTGTCTCAAGCTCCTCTCCAAACTGGCGGCTGGTGTTTAGGGAGGCAGAAGCAGAGGAAGAGTGGCTGTAGGAGGAGGAAGAGGAGGAATAGGCTGTGGCAGTGGTGGTGTAGCTGAAGCCCATTGACACTGAATCACCTGATTTTTTGCCCACAAGGTCAGGTGTCTTCTGCTTATCAAAGTCCTGTTCTTTATCCTGGTCCTTGACGTATTTATCTTCAGTTGTCTTCATTGAAAGAGGTAAATACGACTGATCTTGAGCATTTTTCTTGTCTTTGTCTCCCTGTAGACCTGAGAGCAGAGACTCCTTCTCACCACTGTAGGAGTAGTCAAAACCAGAGGAGAATCCCCCTGCACCAACAGAGGCCTGGCTTGTGGAGAAGGGGGAAGGGGCAGCATCAGCCTTTCCAAACTGTGACAGATCTTCAGTGACTTTGGTGCTGCCTGAGAATCCAAAAGGAGGAGATGTGGCTGTGGTTTTTCCAGAGATTGTTTCAAAGTCCTGTTTGCTGTCCTTGACATCTTTGACATCAGGGAGCTTTGAGGAGGGCACAAAGTCAAATGGATTCTTTGACTCTTTCTCAGATTTATCCTTAGTGTCTTTTTCAAAACTATATCCAATTTTGTACTTTGCATCTTCTTCGTCATCATCTTCATCATCGTCATCATCATCATCATCCCCATCTCCATACACTGATCGGATCACATTTCTCTCCAAAGCAGCTTCTTTTTCATGGTAGCTCATAGATTTACCTGTAGAACTACCCAATGTGTGATGATCCGAGAAAGGGGAACTAATTTGCACTGTTTTCTGCGCAGGCTCTTTTTCAGTCTTAGTAGTATCAGTAGGCAGCCCAACAGACATAACACTGGAGCCTGATAGGCTGCTTGTGGATTTGAAATCAGGCTCTGCCAATGGTTGTGCTGCAAGATCCTTTCCAAGGGAACTGTAAGGAGCATCTTTGTCAGTTTTTTTCTCTGTTCCCATTGAGAGGAAGGACTCTGTTTTCTGTGTTTCCTTTTTGTCAGCTTTATCAAATTTATCGGTTTGGTCTTTCTGACTCTCAGCGCCATACCCATATGAGTCTGTTGAGCTTGATCGACTGTCATAAATGTCAGAATACGTGAAACTTTTCCCATCTACATAAGGAGTGTCTTGTCTTGTTTCTGCAAACTCCTTCTTTCTGTTTTCACGATCAGCTAAGGAGAACTGGTCAAAGTGCACACTTCGTTCACTTTCCTTGAAGCCTACTGAAGGCTGGTCTTGTTTGTCTTGTGTTTCTTTTTGGCCAAACTTTACGGACAAGGTATCAAATTTGCTTGTCTCAGAGGACAGTCCAGACACAGTCACTCCAGAGCGGAGGACATCTGATGGCTTATCTTCATCATCATCGTCATCATCATCATCATCATCTGAGTGTTGAAACTGAGCTTTAGGTGCCTTATCCCAGGCAGCATCAGCTTTGTCTTTCTTTTCTGTGCCCTCTTTCTCAAACATCTTATCACCTTTCAGGGACTTTGGTTCACAGGTGTACTCATCATCCAGGAATCTGCCTTCCTTTTCCTTGTCAAACATTGACTTGCCAAGAATTTCTTTCTCTTTGTCCTGTTTGGCAAAGTAGTCATCCTCACTGTCCTCCTCTTCTTCTGACTCATCAAAAGTGGCCCTATCACTGGAGAATCCCCTTTCCATTGGCTCACTATCTTTTCCTTGGGGAAAAGCAGAAGTCTTTTTGTCAAGATCAGATTCAAACTTGTCAAACTTGTAGGAATCTAGTGTTGGGTCATCCTTCTTCTCCCCTGGCACTGACTTTGGTGTCTTGTCCTCCGTGGGTGAGTACCCACTGCTTGTTGGTCCTGAAAGTGTTGGAGAAGCTATTCTGGCAGTGCTGTCATCACGGCCCTCACTCTCAGAGCCAGCACTTCGATCAAAAGCACCAGAGAAGTATGGGGATGGAGAAAATGATTTTTCGGTGGAGTCGCTCTTTGTTTCATCCTTGGAAAAGGACCCTAGTTTCTCCTCCTGTGCTTTAGACGAGAACAAAGATGGTGAAGAGGGAGGCAAAACTGAAGTGGGAGACTTCTTAAAGTCTTTGTCCTGGAGAAAAGAGGATGAAGCATACCCTTCATGAAGTTTACTCAGTGGAATGTCAGCATTAGGTGTCTGGTCTTCATCTTCCTCATCGTCATCCTCTTCCTCCTGGGCCTTGGGAACGGTCTTAGAACCAGCCTCCATTTCTGGCACAATAGGCTGGTACTCCTCTGAGGGAGGAGACTTGAAGCACTTGTCCTCTTCCAGAGAGGAAGTTGGTGAGATTGTTCCAGCCGAATGTAAGTACTCTTTCCCCTGGGTAGCATCAGTGCGAATAGACAAGGGTATGCTGTTGACTGTATCCAGAAGCAGAGAGCTTCTGCAAGTCTCTTCTGTTTGAGGGGCTGTCACAGAGGCAATAGACTGGTCCTCAGTGATGGAGGTAGCAAAAGATGACAATTTGTCACATTCTGTGATGGAAGTAGCTGAAGAAATGTGTTCCTCCTCAGCCAGTGGGGCTGATATGATGACATTGGAGGTGAATGGCAAAGGGGACTCATGAGCCCCCATGTAGCCTTTGGTTGGCAATGCAGACATGCCAGACATTGCTGAGGCTTTCATTTCCTTCATGCCATGGATAGTGTCAAAGGAACCTGGCTCATCAGGAACTGAAATGTTATAGGAGCCAACATCATAGCGGAGTTGAGGAATCCTATCTTCTGATTCATCATGAATTTCCTCATCAGAAATGGTCTGTTCAGTTTCTGAATAGCCGGGGATGGTCTCATCTTGAATGAAAGAGATGTGCTCTGAGGCACTAGTTGTTTTGGTCACTTTAGACTCCAGGGGTTTGTTATCCCAGTCCTTGCCAGTTTTCTCCTTTTTCACCTCATCTGTTTTATACTTCAGCTCATCTTCACAAACAAAGTCCTCAGCTTCCTCCAGCTCTGCTTTCTCAATCACATCTTCTTCTTCCTCACTCTCATTCTTTTTTGACTTCATTCTGACATCCTCTTTGGTGTCTTTGACATCCTGCCATTTTTTGTCCTTTTCCTCAAATCCTTTAGCTGCAAGGGGCTTTCTTTTGATGGTGTCCATATTGTACTCTTCATCTTCCTCGTCCTCTGAGGCAGTACCCTCAGCCTCAAATTTTCCTTGAGGTTGAAATTTTTCCTCTTTTATTGGCTTTTTTTCTTCATGGGGAGATTCCGTTTCAACATCAGTTGTGGTTATTCCTTCATCTGGAGACACAATTTGGGGAACTTTCGTGTCAGAGAATGCAGGAGGGACAGTCGAGAGAACTTTTTCTCCTGCAAGGGCTGCTACAGATGACACCTGACCAGTCTTGACTGGTTCCATTTCCATCTCCTGCTTCAGTACCTCAAAGTCCTTGGTAAGATCTTCAGGGGATGAAAGCAAGGACCTGTCCTCCAAGAGTTCTTTAGAGGATTTCCTTGAGGGTACCTTTTTCTCAGCTTTCTCGGCTTTCTCTTCAGTTGCTTTATTTTTATCTGTCTTGGGCTTTGCATGTGCCTTTGCCTTGTTCAATGTCTTCCTGACCTCAGGAGTGAAAGGCTTCAGATCTGGTTTAGTGATTTTTTTAAGTTCTGGCTTACTACTGGTGTCTTTCTTTTTTTCTTCCTTCACCTTGGTTTCTTTTTTCTCCTCTTTCTTAACACCCTCCTCCTTTTTAACTCGTTTCTCTTTCTTTATCTCTTTCTTTTCTTTATCTTTCTTCTCATCCATCTTTGATGCCCTCTCATTAATATGCTTTTTCAGTGACTTTTCTTTAAGAGGTTTCTTTTTCTCTGGTTTAGCCACATCGGCTGTCTTTGCCATGTCATCCTTGGCTTTGGGTGGTTTTGATGCATTAACTCTCTCCTTTATTTTTTTGACTTCTTTCTTCTCTACTTTGCTCTCTTTGACTGAGTCACTCTTGGATTCTGCATCATCAAGTCCGTTTGTTTCCTTCTTGCTGGCTTTCGGTTTTGGGGAGGATTTTAGACTCTCCTTACTATCAGTTCTCAGCTTCATTTTGGTTTGTTTAATCACTGGTGGAGGAGCCCCGGATGACATTTCCTTCTGAGTGGCAACTGGATATCTCAGGAAATCTAGGTGCTTTAGCTTTTCAAGTCCCTCAAATATTTTATTTTGTGGGGTATTGCCTGGGAACAGAACCCTGACAATCCTCTCTGTTGGGCTGGCTGGAATCCAGACCACCAGGGCACTTACAGATGTAAGATACGGAACGGAGATTTCCCCTTCTTTTCCATTGGGCATCACAATGCCAGTTTTGGCCTTGCTGTTCCCTGCCCACTTCTGCATAAAGAACTGCATTTCCTTGCTATCCTTCACAGGGTTGAGGACGTACATGTCAAGCCTTCCAACACCCAGTTTGTGAAACAGAGTGACAGGCTCAATAGTGTTACTGACACCCCTGCTAAGTGGCTCAGGCTTAATTCCTAGCTTACTGAGGTACTGCAGAGTTAGTGAGGCCTCCTCAATGCTCCTCTTAACTTTCAAAGTTGATTCAGGTGAGCGTAACTTCTCAGGAACATTGAAGAACACAATGCCAAGCTCTGGAGAGATCAAGTTCTTCATCCAGTCACCATAGCCATTGACGCCTTGTGACTGGTCTTCCTCCTGTTGCTCAGCAATCTTCCTTTGTAAGAGACCATTGATCCCTGGCAGATTGTCTGCCCCAATATGTGTGAGAAGGACTGAGTCTATACGGTCCAAGTGTCTCACAAGCTTCCAGAAGCAAGACCGCCGGTCAGATCCACCATCAATCAGGATATTGAAGCCATTCACAGCAAACAGGGCAGAATCTCCCCGGCCTCCGGGGAAGATGTAACAGCAGGGCTTGGATAACTTCAGGAAACCTCCGGAGGTGGGTGGCTCCAGGAGCTCAAAGGGTGAGGGGACATCCACCGTCTCCGAGATGTACTCGGTGAACTCTGAGACTCCCTCCATGTCTGGCAGTGTGGGCTCGGGGTTTAGACGGTAGTCCAGGACCTCCCGAAAGCTCTGCTCCTCTACGAGGCCCAGGGAGCTCCACCCCCCTTCTTCCTGGCAGGACACGGTGAGACTGGCTTTCTGCTCTGCTGCCGACTTGCTCAGGAGATCTTTAACCTTTAGGAAAATATACAGAAAATATGTTTTGTTAGGTATTTTACTTGAAAAGAAACCAAAACTAAAAATTACTTTTCTTATATCTTGTTTATCTTTTACATCCTCTCTCTCTCTCTCTCTCTCTCTCTCTCTCTCTCTCTCTATATATATATATATATATATATATACATATATATATTGTACATATATATAAATATTTGTATTCCTTTTTTTTTCCCTCTCACCTCAGGATCAGCGATGATATCTGTGAGATTTGTGCAGGTGAAGGCTCCACTTTGCAGTATGATGTCACCAGTCTGCTCTGATGTCTGGCCACTGAGCACAAGAAGCTTCTTCCCAGCAGAGTCTGTGAGCAAAGAACGAATCTGCTCCACAGAAGAGTAAAATAGAAAGAGAGAAAGGTATGAGACATTTTTATTAGGTCTACATTTTTTAAAGACTTTATTACAATTATAACATGATTGTTTTAATTGGCAATAGCTGATCTAATAAAACCTTGGCTATTAAATGGTCAAAATATTTCATTTACTGTATACAAACAAAATATGCCAATATTAAATAGTTTCTACAGTACAATGGCATTAACAATATCCAGCCCTAAGGGGGTTTTAACTGCTAGGATTAGTGTAATAATAAAGTTCATTCACTGAAGCACTGAAAAGAACCATACATACTATTCCTTACCATCTCCTACAAGATGCCTGTGAGCAAGCACTTGTTAGCAGAAATGCATTAATGTTCTCTGGCAGCACTAGCTACAGTAATAAGCCATTTGTTTTAGAGCTTCCAGCTGTCAGTATGTCCTTCACCTCTGCCCACGATCTAACCGCAGGCAGATTCCCAAAGGGACCAGAGCAAGCATAGACAAAGGCACAGTGTCATTGTGTCTCACCTCAGATATAGCTGTGTCCTCAACAGGGTTGACTAAGACAACGGTTTCAAGAACATCACTGTTGTATTGTAGAATTCTTTGTCCTGGGGATTAATGAAAAGATGTTGTTGTTATTGTAAGTTAAATGTGGTTAGAAATGGTGGTAGTGTCAGTGTTCATAAAACATATAAAATGGTATTTTTCAGTTTCAGTTAGAAAAAAATCCTGTGTAAATAATAACAATTGAAATATACTGTGTGCAATACCTTACACCCTATAAATGCAGATAAAGCCAAACAGAGAAACCAAGGATCTATGGTATGAAACATAGACACAGATGCAGGAATTGCCAACAAGGACGGGAATGGATTTGTCTTAGCTAGGCCCTTTTAGGCTCACTACAGAGAAGCTGACAGACATTTCTAGAAGCTCTATTTTTGGGTCGTAGTGCTATGAATTCCACAGACTGCTTCAGCATCTTTATCAACCTGCCATGCAGCTAGTCCCCCACACTAAAAACATACCTATCCAACGACTAGCCCTCACAGTGGCAACGTCTTAATCCTTAAAACATCTGCCTTTTCCTATTCGATGGCAGTCACCTCAACAAATATTGCAAATCTCCTCCGAGCCCCTCTCATTGGCTGTTGCCATGGGTACGATTAACTGGCTGTTGCCGGCAGCCGCGTAACACTGACCCACTGTTGGTGCTGCTGAGCGACGCATTGCAGCATTTCTGAGAGAGGAGGAGGAAAAAATACCCACGCTCCCCCTCTCCCCTCCTCCTCTCCTCTCCTCTCCCGCTCTCGCTGGGAGAAGGCAGAGGAGTGCGTGTGAGTCGATGAAGCAGCAGCAGCAGCAGTAGCAGTAGAGCTAGTACACTCGACTTCAGCCAGGCAAAGATGCGCTTTTACCAGGCACACACTCACTGACAGGAATTGTGTGTCTCTGTGAGTGTGTGTGTGTAATCTTGTTACATTTGTGTTGGAGGAAAAATCAGGGCAGTGCTTCACATTGGCACTGGGTAATTTCTGTGTCATACTGTGGGGTGTGGGCATGCGTGCCTCTATGTGTGTGTGTGTGTGTGTGTGTGTGTGCGTGTGTGCATGAGTATGTGTGTGTGTCTACATGTATCTGGGCATTTAT
>JASCIP010000264.1:5263446-5274063 GCA_034783695.1 Sardinella gibbosa
GATCATTTCATATTCAACACATAAAATGAAAGAATTTACTTTTGGCCTTCACATGGCTTTCAGAGGGCTTTGATAATCAAATTTGCAACTGAATATGTGAATATTTGATTACTCCGATGTTTTTGGGAAGAGAAATATGTTGCGGTAACAGCAATGAGTTAAAACCTGGGGACACATAATTAGCATTTTAGATAACAAAATACTATTTTTTTATGAAAAATACATGTTAGATGTTTTGTTGGGACATAGACATAGGCTAGATAAGAATAAAAAGGAAAGAAAATTTCAAAATCATTTTAGGAATAATATTTCATACAGTAGTAAAATACAGACTTTAGTATCAGGAACAGCACAAAAAGGCTGATTTTCAGTGTTTTAGAGTGTTTTTGTCTAATGTTCTGAAATATGTACCTGGAATTTGCACCTAAGTTAGTATGCAGAAAACATCACTCTACAATAAAAAGTAGTTTGGGGGTAAAAAAAAAATGTGTGTTAAAGTGTACATAATTCCCTGGGGAAAGACATGGCATTCTTTTACGGAATCACCCAGTAGCCTACCGGAGTGCCCTGGCCACTTTAATCCCTGTGATTAGCCTGTTGTGTACATTATGGTATGTTTCATATCTCAGCCACAGCATGCTTTAGGCTAGTTGGTTGTCAGATCAACAATAATATCTTGGAAAGTTTGATTGAGAAGTTTGAGAAAATTAAACAATTAACCTAAACAAATTAAACAAATGTATTCAATATTGTTGAATGTTCTGTTGACTCTGCTTAATATGTCAACATTTCATTCTATTTTTTCATCAGTTGAAGATGGAACACAGGTGGACACACTGAATGGGTGACTTTTACATTTTTTACATAGGTTCATGTTCTGACAAACTCATCAGATGACACAAAAATACCTAAAAACCTGCACACTGTTTGCAACCAAACTAAAATCTGTGCTAATATTCTGGAAACAGTAAGTGAGAAGCTACAAATGCATGGCCAGTGCTTCTAACAGGCAGCAAAGATGTAGCAAAAGAACTTCAAACCATAGCTTTAAAATCACAGTATAGGCTGGCTTCACATGTGAGTGCCCCATAGTGAGTATCCTGAACCTATACAATTACATTGGCCAAGTCATAATCTCTTCACTTGTGCCACTTGTCCAAAATCTCTTCACATGTGACACTCGTGTCCAAAATCCCAATAAATACCAAATTCCAAGATACAGTGTTCACATCTGTAGCCTAAGGTAATGCACTTTTGAATCACTGTATTGTCTCCCAACACTATTTGATGAAATTACACAGAAAACAATGTTTCAGTGCGATGCAAAGAGATAAAATTGAGATAAACACGTCTGTCCCTTTAAGAGCTCTCTTGTGCCCTCTTGTGGAGTGTAGTTCAGAGGTTGTTTCGCAGTTTTAAGGAAGGTACTGTTTTCGTGCTATTTGCGCTTTGAGCAAGGGATCTGTATACCAAACAAACGTAGCGGAGCAGTCAGAACTTCAAAAAGTGATAACGTTGTCGACTTCTGAAGTGATGAACATGCTAAAGAGGACACTGAAAAGGAGTACATGGCCTTGGAACCAGGAATAACACGGAATAATAAGGATAATCGTCAAAGATTTCTAGAGAGATTATTTGAACATAGACATACACGATCTGGTTGCAGGTTATGAAATTGCACGGTGTGCACATTGAAAGTGGCGTTATACTGTAATGTCTATGAAAGACATTTGTTTTGCTTTGGTGTAAAGCTATTTCAGTGCGTTTCTGTTGCTTTTGTCGCGTTCTGTGCACAACCACTTGTTGAAATACCGAAATTCACCAAGACTAGGATATATTTACTTTTTGGTGGATTAAATGAAATCTTTAAAGTTCCGGGAGTTTATATTTCTCAGGAGTTCATTCGTAGTTGTGAATACAAGAGAAGTTCTTCAGGGCAACTCTGTTTTGACAAACTTAACATTGCTTATGTTTGCTAGTGAATGAGGTTGCCAACGTTTCAACACAGACGTCTCAACTAGAGCTAATGTTAACTTGGTGTCGCATTTGTAACAAAAACAGCTTTTCGTACAAATTTGTGCTTATTGCATATAAGAAAACAAACGTTTGCGAATGTTGTTTTTGAGGTTTCCTGGCCGTGGCGCAACAAAATCTGTCAATGACAGGTTAGCTCTCCTAACAGATAACGTTAACGTTAGCTAGCTAGCTGTTACAACTTTAGCCAGTTAGCAAGTCCTATGCTAAGATTAGTATTACGGAACCTCAGGTTACGCTAAAGTTAGCGGTTTCAATCTGTCAGATGAAGTTGTCAGTTATCAGTAAACTACTATGACTGCTTCTTGTTCTAGTATAGTAGTAGTCTAGCCATTATAATCGCTATTTCATGTTGTCAAATCTGTTGATTGTTATAGTTGATGGAACTTGTGTTGTATGGGAAAGTGATGCACTCACTAAACTAGCTATAGCTGGCTACCGAACCATGCTAATGTATGCTTGTTAGCTTTAAAAACTGCACTGGCTTAACAAGTTGTCAAATTAGCCAAGTAGCGATAGGTGGCATTTCCATTCGAGTTGTCTTTGCTACTTTAGCACACTTGGTTTAAGAAGTTGTGTCTCAGAGTTAAGTGCTCGCAACGTGACTTTTCTAGATTGCTTCCAGCAGTAAGTGTGTTTGAGGTACCTTGGCAGTTTATCTCTGTATTGTCGGATTTTTTGTTTGTTTGTTTTTACCATCTTAACTTGTTGGAATAGCTAGTTAGCTCGCTAACGAACGTTTAAAAAGCTTGTTAAGTAAACAAGCGTCCAACATTTTCCCCTCCTTCAACACCTTGGAGAAATCTCTTCGCGAATCCTTACAATGGACTGCTGGTCACACTTGTGATTTTTGCTCAAACACTGATCTCCTACTTTTGGCAAGTAAAGTTGTTGAACTCAGCGGCCCTCAGGATGTCGGGATCCCCGAGCTCGAGTGGGTCAAACCCCAGGAAATTCAGCGAAAAGATAGCCCTGCACAATCAGAAACAAGCGGAGGAAACACGGGCCTTTGAACAGCTTATGACAGACCTCACTGTTTCAAGGGTAAGGCAACTTGCAACGTCTAAGTGTTGCAAATTTTCAATTCGAGAGGATGCCAATGGTTAATTTGTAACTTGTAAGTAAATTAGAGAGTGAACTGCATTCAAACTGCAATCGGCTGACAGTTTGCAAGTAGTTTAGAGTACAGACTTCTCTGCCGGATGAAATTCTCGCTAATGCAGTTAGTTGGGTGAGCTGTCATGATGTGGGTGGTCTGAGTGGGCAAATTCAAAGGTACGCATATATACTGTACGTTCACAGATACAGAAAGCTATCCAGGCTAATGTTTTACTCTGCCCTGTGGTGCTACCGGGTATGCAGTTATTTATTTGAATGGCAAATTACTTTCTCTTTGACTTTACTGTGTTGCTTTTAACCATGTAGCAAATTGAAATGACTATTAAAAATCTATGCAAAAGTGCATTTATGATAGCAAATGACTGAACACCACGTTTCTGTACTGATTAGTACATTATATTGTGTATTGTACAATGTAGGTCTGGTTGTGTGACGGGTAATGTCTAAAATTTGTGGAAAAATAGGAAAAATATTCTCTACCTAGGTCAGAGTAAAAAAAATATGAGCCTGAAGCATTAAGAATGTAACATAAATGTGTATTAGAAATATTAAAAGGCGACATAATTATAGCTTACCTCTTTTTAAAATAATAATAAGGCTAGAGTATTGTGGGTTTACAGTGGGTTTCAAGTCATTCAGTCATAAATACATTATGTGACCCCAAAATTTAATTAAGGGTTTGATCCCAATCTGTTAATGAAGGTAATGTCAAATGGTCATTCCTTAAGTGCAGAAGTCTCTTTCTGTTACCATTTCCTCTCACGAGAGTAAGAATCTTTGCTGTTGGAGCACATGTTGAGGGAATGAATGAATAGTGTCTTTGTGTTTTTGGATCATAGTGACTTCTACTCTCAGTCACAGTACCATTGATTTTTTTTTTTTTGTGGCCGGAAAAATGCAGCCCATGTAGAATGTCTATGCTTGTAGGATGTGCAAGCCCACTCTGCTATGACACTCAAGTCAACAAGTCAACTTCAAAATCATTAGTTTTGCACCACTCATATTTTGATTTAAGTCCATAGTTGCCCCTAATTCCATTCTTGAAAAAAAAGCAGCTGTCTATCAAAACCGTCTTTGTCTTTTCTTTTACATGCACACTCAACCCCCCTCCCCCCATTGCCAGATCCTTGCTGACATTTTTTGCAGCCCCCCCCTGATCTCACTGATTACTGCTATTCATCTTGAGTGCTTCGTACCAATTGTGTGTCACACAGTTATTAGGAGGCTAACGGTTCTTCGTCATTTGTGGTTGAGATTGCAAAGTCTCAAGGACAGAGAGTCAGAAAGGACGGTGGAAATGTAACTGTGTCTGTTTTCATTCATTGCTGTTGGAGAAATCTTTTTAATAGATCACTATAGAGTTCTCTGTAGATTCCTTAGTCTTCACTAGTCTCTCTAGAGCTTGTGCATGTGCACACTTGTAAACTTGCATGCATGCTTGCTCACAACAACAGACACTAAAATAACATTTTTTCATTATTTTTTCACTGTGTGTGTGTTTGTGTTTGTATTTGTGTTTGGTGAGGTCAGGACAGCAGGCCCCATTAAAGCAAACTTTCAGGCCTATTAAAGCAAACTTTCCAGGCCCAACTTTCAGGCCTAGATCTTCAACTATGGCCGCACAAAATCTTCCTTTGGCAGGTCCAGGGTCAGGATACACTCAGACTCTCTGCTGCTGTTGTGTGGCTTGCCAACAGACAAACATGCTTGGACCAGTGCACACCCATATAACAGGCAGCGCTCAAAATGAACCTGCTGACCTGTGAAGATCTGTCAACCACTGATGGGAAAAAAATGGTGAAATTCACCAGCCATTCAATGCTATATCAGTATTTTTCTATCCGAAATCTATCAGCCACATTCAAAATGCACCAGCATTCGGCTGGTGGCTGGTGTTGATGTGCAGGTGATCCGGCCAGCCAGGTGTGCAGGTGATCTGCCCAGCCGGTGCCCACCTCCCTGGGCCCTGTGTAGTGGGGCTCGGGGAAAACACACGGCCTCTCTCTGAAGTCAGGCAGGGAATTGCCAGCATGCAAAAATGACAGCAGGTGCAGAATGCAGCAGCCAGTACGGGCTCTCAGTGGAAATGTTTCCGGTGGAATGTAAATTTGCCTGAGAGAGAGAGAGAGAGGAGAGAGAGTACTGGAAAGAGGTGTGGTTTGTCACTGAGGAGGTGCAGTGTGATGACTAACATTGGCCCGTAATTATGTGGCTCAGTATGTGTTATCCTTGCAAATGTTTTATTGTTTGCATGCATTATCCTGCAAATGTGAGACATTTAATGAAGTACTTTTTTTCTCTCCCTCTCTTTTCTTTTTTTGCTTTCAGAGCTGTAATTGCTCAGGCCTTATTGTGAAGTTTGGAAGGTGTGCCTTTCGTCAGCATGTTTTTTGTGTGTGTGTACGTGTGTGTGAGTGTGAGAGAAAGAGAGACACATCCTTTTACTGTTACGGATAGGGTGTTACTGAAATGCACCATCCCTCAGCCTTCAGCGCTTTACTGAATTAATGGAGGTCTTTTTGCTCTCCCGTTTATTGGCAATATAAAACCATGGAAGAGCTAATTACGAGTGAACATCTTCTTTTAAGATGATATTTAGCCAAACTAGATTGTAAGTCTTGTTATTATTGCTGTTGTTGTTTTTGTTGTTGTAGCTTGAGTGAATTTTTGGTTCTGTTCAATGTCATTATTTGTCCCCAAAAGCACACCGACATAAAGTGCCTCATCTCCGCTCCTGTTGAACAATTAGTCCTACAGTAATGAATGTGTGAGTAGATTGTTAGCATGAAAACAGTTTAATATCACTACCTTACGTCTCCCTGTTTCTGCCACTTTGTTAATCCCCTGTTGCCATGGAAAGATTAATGCCATCAACAGCATGATACTCCCTCTCCACTCACAAAGCATATTGTATAACATTATGTTGCTTTTGTTTGGAAAACCGTGGCCTGAAACAGATCTGCTTCACAAGGGATATTTGGCTTGCAAACCAGAGCTGGCAGTGTTTTTGTAATAGTCATTGCAAGGGATTTGCTGATATTTTGAGCCTTGGCACTCAGTGCAGAGGCCACATGGCTGTGTATACACTACCTGTGTGTAGACCTAGGCCTAATACCAGTGTTATGATAGCCCGTGCCATTCAGAATCAATCACATGGGACCCAACCTATGATGGCCATGAGAACTGTCTACAGCAGCCCATTCAAAGGCTACAGTTGGCAAAGTAGTGAAGTCTGCAAATATTGACCTGGAAAAGTGAGATCTTCTGCACAGCACAATTCAGGTGTTGTACAGCATGACGTTTATTTCCCTGTGATGCGTAGGCCTAGATCATACCAGCAAGATGTGAAATATGCCTACTGCATGCTGTGCATTAACAGACTCATTAGTTTGATCTTTGCTCTCATCTATTAGATCATTACTAGTGGGTGTATTTGGTATGGTAAGCCCCATAGCCCAATATTAATTTTTCGGCATTATCAAACAAGGCTGCTCTCAGAGTGATTTTGGGCCAAGTATGTGTCTTTGTCCTGTCTAAACATGCTGGACCATGTTGCCTATTTAGTAGTATACATCTGTCATTACGAGTACCCCATGAAAACATCAAGAAAAGAACCTTTGACTGTTTGGTGTAGCATCATGCAGTGGGAGGCTCAGATTATGTAAGCATCTCTGAGATGCAGGAGATGTGGTCAGCAGGCTCTTGACGACATTCGCTGTGTGATGAGGCCCGTCCCCAAGGTGCGTGACCGTGCGAATGACGTACCCAAGACCTATGGAGCATGAAGTAGGAGATGTTCAACCCTTTGGATTTTGGCAGTCAATAGCTTACGTATCTCAAAGGCTGAAAGCCAAGCTGGAGACATGGTTCAGTGTAAGAAAGGAACAACAGCACGCACCAGGTAAAATTGGTCATGTTTCCATGTGTTGACCTTTGGGTTTGCGCAAGTCGAATGAACCCGGGGCAGCCGGTGTCCAGACTGAAGCTGCCCTGTTGGAGGCTCCCACCTTCTGCATTATGCTGCCACTGCTCCCCCTTGGCAGGATGTTGTCCTTTTCGACGCGCTTTGTTTACTGGTTTGTTTTTGGAGGGCTGAGACGAGATACCTGAAAGGGGTCCATTGGTTTTTTTGCTGCTCTTTTCTAACTAGTGTTTAAAAAAAATGCTGCCTTACCACAAGGCTCTGTTGAGCTACATGAAATGGACAACAGTGAGGCAGTCTGTAGGGTAATTAGGTTTATGGTGACATTATTTTGTTTACTGCCCCTGTAGCCTCAGAGATTGGCCCATTGACCCAGTCCCCAGAACAGTCCTCTCCACACGGGGTGGAAGTAGTTGAGAGGGGGGTGAGGGGTATTTTTAAATATGAGACAGCCAGTGAGTCTCCACTTGAGGACCTGAACCCATTTGTCCAGACAGGGAGACAAATAGATGTTGATGTGAAATTCATCGCTCCCCAGCACAAACACACAGCACTTGGATGATAGATGGAGGGCTGGTCTTGTCGCCTGTCCTGCTTGCGGTCGTCAGATTATGCAAGCTGTTGATGGGGCTTCTATTTTGTAAATGCGGAGGAACATAACTGGGTCATGAGCTCATGTCTAGATGGGTAGGTTTATATGGAGAAGGCCTGTGTGTTTATGTTACATGTCAGCAGTGATGGTTCATCCAGATGTCTGCTTGACAGTATGAAAATTGAACGAGTCTACATGCTGTGAACTACTGTACATTTGACAACATCTCCCATCCCTGTGCCAATAAGCTTGCCCTCTGGGATGTCTCCATTGGCTAGAGCCACTGGAATTGATATCTGGATTGCCACACCTTGAAGGAAGCGGTAGCATTTCTGAAGCCTTCTGGGATATCCCTTTTCATGTTCATGGTAGTAAAAAAGTGGAGGTATTCATTTTTTTTCCCAATCATTTTTATTTATTAGATGTATCTGTAATTCCTGAAAGTTTCAAATGCAGCTTGGTTTGAATTTCAATGACAGACCTTTCTCTACAGTGGCTTCTGTGTAGAATAATGCATTGCTACAAATGAGAAGGCCAGTAAAAGAGAGTCTAAGGCCAGGGAAGCCTGTCAGACAGGGAGGCCGCTGTTGACACTGAGCACACTTTGACCACCACAACTGCTGCGGGAGGCTTTCATGGTGGCTCACATGTCAGTGACCTGGATTTGTAATGCAGCGGATGTTGAACTCACCGCACCTGAAAGTAACAGATTAGCGACCATAGCTTACCATAGCTTGATGCTAGCGACTAGTATAGCTGCAAGCTTGAGGTGGAATCTGGGAATCAGGATTTGAGTACAGCTGTTAATTCGAATGCTTCAATGCAATGCTTGCATGCCTTTGACATTATCAATGCCAGCATGTTTCAGTGGATCTTTCTGAAGGAGAAATTAAACTGGACAACACAATTCTCCATGGTTTGCCTGATTCGAATAGGCCTAAGCTGTGTAGTATTTTATCTTAGTAGTGTTTTTATAAGCCTAGCCTCTATTGATGCTCTAAACCTGTGTAGACCATCCTCTAAACAAAGGAGTTTAGTAAGATAATTGATGAAAAATTGGACTGATAACAAAACAAATAATATTTGTTATTAATCTTTCCACCCATATTTCATCTGCTTCAGTGTGTGTTACATTTAAGGTGAATAAAAGCCTCGTTGGTGCATTGGTAAGGAATGACTGCTTGTGTTCCTCTCCACCGTTAGCCTACATGTACTAGGGGACAGAGGCTATTGAAGCAGCACTTTGCCTTCATGCTGTGAGAGAAATGGCACCTTGATTGTTCGTAATTCCAGTTTTCAGCAATGCTTATTACAATGGAGGAAGTAGACCAATAAAAATGAAAATGAAAAGTTCCAAAAGGCAGCAGTCTTTCCTCACCGGTATACATTTGTCTTGGTTATTTGAGCACGTCGTCATATTCTCATATTCTCATGTTCTCATATGCATGTTGCAAAAGGCCCCAGCAGCAAGCTAGCCTACCGTAGGTGGAGTGGACAAGCACCAAATGCACTTAACACAATTGCCTGAGCCCTCCAGCTGCCTCTACCCTCGCTCTCAAAGCAGTGAGTGAGTGAGTGAGTGAGTGTGGGGTGAGGTTACTGCAGCCTTCTGGAGAATCCAGCAGCTCCTCTCTCACTAATACATGTAAGATCTTTGGCTCTGTGGCTTCAAAGGAGCAAGGGGGCAAGTAAACACCCGTACACGCCGACAGAAGCCAGTAACAATAATAACTCGCTGAGCCACTGCTATTGTTTCTGAGCTAAAGTCAGTCACGCTGTAGAAATTCGCTGGGGTCACAACAGTAGCATGAAAAGAAACCTCTGAAACCAAGCCCTCTTCTTTTTTTTCTCCTTGTTCTTTTCTCATGAACTTCACGCTAAGGGTGCTCTGCCCCTCAAGATAATATTGACAGCTCACCAGAGACACAGAAATGAAAGGATGCCATGATCTGGCTTTCACTCCTTTATTGTGGCAGATTTGAGGTGTTTACTGTGCAGAGCCCTGCTGGCTGAGAAGGCAAGGAGCTGCTACAAAACCCAGGGATGATTGAGGGGAACTATTGTGTTCTGCCCAACAGGGGCTCCAGCTTCAGCCGACAGACTGGCCCTCAATTGGCCAGACTCATGGGCACAGTTTGGCTGAAGCATCTTGGGCTCTGTGCTTTCTTTCTCTCTGTTGGGGCTGTTTCGCCTTTTCTTGCTCTTTCTATTTCTCGGTTTTTGTTCTCTCTCTCTCCCTCTCTCTCTCTCTCTCTCTCTCTTTCTCTCCCATTCTGTATGTGTAACTGTCCTGTTAGAAAGATGTGGCCCGTTGAAGCCCATTGACGGCATGAATTGAGGTCAGTCTTTGAGATTCAAATTTTGTCCTTTGGCCGGTGTGAGGAAAGGCTGCCTGCTCATTTGGGTATTCCTGATGAGGGGTGATAATTGAGACTGTTTACCTTAGCGTCCGCCCCGGGAACAGGAGACGCCCTTGTTAGCCAGGCGCTAGGCAGCCTAATCGGCACCTGCTATGCTACGCGCTACCACACTGCGCACAGCTGCACAACAGGGGAGACCCTTCCATTTGCATTGCTTTCAGATGAAAGCAGCTCTCTGGGGCCTCACAACCAGTAGTAAGTGATTCCCGGGAGCTCTTAATCAGTGTTGGGTTTGGGCTAATTGCAGATGATGAAGGCTGTCTGAAGTGGGCCTCTTGTCACAAGTGTTAAGTCACAACACTGCAGCTTTGTTGTTTAGTGTAGATTTTGCTAACAGTTTCTGATGAAGAGAATGTAGTCTAAAGATCAGTCTTTAAACATAAGCTCAGTGTTGTCTTTCATGTACATGAAAGCTAAGGGCTAACTTTTTCTCCCTGTTTATTGTCTATTGTCTGTTTCTGAGAGGCCATTTTAGGATTAATGTTTGGTGTTGATTATGGACTTGAGTTGCTGCGGTAGGCTATGTGATT
>JASCIP010000264.1:5406746-5419294 GCA_034783695.1 Sardinella gibbosa
ACCAATGAATCGATAGCGAGCTGTTGAGCAAGTGTTTCTGAAGTTTAGCCAGAAGGTGTGACTCATGTGTGTGTGTGCAAAGAGAAGGTCGAGTTCATATCCGTTAAGGTTCTGAACAAGATTATGAGCCTATACGGGGCAAAAACATATCCCTGTGTATTTTGAGCGACCATGCACATCGAAATGCATTTTTGTAATTCACAGAGATATCATAGATATGCGTCTGAAGCTCTGGCAGTCCCTGGACATGAGTGTGTGCTCCGAGGACCTGCTCTTCTTTTGGTGGGTGTGGTATCCAGTGTGAGCCACATCAAACAACAGGTCGTGTTGTGCCTGTGTACGTGTGGCTTATTGTGCTGTGGTGTGTGTGTGAGACTGTGTGGTCTTTATCTTAAAGCAGCAGTCTTCCTGTCAAGTGTGGTATGTCTTTAGAGGTTAATCTTAAATAGCCTAACCCCATACACACCTGCCCATGACGCCAAACACACAGGCACACACACACACGCACACGCACACAAACACACCAAATTATCAGATACATCCAAATAAAGCAAGGTAAATGCTCACAGATATGAGATAGTTCCTCAAAAGAACTGTGTTCATGGCCACAGTAGAATTATTTTTTAGCCTTCACTATAAGACACAGCAATTGTAGAAGCTGTGTTTATTTTTTGTCAATTTGTGCTTTTAGATTTGTTGTGAAAATACTTTCATGAGCTAAGGTGCTTAAATGATGATAATAATGATATAATATTTAATATTTAATACATATACATGTACATAAATATAGAAATGAATTCATGGCCCTTCAATTTAATTGGCCTATTTCTAATGCATGCTACTTTTATGAGTCATGATGATTTCTCTTTGTGCTGTTTGAGCTATAGGTTGGTGTGAAGTAAGGAATAACGTCCGCCGAGGTGTCCCGTTATAGGCAAATAATGGATGAGTTGGAACAGTCCGACGGCGAAGCCAAAACTTCCGCCAAGTCCATTATTTCCCTATAATGGGACACTTCGAAGGACGTTATTCTGCTTATCACACGGTACGACCAGCGTTTGAAACATAAAAGAAACACGCAGTTCACTTTTAAAAGGTGCTCACGACCTGTTAAGTTGCTGTACCATATTCTTAGGTTACTGACCACGGTGAGCTTGATGATAATAGCTGATTCCATTGCTGCTTGCTAGTTAAACTCTCGTTTTCCATAGTTACCATTCAAAAGAGCATTGATATAGAACAGTGATTACAGTTTTTTACCAGATCTACTTCATAGGTGTCCCGTTATCTAGAAATACACATTGTCAACCAATCAGAACAGTATTCCATTCCACTGTGTGATAAACAAAAGTTATAAACTTCTTATGCACACATTTTGCAGCTTTATCATTCTTTCCTATGACAATTCCCTCTCTGTATATTGTAGTTGGCAGGAGCAACAGGCTACTGAACATTTCTATATGTTTGTGTACAGAATTATTATATTTGGTTCAAGACTCTCAGCCATACGCTTTAGTTAGAGATTGCTGTGCTGACATTCACACATATCGTGATGCATGTTCAGACCCCCTTACAATAAACTTTGCAGTTAGCACTTCATCAAGATTCTGACTCAGATGTGTCAACGATGAAGACATTCTGCTTATTTTTTATTATTTCAGGCATTACTGGAAAAATGAAAAATCCTTAGAATAAAGTGTCTGCAACAAGAATTTCATAAAATCACTTTGCCTAGAGATAATGAAGCTCAACTCGCCCATCCTGTATGACTTGTTCAAGAATGCAATCACTGTTCCTAGAAAGGAAGCACATTACATGTTCCACCCACTTTACACTTTCTTGGCCCTCATGTTCTGAGGATGAATACATCCCTATTTTTAAGAAGTGTCCAAGAACATGCTTCTAAACAGAGTGAGAACAATGTGAATCAGTTGTGAATGTGAATCCCTTTTATGATTTTCATTGTCAAAATCAAAGTCTTCTGCAAACAGCTAGGTTTATTTTAATAAGAGTGAACAGACAGAAAAGTTCATTGCTTTTTTGTCATGATTGGTCTGTAGCAAAAAGCCACTGGAGCCCCTCTGTGGCACAGTGTGTAGTGGAGTTTGTAAATTGAACCACCACGTTTGGGTCAGGTACAGAGGCTAGAGATGTCCACCAGTCCTGCGAGAGAAATAGGTATTTAAAAGAAGCATACTGTAGTTTGGGCATGCCAATATGCTGTTCTGTTCATGAGCCTGATAAAGATCTGTGTGGTTTTGTTTGCTGGAGTATATATGGTTCATATGTGACTCATGCTCTTGAGCTGCCTTACTGCACAGGAGCAGGCAATGGGTATAGTTGTCGACTCCGAAACAACAGCAAGTTTTATACTTGTACAGAGTCGTACAAATACCTTTGCACTTCATTTTCTGTCTGTCGTAACATTAATGAAAAGCTCCAGTGAGATACAAAATGCAACAGCAAAAAAAAAAAAAAAAAACATCTGTAATGCAATACAAATAATGAAGACAATGTAATTCCACCAACGATCTGTAGAAAGGTCTGCTAACTAGTTCCAACACTTTACGTTAAAACTGTCACTGCAGATATCTCAAAACCGTCCAGAAGTGCAGACAAAGTGACTGAACAAATATTCACCAAATATTTGTTTGGTTTAACTTTTATCTTGCTTGCTGCATGCACTTTGTATGCTGTTGTCTGGTATCATCATCACAGCATTTCTGTCACCTTTGCACAATAGTCTACCTGTATGGGTGTGTGAAAGCTACAGTTCTTCATGCATTGAGCGGACATACGTATCCAGTATGTACAGAACATTCAACACAAATCATAATGAGCCATGAAAAGACAAATGCAAAGATGAATAGTAACATTTAGCATACTGTATGTTACGGCCATCATCCATTTATTCACTCATACACTCGCTCACACCTTCTCTCTCACTCTCTCTCTCTTTCTTTCACACACACGCACACATACTCACACAACAGTCACACAGTCACACAACACAGTCACACACACGCACACACGCACACACACACACACACACTCACATATTCACACAACACAGTCACACACACGCACACAACAGAGTCACACACACCCACGCACACAAACACACACACACATACACACACACACACGCACACACACACACACACGCACGCACGCACACACACATTGAGCTCCTTGAGGCCCTTGTCCACATGCTTCCTCTTTCTAAATGCATTGCTCAAGCTACTGGATGAGTCAGTCCTGTATGTTTGTGTACTGGCTGCACTCACTGGTCACTTCAACTCCTCAGTAAATACAGCTGCTAAAACACACAGCTGCTCACATGAACCTAGGACTCATATTTTAGTCATAGATGCACACACAGTTGATTCATTTTTCTTCTGCTCCAGCCTACAGTACATGGTGGGCATCTAATCTAAAGCTCAATGGAAATTCTTGACCTTGTTTGAAATAAACCAGTCACCAAAAAATGGATTGAAAAAGAAAGCAAAAACAGCCCACTAACAAATGCCGGGAAGTTCTGGGGAAGTTGTTACAGGCTTAAGCAATACATGTGTTTGTTTAGATGTAACACTTATTTGTAGAGCTTAGGAAACACTGGTCATTTGAAAAACAATTGTGATGAATAAAGAGTAGCTGTCCATTATTGCCATGTGACCACAAATGGACAGTTATTAGACAGTTAGGCTTAGCCCATGAATGACAACTAGCCCATACTGTATGAGATTTAAACTGCTCTCAATTGCCATGCAATAGGCCTGCTCTCTGCCACTGCAAAACACCCCCCCTTTTTTAATATGCCCCATTTCATGAGAAGATTAACTATTCCAAAAGAGGGTGTGAGAGAACACTGCATGATCTGGGCGACCCTATGGCCACCCTATGGCCATGGCCAGCTACCAAAGAAAAGTTGCTTCTTGTCAGCACTCTGAAGCGCTTAAATTAAATTAAATAGAAGATAGGCCTGTATCTAAGACATTGTTCTACAACGCTACAAAACTCCCTATTTACAGTAGTCTGACTATTGGTAGCCAATAAAACCTGCTAAAAATAACAGGCTTCTTTTATTGACCATCTTGCCTTCATTGCCAACATATTCAACCAACTTATTTACAGCATGACTTACACCACAGGGTGCCCCATCATCAATGGACTAGCATGGAATTACAGCAAAGTCTGTCCTTCTCTTGTTGTGCAGCCAACTTTCTATGGAAGTCCTTTGTGTTGGCACCATCTAGTGTCCAAGAGAAAAAAAGAGATACTGTAGAGAGACAGATTGATAGATCGATAGATAGATAAATAGATACACTATATTATCAAGTCGCTCGCCTGCCTTGACTCATGTATGAACTTAAGTGCCATCCCATTCCTAACCCATAGGGTTCAGTATGATAGGTAGGTTCACGTTTTGCAGCTATTACAGCTTCAACTCTTCTGGGAAGAGAGGAATAGAGGAATTTTGGGTCAAGGCAGGCGAACAAATATTTTGATTAACCTATATAGTGTAGATAGATCACAGGAACACAGACTTTAGGAATATTCACTGAGGAAACTCTGCCTAAAACATCCAGTTTGTGTAAAGCAGTTGGAGTAGATGGGAGCCATGGGAAAAGTAAGCAAGTAATGAAGTGTTCAAAACATGGTGCATTGATTCACATAGGCCTATGGGTAGACCTAGCTGACAAATAACAAAGCCCTATGGGTAGTTGACAAATAAGCTGGATTTTTTTTTTTGGTAAAACACTTTTTATTATTAATTTGAATAGTGCATAGACTGATATTTCAGGAACTGCTAATGGTCACTTATTCTGACAACTAATTTATACTTTCTTTTTAACATTCTGCAATTTTTCTGCAATCGGTCTGCAATTTTGTCCATGGTGTGACATCTTTAATAATCATGAAAAATATATTTAGAAACATAAAAATACACAGTTAATTCTATATAAATGTATGTACTTAATTTCAAATTAGTATACATATAAAAAATATTCATAAACAGTTGCCCTTGTGGAGCTTTTGCAAGTTAAACCTAATTGTCAACCTTACAAAAATAGCCTAATGGAGATCATACCAAATTTTGATGAGTGTTAATTTAGCTTTCCCTCTTGCAGTATCTGACTGACTTTTACTGAAAATTAAACACATTTTTTGATAATTTTATGTATGTCACACCATAGAAGAGTATCACACTAAAGGACATACAGTAAATGGCAATTAATGGTATGAAAATGGTCAGAGTACTGTAGATGTAAAAGCTAATAAAGAAGACAGGTCTATTTTATTTTCCCAAATAGTACAAAACTGTTCTAATATATAAAACAAAGCTTTTTTTTAAAAAAAAAAAAAAAAATCAATTGATTCTTTGATGCTCATGTAAGCCTATTCTCTTTGCCTGGATGAGCAGAAAGATAGTTTTTGAATGGATAAATAATGTTAAAAATGATCAAAAACATATAATAATGATTTAAACACATTTTATTTGTTTGTTTTGCTTCTTCAAAAGATATTGTCCTCTTGTGTGACAACTTTCCTTTGGTAGACATTTCTCTGTCACACCAAAGGAGATTTAGGTTTTGGTGGTCATAATAACCTGGCTATTCCTAGAATTAGTGTCATTAGCAATTGGTAAGATAAATCCGCAGTACTGTCCATAATTATGTATATATTTACATTTACGCATTTGGCTGAGGCTTTTATCCAAAGCGACCATCGGACAATATTGAGGTTTAGATCAAAGTTTTAAAAATTCTATAGCCTAATATTGTCAGGAATAGTAAAACAATAGTAAAGCAAGCAAATAGTAAAACAAGCAAATGTTTAACTATGGCCTATTTATAGGCTAGTGTTTGAAATTATGTAAATGAGAAATAAATTCCTTTTTATCTTGGAAGACGGTGAATATGTGACGTCAACTACCCACTAAAAAGTGCAGTCAAGTTCCTGGACATGCTAAAAAAAAAAAAAAAAAAAAAAAACATACACACAATGTGTGTAAAAAAAATCTTTTGAAAGTCGTGTGCATTATATCGCATAAAGTCTTCCACACCACAAGATGGCACAGTCTTATTTAGATGCTTCTGCTCGCATTTGAGGCCGCTCTTCATCGCTACTTTCACTGATCTGTGTCCTTCATGTGTTTCGCGAAAACAACAAGTTGTAGATGTATGTGTCAAAAGTTGATCTAAACTACAAGAAACACAAAATGTAGACTAGCTTGTGGACCGTCCTTGTCAAGATGAATACTGCGTTGGTACACTGGAAGGAGGCAGCAACTGTCATTTTAACAGCAGGAATCAGACGCACCTCTGTTGTTGACAGTTTAAGGGCAAGTATCGAGAAACATTCTCCAAACCCACCTGTCACCTGGACCCGGTCCGATTTACCTCTCAAGTCAGCTTTTGATTACGAGGTCCTCCTGCTAAAACGAAGTGGGAAGAGTGGGTTTATGCCAAATGCATATGTTTTTCCCGGTGGTCTTGTGGACACTTCGGACTTCTCCAGCGAATGGCTGGACATATTCAGGAACTTTACGCACTCACCAAATTTTGGTGTAGGAATTGTCAAACAACCACCTCACACCAGACCCCCTATTTTCGCCACGGATAGAACGAAATTCGGCTCTCCTATTCCGGGCGATGTTGCTTTCAGAATATGTGCTGTGCGAGAGACTTTTGAAGAATCAGGTGTACTTCTGGTGGTTCCGAAAGAAGAAGAAAGCAATGTACTCAGATCTATGGAAAACAAAGATAGGATTGGTATGCCAGACTTGGTACAAATATCAAGTATGTTTGGTGAAAAAGAACTAGCTAATTGGAGGCAATTGGTGATGAAGAATCCATTAAACTTTATCCGGATGTGCAGGGAGTTGGAGTGCTTGCCTAACATCTGGGCCTTGCATGAGTGGGGAAACTGGCTCACTCCTACTGCAGTCTATGGCAAGCAGAGGAGGTACGACACTGCATTCTTCATCTGCTGCTTAAAGGACATCCCTCACACTGTGCAGGACGAGAAGGAGATAGTTCATTATAAGGTGAGGGCCTCAAGAATGACACAGTTGTCTTGGTGCCCACTTGTTCCCATGGTTTGTCCATACCTGTCGATATACACCATTCTGTGTTTGTTTATTTATTTATTTATGTGCTATGCAGGCATCTTTTTTCCTTTACATTTGCATATTTAAAGAAATGGATTGCCTAACCTCCCCAGTTGTTGGAACTCTGGCCCAAGTTGTGAATCCAAGGCTAGACCAGCATAGGAATGAAGATGCCTTTTGATGGCACACAATTTTAGAGCTGTATTGCAGCAGAATATGATGTTTGGTCTTTAGAACATATAAAATGTAAAGAATTAGCTTTAATGCGTCATGACACGTATTGATGATATACTGCTTCAGTGCTTGTAATGATTTCATCCTTTCATCCCTTTTTACTGTTAGTTCAGCAAATCTTTTCCTAGCCTACATGACCGGAAGTGTACATTCATCAGCATGAGTACACTCACCCGTGTGGGCTAAATACAATTTACATCCTTATCCCCCACCCCCCTATAGTGGTCCACTCCTATCGAGGTTCTTGAGAGGTACGAGGCGCGAGAGCTGTGGATCGCCCCGCCTCAACTCTATGACCTGGGGCGCCTGTGTCACTTCCACTGCTTGGACGACCTCCAGCGCTTTGCTCAACAGCGCTCCCTAGAGGGCTGTGAGCAGTGGCTGCCTATCAGACTCACCTCTGCAGACTGCTACATCTCTCTCTTACCAGGTAGGATGGGGATGCTGGTGTGCAGGGGTGGCCAAATGATACCAGAAGTTCTTGTGAAGGTTTTTATTTCTTATTGTTGTTGCTGTCTGAATTATCTAAATGATTTCTCTTTATTGAGGAATTGAGAAAAATCTAATTGCAGCTGCTCAACTATCTTGTGTCTTTTATGTCTGTCTTTATGTATGTTTTATGTTTCAATACTCCAGGACACCAGGCCAAGGTTGTTGTGGTTTGTGCGAGATGCAATCGTAGGTTTTTCTGAGATATTCAAAGTCTTCCCTAAAAATACTGTATGTCGTCGGGATGGCAGTAGGCAGTATACTACAGTATATGCTGCTCAAACCCTGCATACTGTATGTTGTTCAGTACAGTATGTTTTTTCCAGAGCAAGCTGCAGGTTGGACAGACCTCAATACATTTCCATACTCTTATACCCCACATAACAAAACACCTTCCAGAAACACTATGATGTTCTAAGACAGAGTAGTAATAATGAAGACTTCAAATTTATTCTGTTCTTTTGAGATTCTATTCAGACTTAGTCTAGGCATTTCAGACATTTTAGCCAAGCTCTTTTGGTGTGCGATGTTATTGATTTGCACAGCTTATGTTTATTTCTCTATGGGGCCATTTGCACACCATATATTTATGCTACTATGGTACCATAATGTTAATTCCATTGGCACACCATATTTTATGTTCATATTTGCATAGCACATATCTATGTTACTAAAGGTTATTTGCTATTTGTTACCAAGGGGCCATTTTCATGAAAGCCGTCTCTGATGTTCTTTCAGGTGATGGGTTATACCCTGAACAGGTGGACATGTCAGGTCAGAGCGACGTGAACATGCGTACCCAGAAGAGCCTCGAAGAGCTCCAGAAAGAGAGCTCCAGCCTCCACCGCATCGTCTTCCACGACCCCTACACCACCTCCGTGCAGATCAACATCACCCCCAAGTACAAGCATCTGAGTCCTCTGCCAGCCACATCCAACAGCAGTGGCAGTAGTAGCGGTAGCAGCGACGACACTCCCACCAGTCGGCTCTGAGCGCACAGCTCCCTCTGCTGGCATATGAGGGAAATGCGTTTGTAGTCATAACACCATTATGGAACGCCGCCATTAAATAGTACAGCAGGCTATACAGTCCAAGGTGCTGAGTTTGTATTCTTCTTGGTTTATTGTGTGTTGCTAACGATGGCACAGAGTTTGGGTGGTCATTGCTAATGAGTAGGTTTATAGGTTGAGGATATTGATGCCTGAAAGTAGCATTTTCTGTTTTGTTTGCTCCAGTTGCTACCTCAGTAATTGGCCTCAGAAAGATAAGCAAATGAGGAGATGGCCAATTATTTATGACAGAGAAAAACAAAGCCAAACAAAAAAAATGGCCATTTAAGCCAGGGTTGTCAAACTCATTTTTTAACACAGGCCACATGAGCATAGTGATTTACCTGTCAGGTTAAAAAACAAAACAAAACAAAAAAAAGTTTTCTTGTGTTTCTGACCATCACCAACACAGTCCTAATGTGTCTGTTTTCTTGCTATTTCATTTTGTCTTCTTCCAGTCGGTAAGCTGTTCCATGATGCACCTCATAGTTGCATGCGGAGTTGACAGGATTAGTTGCAAAAATGTTAGAACTATTTCCAAGCAGGCTACATACAGTAGCTACAGTTCTATTCAAACTTATCGAGAGGGGCCACATGAACTGATGTGAAGGGCCGATTACGGGCCCCAGGGAGCATGTTTGACATGTCCTTCCAACTCTGCAATGAAGCAGTACATGTTAAACTTACACTTTTAAGAGTGGCTGATGTATGTATAACAGTGTAAAATATCATAATTGACATAAAATAAAAGCATATTCATAATACCTCTATTCCTAATCAGGTCAAGTTTTTATTATGCTACTCTCTCACCACACAGGTGATACCTATGGCTGGAGATGTTCTGCTTTCAGGTGGTCTATCTGTCCATACTTATCTTGTGTATGTGATATCTTGAATGCCTCTAAGTCTACTGGATGCCAGTTAGCCTTGCTGTGTGTATAGTATGCTAGGAAACCTCCCGTAAGACCCTGCCTTGTTGTTGGATATGAAATAAGCTTAGTGTCACTGAGACCACATGTATAGTATGTCCTATTATCCAGTATTTCAGTGTCACTATGACCACATGTAAGCCTATGTCCTATTCTCCTATGTTCTATTCTTTCTACTAATTTGATATGGATAGTCACTTTAAATTATAGATCTGTATACTACCACAACACAGCATTTTTACTTTTTATTCCTAAAACCCTTACACTACACCAGACAATACTGTATATTTCCTAGAGTTTTCACCTACTTAAATCTCAAAGTCACAGGCTTCGTATTCTTATTCGCGATGCCTCATTCACTTAACAATAGTTATTGGCTTGTAATTCGACCTACGTTGCATCAAATGCTCCGGTTATTTTTACTACAGGCAGCATTCAGGCTCCTCTAACAACAGGGCTGTGGATTGAGTCACACCAAGCTTCTTTAAAGTTCCATAAATTTATCAACTGGTTTGTTATCATTTAGTAAGCACTTTTGTTGCCTTAAGTGGCCTATCTTTATTAGCTGTTATCATTGTTGCAAATCAGCATCAGTCCACTCCAAATGAAAAACAGTGGCAGTACTGTTTCTCTCCACAGGAGTGTGCTATTTACTTTCATGTATATATTTTTATTGTTAGTTTATTTGTGTTTTTAAAAAACAGAATTAAAATGTGAAAATGTAGTGTCATTGGCCTGCTTATAGGTGTTTTGTGATGTTTTTTCAAGAAGACAATGCTTTGTGGCCTCAGAGAGAGAGAGAGTCTGCAGGATTTCTTGTCACATTTTTATCGGCCTATACTGTAGGCTAAATACCTCTGAAGATATTTAGTAGGCCTAGCATATAAACATTTACTTTTCCTCTGATACTGTCAACACCTGACACCATGAATTAATAATAATGCCATGGAAGTTTCTATAGTTGGTGACTGTCGGTTTAAACCATGTTTACATTCACTGGTTTGTCTTTGTAGAACTTCCCTCTTCAGTCTGAATGAGTAGAATGGAGTATGCCAAAGGACGTAGTCAGTGCTTTAGTAGGCTTGCATAGATACCCGTATAACTATTCAGTAAGCCAACTCCAGCCAGTGATGTATTCTGGGTAGAAAGCCTCTTCCCATTGGTTACTGTATGTTTGCTGTTTCCAACCCAGAATGCATTGTTTGCTGCAGTTGACTGCCGTTGGCTTAATCAAGTCAGATAATGTCTATTGCCTAATATCAGCTATATCTCCTCTCCAGCACATTTAACCCTTACAGTACTTTGTTTTGCCTTGTTAGCAAACATTGTTGGTGTTTGTTGCTGGCTGAGTGATAACCGTTTGATGGGCCAATCCTGCTTCTGTACAGCTGAAAACCTGTCTGGACTGATGGCATTAAGCTGTAATCCACTACCCAGAAGGCATAAGAATGAGAAGAGGAATTCTGGGTAAACCACTCGCTCATGTGAAGCCTGCATGGAAGAGTAGTGTAAGGGAATCCCATCCTGTAAGCCACCCAACAGGATGCCAGTGGAATGCTCATTAATCATCTGTGCTGTAAGAGGAGCCTGCTGGGATATGCCGGGGTGTAAAGACCACAGCGATTTACCTTCATCAGAGCATTCAGAGAGAGAGAGAGCTGTGTCTGGGCTGTCTGCTGGGTGTAGTTCTGAGAAAAACAGACTGGTAGTGAGATCCATGAAATAACGTCTAGCCTACTTTATCAAAATGTTAAAGACCATGCCTCCCCACCCATTACTGTCTTTACCTCCCCTACAGGTTATGGCTTTAGAGGTCATGTGTAGCCTACCCACCACTTCTAAATATACACCATAATAAATACTGATAATGTTGCACACAGTCCACAGTCCTAGGCTACAGCACTGGTCACAGATGAGTCTTATATAGCCTGTTGCGACTTGCATCAACATACACTACGCAACAGCTTCTCCTGCCAGATCAAATACATAAAGAAACACACACACGCACACATGTCCATCCAAACACCATTATAAATACTCACATTGCACACAGCTCTACAGCAGGTACATGTGTCCATCCTATGTCACAATGCCCTAAATCAACATAGCCTACATTGCTCTACCTTAAACAGCTATAGATTTTCCAGTCAATAAAATGCACTAAATACACATACAGTAGGCGCAAACATCCCCCCTCAATAGCTACCCACTTCACACTGATTCATTCACTCCCAAACCACACCCCTCAGCTCTACTAACTTGATGGGATCAGAGAATTTTAATATATGAAAATATCTTGCAGTTTGATCCCCTCTGCCAGTGGACATCAGCTCCTGAAGCATGTCATTTGTGTTGTCTGGATTTTAAGGGCTTGGTTTCTCACTTTATTCTTAAAGGGCAATAGTGAGGTGAAGATGGGGGTGACATACAGTAGGCTACACATTACTTTCTCACCCCTTTTAATAGGCTAAGCCTATTTTGTGCAGTTGTGACTAAGTTTAACTGGCAGATTCCCTTAGCTTATGCCATAGCCTACAGTACTAACAGTAGACCGATAGAAACTTGATAACAGGCCTATTTTATGTTCTAACCAAAATCCAAAAGGTTGTCCATGTCCACTCACACTAACTGATGTTGTCATGTTATGTGGCCTAATTAGTGTTGCCACACGTACTGGTTTTCCCGGGATTGTTCTCTTTTTTTACTGTCTGTCCAGGAAAATCTAATATCCTT
>JASCIP010000264.1:6439815-6450930 GCA_034783695.1 Sardinella gibbosa
CATTCCAGAGATCCACCTCAATTTTAATGAGAGACTGGCGATGGCTTCATTCCAGAAATGAGAATCATACATTTGTTTTTAATCTTCCCCGAGACACTTTGGCATTTACATTTCCCAAGATAACTGAATGGTCTCTTGCTTAAGAGGTAATAGCCTTGAGATAGTAAACCCTCAAAAAAGTGCTTCTGTCAGTATATGTACCTCGTATTTCATCTTGAAACCAATGTTTCATTTGCATTCTTTTTTTTCCTTTCTTTGAACTGTTTGCAAACCAAAGTCAACACAATCTACGGTTTCTCCGTAGCACCTATGACAGGCCATATTAATCAAACTGTATCCATGGCAACCTGGTACGAGGTCAAATAATAGATCAAGTCATACATTCACACACCCTTGTCTTTATAATTCATTTTTTATCTTTACTGAGACCTGGAAACAATCTGCTATCCATCACAGCAACCTCTGGGGTAAGGACCTGCACATCTTTAATTCAATGCTTTCATAGTATGGAGCAAAAAGACAACATGGGGTCTCTTTGAAAGCACTAACTGCACAGTTCATTCTGGACTTCCTATGAACCCTCCCACCCTCCAACCCTTCCAACACCCCTGTTCAATTGTCAGCACCTCATGAAGACAGGACTTGAGCTTGGGCACCAGGGGCTGTACCAAAAATAGACGACGGTGGCAGTGCAAAGTGCAAACTTAGTTGGAGGGAGGGATGTGGCAGTTCAAAGGCTTTTAGCGAGCTGACACACGCACAGGGTTAGCGCCTTCATTTACACATTTGGGGCCGACTGCTGAGCTGCAATCACAAGGTGCAGAGTGAGAAACGGGGGTATTTTTATTACCTGTGACCCCATTTTCACATCCCCGTTGAACCCCATCAAAATTCATGTGCAAGTACTGAGCAAATAAACCGAAAAATTTGGCAACTGCACATCGGCGCTCCGACATCAGGCAACTCCACAGTGACAGGCCAAGTATAATATCCCCCTTGGCATTTTACTGGGTCCTTTGCAAAAAGCCATCCACACACTAAGTGAAAAACCACTTCTGGGTAGGGTATATCAAACCAAACCACTCGAGGGTAAACATATACATAGAGCTCCGGATGTCTTCCAAATATATCATCATAAGACATATTTGCCACAGACTGGGGTTAACTGGGGTAAAAAACCTCCATAAAAACACACAAAGATATATCTCATAGCTCTGATCAGTCCTGGAGACTCCACAGAGAGGAGGGGGCTTCCCTCACATAACACAATTTGCTCATTTGGTTTGCAGGGGCTCTTCTAACGGAGTCCACTGGACTAGAGAGACTACAATATTACATTGAATTTCAATTGATGAATAACAATACCCCACTGGGGTTTGTGGATTTGAAAAGCTGAGGCTACCGTGCGTGTGTAATACTCTATCAGGCAGACACATGCTAGACGCGCCGCTTCAGCAAATGGGTTTCTATTCCTCACAAAGGTTTCATAGTCTACACGCCCTCAATCATATTAGTGTTCACTGAATGACAATCATCTGAACATCTGAAGAAAATAAAATTCAAACAGAAGGATTAGGGGAGAAAAAAAAATCCAATTACTTCAGCAACCCAGACAATGCGTGTAGACCAGGAGTATCTGGAAAATCTATCCAAAGCCAGGTAATTGGGGAGGACCGTCGCCTCCAACCTATTCCACAGAAGGCAACAGTGTTTCACAACGGCCTATCCCTCCTCTAGGCACATCAGCACCTCAAGAGTGCTCCAGTTTATTAGGGATCAACGGCAGCGCCGCACCGCATCGCAGCAAAGACAACAGCCCCGCTGTCTCCCTCCCCTGAGCATTGAAAGCCTCCCACGGTAATGATGTCAAAGTTGGAAACCGATGCTGACTTAAAAGGGTAAGCCTCCCTTGTGAAAGTCAGGAGATGCTACCTTGAGCTCCACGCAGCTGAAGACAGTCGTAGCCATTAGAGTGGGGGGTCTTAGTGCTGTGAGAGGAAGCTGTAGATGTACAGTAATGAGTGCTGTGGCTTATTTGTTTGTGCGGAGAGACTTTATTTATCCTCAAGCGCAACACATAGAGCTGAACTCAACGGCTGTCAGATAAGGACTTATAAAAATACACTTTACTCCTATGGATAACCTATGCAATTACACTGCATGTTAACACAGCATCTAGTGCCACTATTTTTATCCACAAGAGATGGAGCATATCACATCACAGAACTTCTGCACAAACAAGTCAACAAGCCAAAAAAAAAAAAAAAAAGCCCTGCAACACAAGTTTGCTCAGCCACCAATTCTTAATTACCCCTCATCACCACTGGCTTTCAACAGCTTTCGCCTTGGGTGGCGGCATCCTCCGAAGGAATACCATCTTTGGAAAAACTGGAAAACAGCAGCTGGGATGTTTGTTACACCAATTAATATTCATGCTTACGGAAATCCCAGGTGATCAATTTAACATAGGCTACCTGATCGAATCAATAATTTAGCAAAGAGATGGCAAAATATGGTGGGAGGGAGGATCCACTAAGGCATTCCTTTGAACATCCCCTGTGTGCCAAAAAATGTCTGCATGTATCAGATTAACAGGGGGAGAAATAACAGCCTTTTCCACAGTTTGGCAAAAAGCCCAGAGCACCTAAAGTAAAACCACACGGGCAGGAGCTCTCCTAAACTATCCCCACTGCATGGCTTCCATGCGCCGTCGGAGGAAAACACTTCAGCGTTGAAGAGGCATTCCGGTCGCACGGGGAGATCCACTTACCTAACAGATCCATCCGACGGAACACAAGACCCAAAAGGAAAAATACTTCACAGCATACAGTGAGTCTGCTGTATACTGTGATAAGACTGTGACAGCGAAGGCCAAGTCTGCAGGCGAAAGCTTATCAGAAAAGTGATCAAACAATTTATAGCTCACAGCACAGTTTGGCTTCTTCACGAACCTTGTGCAAGAATCACAGTCAGCAAACCATGAATAGATTACACTGAGATACATTACAATACACTTAACTGTTCTAAATCTCAGCTTTATTCTGGCAAAAAAGAGGTCCCATATGTTGTGAATTCACAACACTTCAGCACATGATTTTGAGGAATGTGTGCGCAATGGCACCATTCATGCCACCCCAGATGCCATCCTCGCCCGCTGGTCCGTGGCCAGAACAGATGGGCTCCCTCTGCAACCCCTGAACGCCTCTGACAACCACTGCATACTAATGTCACCGCCAACATCCTCGGAGTGACCATTAACACAATCATTCATCATAATGCCTGTTCAAGACCATCTCCCCTTTTAGCTCTTTTTTGACCTCGCAGTTTCCAATTCCCAACACCCCAAATGTAGCTGTATCAGCATAAATCAAACGAATCACACAAACAAGCTCATTTATTTACAGTCTAATGTAAGCCTTTGGTCCAATCAATGGCATCTCCTCGTGCTTCAGACAGAGCCCATAAATGATCCCAGCATTCTCAGCACACAAGTCAATTAAGCATCCACTGCACCTGATACCTCACCACAGAGGCCCATCTGGCACGGGATACACCAGACCACCACCAATCGTAAATCAAAGCACTAATGTGAGGCACATAGCTGAGAATGGCCCACTGAAGTCTACGTTAAGCCTACAAGGAATGTGAAGAACCTGGAATTGTATAAGAAAGAACCTGGTGGATATTGTTTTATGAAGTTATGTTAAAAACATAAGGCCATCTTTTTTTCTCAAAGGGCTTGATGAAACTAACAGTTGCCAAGGTTCTTTTTTTTATCTTTTTGATTCAGTGGTTTTTTTTTTTTACATTTTTCTTCTTCATTTTTTATTACAGCTTGGCAAATACAGTGTTGATCAAAAAATGCACTACAAAAGATAAAAAAAACTTTATTTCAAATTCAAGACTGACCTTCTTCTGGTCCTCCAAACCATGCATGACTGGCTTCCTCCTCTGCTGTTGGGGTGGTGGGGCCTCTGCTCCTGACTCCATCTTCTTCATTTCACCTCCTTTAGTATCCACAAGTCCCAAATAAATATCCAACCGGGCCAAACCAAAACACCCTTTTCGTAAATAAACTAAGTGTCCCCCAAACCAAAGTCCCTCAGGCCCCCATTCTCACTCTTCCAAAACTCTCAAAGCATCACTTTTCCACACACAGGCGGGCACCTGACCTACTGAGTAGCAGTGCAACGAGAGTCAGAGGTGGAGTCTGATCATAGTGCTTCTCTTCAGCTACGGTCCAGAGAGGCCGGAATCTGACAGACATCAGGGGGAGGTGGGCTGATGGACACCAGCAGGCCCTGCTTCATGATGGCCCATGATCCATGGCCTTCCAGTGGAGCAGAAGTCGCTAAACCATGCGGGACACACAGTCAACATTTCTCCATTCTCTTGGATATTCTACATCTCTGACCTTTTTTGGCTGACACAAAAATCAGGACACAGAAAAGAGTGTTTCTTGGTGATGACTTGTGCTTCAGACTGAAGGTCCTCTTACCCTTGCCTCCACCAGTATGTCTGTTTGAAGAAAAGAAAATGACATTTGAAATTGCATTTTTCATGTAATTTCGCAATTTCAGTAAGCTCTTGACTCCTGATCTTACATCAGCTGCTACAGCTTATTCCAACTAATAGCACCCATCTTGTGCTAAGTCATACAGCTCCGGTTAGAATAAAAAGTAGCTGATTGCAGCCTCGAACAAGTCGTACAGATTTATCAGAGCAAACGCCCATGGTGACTATTTGTTTTTTTTTACAAACTGTATAAAGGAATAGTTGCCCACATTACTCTTATTAAACAGAGATTTGAAAAAACACAGCTCAACTCATAAAGCACTGCAGGGTATTAGAGTGATGAGTTGCTCAAAGCAGGTGCACGCCAATGCGCCACTGAGTTATTGCCGTTTTGAAAATCTTAACCCAAACTGACTGCTAGTATAGCAAACCCTAAAAACGTTTTTTTTTTTTTTTTTCAAACCCTTCAAACTAACGTATTGGTTAAAACAATCTACTATATCGAGTATTGTTTATTATTATTTCATTCCGAAGCTGCAAGACAGAGCCAGCGTACTTGGCAGCACAAGATTCCAAATGCGCTTGGGGTAGCTGAAGCAGTCCCGCAGGGTTTTCATTCGCTCCTTCTGACTAAATGTCAACGATTGTCCAAAACATAGATTTCACTTCTTATGTTACCACTACACTGCTTTCGAAAACGATCACTGAAAATAAATTAAATCGTTTGCTTAAAACAAGAGCATGCAGCTTACTTACCCCAAAAAACAACTGTTCAGATCCACTCGCGCATGGGATGCTCCTCCACACTCCTTCCTCTCTCTGTTCCCTAGCTGAGTCGTGCGGCAGACGCAGCCAGCGCATGCGATTCTCTCTCACCACTAGAGCCCCACTACTTCCAATCGATCACATTACGTCAGTGCTCCGCGCTCTGTCTACCCCGATTTTTTCCGCGTTCCGTTTCCATGACAACTTACCGCGAAAAGGAATTTGTTGCCATCTAGTGTCGAATCTTCGAATTTTCAGAATGTTCTTCCCTTCCTCTGCCTATTCTACAATGTAACAAAGTTTTCATTTGCAAATTGCTTTCACCATACCTTCTACCACGCATCCACTATGATGCATCACTTGTACAGGCATGTTAATTCTGAGACAAGCCACCTTAGCAGTTTTGTTTTGGTTTTTGCCGGAGTAATATGATGAAATTGATGATTGCATAAGAGACAATCAACTGTACGTTGAATTTAGACTGCTCTCTCGCGAAGACACCAACTAGCTTTCTTTGAAGCAAAATTAAAGCAGCATTTCTTGAAAATACAATTATTTGTAATGCACAACAATGAAGCAATGTCATTTTGGTATGGATTGTCGGCCTGTGTGGACTGGAGTGAACTGCTTTGTCGTGATCTGTGTTTGTTTGATCAATTATGATTGATGACTTGTTAAAACAAATAGTAACAGTTACAGTCTGACCCCTCCTATGTTAATCTCGGCTATTCTCTGGTTGGCTGGAGGGCAAGCAAAGGTGGGGCAGATTAAGGCGCGCTGCATGCACAGCACTGGGCGGGACAAATGGTCAACTTGGTCATATAAACTTACATTTGCCTCACTGGGATACTTGAATGACCTACTGGCCGGTGAGATCAGTGGGTTAATGTCTTTAGCTTTTAAGAATACACCGAAAATAATTAATTGTATATAACGATATGATGCAACTTTAGCGGGATTAGTACAGCTTAAGTTACTTCTTGTGCCATCCAATGATGGTTAACGTTTCCACTGGATTTTTCAGTTTTATGGTTATATTTCGTGTTGCCAAATTACGATACATTAATTTATGTTAGATTGGTACCTCAGTTAGTTGCCGGAGACTTTAATGTTGGAACTTTCAGTGTCCTGTCCATGGACTGAATGTTAAATCGGAGTTGGAGAGAAGTTGGAGATTTGTTTACTTGAGTAGGTAAGTTCTTCGTTCCTTTGCATGCATGCACATTATGTTGGAAATGCAATACACAGTGTATTCTTTATTTAGTCGGTTTATTGGTGTAGAAATCCTGGCGGGCTGAAAGAAAGCCCGGGTAACCTAACGTCAGCCTTAATGTTGCTATCGTTGGCCTAGGGAGGGTTAGCGCGCTAGCTAATCTATGGCAACGTAACGTTACCATCAATGTAAACGAACTGTTGATTTTAAGTATCAAAACGTATCGCCATTTTCAAAAGAGTCTGAATACGTGTGTATATCTTAAATGACCATAAATGAATTCAAAACATGAATAGGAGAGTGCATCTCAAGATAATGTTTACACAGTTAAGCCGGAGCGTAGCGCTAAATTCAAACTAGCAGTGAAGCAGTTAATTCGCGCTTACTCTTCCCGGCTTGTTAACGATGTAACGTTATGTTGGTGAACTTTATAAATAATGTGTGCTTGTTAAAAAGTTGTTTAGTCATTCAAACAACAGTATTGATTTCAGCAGCTTAAATTTATTTTTGTTCGCCAAAGCCAGCGGTGAGTACTGGGTCGAAACATAGCTCCGGATCCAAGCTCTTTCTAGGGAAACTTATTTGAATGGTTTTCAGGACTTCTGCTTTAAGGTGTTGTTTAATAGACTATGCTAAACTAAAATGTCATTTGAAAGAGTTGTGCATTCATACGATTACTAATTTACCTTTTCGTTATGATACAACCAATGTTTCTTATTTCCGGGTTGTCATTAGAATGTGCGTAGGGATTCCGCGCCAAGATTTTTAAAAAATATGTACCTGCGCGGGACCGACTACACTTCCTCGAAACCTTCTCCCGCTTCGCTGTTATTGGTTGATAATGAGAGGGGGGCGCGGCCATCCATGAGTTCTACAGTAGTTCCATAGAATACTTGGCAGTTACCGCCAAACGTTGGGAAGAGAAGTTTGAAATGATAATCAATTATCTTGTTACTTTTATATAGTTTAGCAAGAAATATAGCAAACTTATGGAATGCTTGCAGAGTAGTAGCTACAAATTTAATGTATGCCAAATTTCTAGATCAGTCATCACAGCAATGCTTTCTCCGCGAATGTATAATGCAGTGAAGAAAAGGTTTGTTTGTACACTTGTTGACTTTTCCCTCTAAATGTTAACCTAGCTTAGTTAGCCAGATGACTTTGTATATCATTAGCTACCCATTTGTAGCAATCTATAAGTACAGTGTTTTCAAAGCTATTGGGATTTGTAAGTTTACTTTGACTTTGACTTTGATTTGTAAGTAGACTTTGTATTTCTTGAAAGGTGGAAAATGACCAGTGCTTTGCAAGATATCAAAAACCTCAACCAGAAACCACAAACTCCTGTGCAACCAGCACCAGGTCAAAAGGTTGGTGTGTCACATTGCATAGCAGTAGTAAACTTAATTGATACAGAAAGCAATACCGAGTGGCATGTATTATTGTTATTATGCCATCATTGAAAATGCCTTTATGTAATATTCTAACAGGTATTGTATGCAATGTTTTAGGATGATGTGTTTGCAGAGCCAAACTTGTTGACTAAAACGCCCGGGAAGGGCTCCTCATATTCTGAGTGCCAGCTGAATATGGGAACCCTGACGACCCCCACAAAGGGTAAGGGATCCCTATCCAGTGAGCCCTGGACTCCTACCTCAAACCTGAAGATGCTCATAAGTGCAGCCAGCCCAGAAATCCGCAACCGTGAACGAGAGCTTTGCAAGGAGGGCACTGAAGGAGGAGACTCCGAAAATTTAACAGCGGTAAGAGAACGAATATGAATTAACTATAAAGAACATTGTGTGATGTGCATTTATATGTCTGTTATTTTTACATTTTACATTTAGTGGTATGTGTTGAAACAAAGTGATTTACTAAACTATTTCTTGAACTATTGAAGACTGAACAGGAGCCAGGACCAGGTGACGAATCAGAGAAGCTTCAGATCAGTCGAAAAGAGAAGAGCTTGGGGCTTCTCTGTCAGAAATTCCTCGCTCGCTACCCTGATCATCCTAACCCTGCTGTCAACAACGATATCTGCCTGGACGATGTTGCTGGTGAACTGAGTAGGTCTCATTTTGTTCTGACTGCAAACAAAAAGCATCATAAAAGTACATCGTCATGTTTTCTGTCATGTGATATAGATGTTAACACAATATTTGTATCTTGTTTTCTCCCCTCCAAGATGTAGAACGTCGGCGCATCTACGACATCATGAATGTTCTGGAAAGTCTTCACATGGTGAGCCGCCTGGCGAAGAACCGGTACACGTGGCACGGCCGTTCCAACCTCCCCCAGACGCTGGCCAGGCTAAGGCGGGTGGGTGAGGAGCAGCACTACAGCCAGCAGATGCAGCAGCTCCGCCATCTGAGCCAGGAACAGGAGGACCGCGAGTTCGACCTGGAGGGCGATGAAAAGGAGAACGATGAGGCCTTCCTGCACGATACGGACACTGAGAATGGGCAGAAGGAGATGTGTTTCGTGGAACTACCTGGGCTGGAGTTCAGAGGTGGTGAGTTGACAAAATATGTTCTATAGTCCATGTTTTTCAATATACTGTATATGAAAACCTTTTTCATTCCTCTTGCTTGGTGTATTTGTGAAGAAATCATTCGATATGTCTTTGACAAAAGAGTGAATGTTGTGTTGACCTTTTGAGTTGTCCACCAACACCGTTTCGTCTGTCCTTGCCCAGCTTCAGTCAACAGCCGCAAAGACAAGTCCCTGAGGGTGATGAGTCAGAAGTTTGTCATGTTGTTTCTCGTGTCCACACCGCGTGTGGTCAGTTTGGAGGTGGCCGCCAAAATTCTTATCGGGGAGGACCCGGTTGAGGACATCAACAAATGCAAATTTAAGAGTGAGCATCACCATCGCCAGCTATCGTTTTGTTTCAGTGCTCGTTTTTACATTTGGATATTTTGATGCCAAGACCTAGTTTAAAACTGACCGTCATTGTCTGCGCTGTTGTCTATTTTTAGCCAAGATCCGGAGGCTGTATGACATTGCCAACGTTCTAAGCAGCCTGGAGCTGATTAAGAAAGTGCACGTGACAGAGGAGAGAGGGAGAAAGCCCGCTTTTAAATGGACTGGCCCAGAGGACCTTCCTTCCCCAAAGGGTGAGGAACCACACAAATCTGAGGGTTTTTTTTTTAAGTCAGTGTTTTGTTTTTGCCAAGTTTTTTTTTTGTGTGTGTGTGTGTTTTTGTTTGTTAAAGCTTTGGGGCAGTGACAAATATATTGTGCTGTGTCATATTTGGAGTACAATTCGTCATGAGTGTGACCTCCATTCTCATTCACTCCCTAATTTAGAAATGCCCAGAACCACGTCATCCACCAGTGAGACGGCAAGACCGCTCGAGTCTCGGTCGTCCATTGAGAACTGTGCCAAAAACCTCTTCTCCTCCCCCCCTGGGAGAAGGGGGTTCACAAGGCACCCCTCCCTCATGAAAATGGTGAAGAGCATCCAAGAGGACCGTCGCAAGATCAGCTCGGCACCTTCCAGTCCCACGAGGATCACCTCAAGTGAGTCAAGGCCTTTGGTGATCTACAGAGCTGTGGAGAGACCTCTTGAGTGTATTCATGGCCAGAGTGAGCTCATCTCTGCATTTGTTCTTTCTTAGATGAGTCATCAAGCTCAGAGTTTCTCCCAAGCAAGATGGCTCAGCTAGCTGCTATCTGCAAAATCCAGTTGGACCAACAGGCAAAGTAAGTTCAGTTTTTGTTCTTTTTTCCCCTATTGGCCAGTGTCCAAATAATCCTTATTTTACAGTAATGCCACACAATCACTGCTGGACCAAAAGTGTCAATAATGTGATGTTGATTTTTCAGGAAGCCCAACAACAAGGAATCGAAAGAATCTTCCAAAGCGGACAACAGAAAAAAATCCGAAGAAGCCATTGGCAAACCAGCATCTGATTCCACCCCCGTGTCCTCCGAGACCCATGTGAAAGAGGGCACTGGAATGACTCTACCTCTGTTAACCCCCACGGCGCTCTCCCACCTCCCGGCCTCGTGTTCACCCCTCATCCCTGTCCTGCTACCTCAGCACCAGGTCGGAGGCCCCATCGCCGTCTACATGCACCCAGCCTCCCTCCGGCAGCACACCTCCAACAGGCCTGCGCCCACCAGCCTGGCCGTGCGCTCCATGACGTTCGAGAGCCCCGGAGGAGACGGCGCCGGCCGCTCGCCAATGACGGCTGCCTCTGGCGGTCAGGAGGTCGGTACATCCAGTGGTAACTCGGGCAGTCCCTCGGCACTGAAGCGCAAATGTGGGGACAAGCAGTCTTCAGGAAACAGTCCATCAAAGGTCAAGAAGGCCAATGGAACGTCAGAGGTGAGTGTACCAGTCTACCAGGGCTTTGAATGGGGGTGGGGGGTGTTTACAGTATGTAAATGTACTGTATAGGTAGACATTTTAAACAATGGGCCACTTCACATGGCTGAACCTAAACGACTGAGCATTGTGTCTTCAGAGACAAGTGTAAACAATTCATCCATGTGACAGCTTGTGGGATAGTACACATACATTATAGCACATTGTGGTGCTCACTGGTTTCGCCTTGGGTGTTTCGTCAGGACGTGTCCCCAAAGCTGTGCGAGATCCTCCAGGCCAGGCTGAAGGC
>JASCIP010000264.1:6751820-6764650 GCA_034783695.1 Sardinella gibbosa
GGGGAGGGGAGGGGAGGGGGGCAGGGACAGGGGGCAGGGAAGGAAGTTTAGGATTATCCATATACTTCTGCTTTGTTTCAGCTTATAACTAACATTTTAGTCCCTGTTTCCAATCCAATAGGCTTACTATTTGTGTCTTCCTCGTTGTCTTCAAGTTGTTTATTTTGTGAGGGTGCTTTAAAAACTATCATCCTGCCTTAGCCATGCACTACCCCTGGAAGCCAAACACTGTTTTTGAGAATTATGCCTATTTTTACTTATTGTAGCCTTAAATAGCAACCATGTTTAGCCAGAATCCCAGACCTTTAAAGAAGAAATCTGGTTTGATTCAATCAATGCATTTCCATGCAGTCTATAAACTGACTACTGTTGGAGATAAAACCGGACAGAAACAAAATGCAAAGAAATCAGTCAAATTAAAATCTAATTATGATGTCTGCGCAAATATTCTAGCTTTTAATTTTCCGAGTATGAAAAAAAATAAACAAGCCTATTTGTAAAAACTATTTTCTTTAATTTCATGGATTGTTGATTTTTTTTTTTCTTCGCACAGAGCTGTCTGTAGGTTAGAGGAAAAAGCCAGTTTGGTCCACTGAGTAGTGAGCTGGCAGTTAATGCTAACTGAATGGAGAACAGGGATGTGACATTGAAAGCCAGTTACTATGGCCCACTCAGTTAGCATTAGCTGCTAGCTTAGTATTCTGACTGCAGTCAGATGGGAATGCTTTCGCTGAAGTGAGCTCTGTTCCTCATATGCTAAGATCCATTAGCATTCCTCCCAGAAGTGGCCACTGAACACTGGTACTTTTCCTATTTGAACGTTTACATGTGGGCTTATACACAATACAGCGGAAGTAAAAATGGCATTTTCTAGGCAGATATGAATAGTAATTCACTTTTCATTCAGGCATAATAATCTTTTCATAAAATCAAAGGATTTTAAAAGGGCATAGTGATATCATACAGTATAGCACTGTCTCCCACACCCTGAAAAAGGATCTTTTGGAAAGGAAATGAAGATAATTTGGTGAAAGGCAAGATGTCACTAGTAGCAGCAGCTATCATATTGGCTGTTTGAGTATTTGAGTATTATCAGTGAATAGCCTGTAACACTTTATTTGTAGTTGTACATAAGAGTGACATGAGGATGTCATGGACATGACATGGCACGTATCATGAACATTAATGATGCTTTATAAATGTTTATGACTGTTGTCATTAAGTGTCATTCAGCTTTTGTAATGTCAAGTGGACACTGTTTGGGGTGTAGACATTTCAAAAACCAAATGAGACATAATGACAGTGATGAACATTAAAAAAGGTGTCATTTGTGTTCATGATTCATATCATGTCATGCTAATGACATGCTCATGCCACTCTTATGCAGAGACCTTCAAGTAAAGTATGACCGAATAGACACTTTTCTGCTACATACAGGTACTCAATGTAATCTGATGTCAGTTGTTGAACATTAAAGGAATGTGCCACCTTTTTTTGATATTTATGTATTTGTATTATGCCCAACTATTATTCAAGAAAATGCATATAATTTTCTTTTCAGTGTGTTCACTTTTTAGATTGACATTACTAGCATAGCTTAGCACAATCACTGGAAGTACACGGTACCATTAGCATCAAGCTAAAAGTGTCCACTTGACAGAATTAAATATCAGTTTTGCACTTTGGTAAATTTTTGGTAATTTTTTAAGTGCTTTGTAAATAAATTTGATGATGTTTTGTTTGGTACCATAGACTTGCATTGGTACTGTATGTTGAATAAGCTGACACTGTCAGACTAGGCATTGCGGCCACATAGAGAAAAAATGCTATGTGCTTTCAAGTTCAACTAGGGGATGACTACAGATAGCAATTTCCCGAAATAAGGTGGTGTATCCCTTTAAATAAAAATATCCTTCCTCAAGGAGACCCTTTGTAGTAGGAGCCTTTCTGAACTTATTGTCTGTTTTAGGAGGAGCCAGTGACACCACTGGGGCTGTCCACCCTTCAGGCTCTGGAGACATTGCACCAGCAGCTCTCCACCCTACTAGAGCAACACCTGCGCTCTGGCCGAAGGAGACCCACTCTCCAGGTATGTCCCCTCCCCTACTGCATGCCCCACTCTCCCAGCCAGCGCTCAAGGGGCTGAAACCAGAGCACACCTTAGCCAAGACTGAGGCTGAGGCTGGCTCTGGACTCCACTCATTTGGCTCCTTCTCTGGGGAGAGAGGAAAACTAACATAAATGAAATTGATTTCATTAAACACTTACCAAATCTTTGCAGAAGTTCAGCAAACGCCATTTTAATCTGATGATTTTTACTGGAGGGAAATACATATCAATCCATATACAGTCATAAGAGCATTGGTGCCTTTGCTAAATGCACCACTCTGTCTGTCACTATATAAAGCCCAATGCCTGTGGTTACCTCCTGGTTTGGGCAATGGGCTGCGATGGGCTCATCTCCTGATAGATCTGCAGTGCAAATTTCGTTTTGTTTCTCTCCCAGGACCTATGGACGCAGAGCTTTCTCCACCAGAACAATCGCCACTCCTGCTTTCATTGGCCAGGAGCTGCGCTCACTCTGGTGGTGGTCTTTGGGCTGGTGTGCTGTTATGGCAACCAGCCAAGTGGCAGGTGAAGTAATCACTACGCGCTTTCAGCATGCTGTTGTATTGTATATTTATTGGCTGTTATAAACACACACCAAAAATGTATGACAATGTATGACCGTATTATTTCCCACACATGAACAAGGTTTATTGGTGAGGGCAGGGGATTGTGCTGTGTGTATGTTGGGGCTTACTGGCAATGGCAGGAGTGGTGGGACAGTGTGCTGTGTGTGTGTGTGTGTGTGTGTGTTTTTTTTTTTTTTTGCTATTTTAACGTGACCAATCCCGGAACGACATATCAATTGGTTATGGCAACGTTTAGTGTAGGTGTGTATGCAGGCGTGTGTGCGTGTGGTGTGAAAGAGAGGCCTGTTGAGAAATGAGAGTCCTTAGTTCGTATAAGTCTAAAGCTTAAGTCTATTTTACGTAAAGTAAGTCAGTCTCATACATCAAATCACAAAACAGAAAACTTCAAAGGAGCCACGCTCCACAGCCCATGATGTTACCGTGCATGTAAACAAACAAAAGTCACGGTAGGCTACAGTTCACCCACACATAGAGGCAGTACAGTTAGTAAATATGACGTTTGCACGGAAAAAGTAAATAAATAAACAGAAATAACGGTAAGTTTGGAGGGGATGTGAGGTAGGAAGAGAAAAGAAGGAGAAAGGCAAGTTTGAGGAGTTTATTGCCAGGGTGAGTTGAGACGTAGAGTGGGTTGGCGGGAATGTGTGTAAAGTGTGTATATATACATCATTGTCCGTGTGGCGGTGATGGTAGTCGTGACGTGTGTGTTTGGCGTGTGTCATCAGCGGTGGGATCGAGCTGGTGAACGCCGGGGCCCTCTTCCTCCTGCTCCTGCTCAACCTGCTCCTCATCAGCCGGCAGCAGCGCCTGAGGAAGAGTGAGATGGTGCGGAGACTCAAGGCCATCATCACACAGCTCAGCGGTGAGGCAGCAGGGACTGGCAGCACTCCCCTTATTCTTTGGGCATGGGGCTCGCCATGTCTTGTCTTATCTTTTAACCTTTTGTCAACTTCTGTTGCCTGTTTCTAATATTTTCTGCTTATATTATGGCACGATGATAATCTAGGGCTAAAAATAACTTGCTTTCAAATTATTGGTAGATGCTAAATGTGTTGATGCTACTGTGTGTCACTATTCTTTTTTTAAACCAACCAACTCTTGGTTTGTGGTAGATCACCTCGAGCGCTGTAGAGGGCAGCCATTCCGATGGGCACCTGCACTTTACCCCGACCTTTACACTCCGTCGTCCCCATCGTGGTCTTTGCACTGGACTTATCGAGATGAACAGCTCGTCAATCTGCCCGTCAGTTTACTGGTTGAGGGGGATATTATTGCCCTGAGGCCTGGGCAGGAGACATTTGCTTCTCTCAGAGGAATCAAGGTGATCTCTCTCTCTCTCTTCCTTTCTTTCTTTCTTTCTTTCTCTCTCTCTGTTTCTCTCTCTCTCTCCCTCCCTCTCTCTCTCTCTCTCTCTCTCTCTCTCTCTCTCTCTCTCTCTCTTTCTCTATTACTTTATCTATATTTATCTCTCTCTCTCTCTCTCTCTCTCTCTCTCTCTCTCTTTTCTCCTTTTCTATGTTATGTCTTTCTGTCTTCCTCTCTCTCTCTCTCTCTCTCTCTCTCTCTCTGTCTTTCTCTCTTCCTTTCTCTTTATTTCTCTCTCTCTCTCTCTCTCTCTCTAAAGTAAGGATCTATGTTATGTATAGAGAAACAACTAATCTAAGATTATATAAAATAAAATAATATACTGTAATATAATAAAGAGTTGAGCATTTCACCCAGAAGAGCTTTAGTGGAGTTGCAGAGCAAATCTAGAGTTGCTAGTAGCCGTGTGTCCTAGGCTAGGCGGGTTGTTCCTAGGCTGTGTATCTCTAATGGCCAGTGTGTGTTTCTGCTTGTGTTCTCTAGGATGATGAGCACATAGTTCTGGAACCAGGAGATCTGTTCCCCCCTTTCTCCCCCCCACCATCTCCTCGTGGCATAGAGAAGAGGGGGCCACACAGCCCCCAGCAGCACCGGCTCTTCAGGGTGGTGCGCACACCTGTGCTCAGTCATATCAGGTGAGCCCTCACAGGAGCGCTGCATTGGAACTGAGCCAAAGACCCATTAGGCCTGTCTGACACACAGTTTTTAAATGTCCAACAGAAACAGCCTAGACATGGCTCTGTCTCGACCAATCACAGCCCTGGACAATGAGCGCTTCACTGTTCAGACCATCATGGCCAAATATGCATCTCCTGTTGTGTTGGTATGGTAACATTGTATTTTGATGAGGTTTATGTGATTTGCCATGTAATTATTGTTTTTAGATTAATGCAATGTATGTTCTTTCCTGTACAGGTGGCCTTCTTTGCTGTGAACACATTGCGTTATTTCTTTGATGCTCCCAGTCTTACTCCAGCTCGCTTCAACTTCCTCCAGTTACAGGTACTGTGCTGTAAGGCAGCAAGCCCTGGCAAAGACGCACCTCATTAGTGGGCCCATTGGTTTTCTCCATAGGGTTTGGGTCTTCAATCAGCTAGCAGGAAGCAATAGACATTTACAAACCCATATTCCAAAAAGTTGGGACACTTTAAAATGTGAATAAAAACAAAATACAATCATTTTCAAAACCTGGAAGCCATATATTTTCTAGAGAATAGTGAAAAGACAACATATCAACTGGACAAAATTATTGTTTTTGGGGAAAGAAATGCTCATCAGAAATTTGATACTTGCAACATGTCTCAAAAAAGTTGGGACAGGGTCAATAACATGCTGTAAAAGTTAAATAATGAGGAACATTTCAAAATGAATCACACTTACCGGTACTGCCAACATGAATGTATAGAGAAAAGACCATCAAAGAGAGGCGGAGTCACTCAATAAAAAATGAAGATGAGTTTATTACTCATTTATTACTTACAAAAATGTAATTACCATAATTGCATGTTTATAAGACCTATTTCTGTAATCAGCATCATTGTATGGGTTTATGAGATCATGAAATGCCCATTGTCTGTAAACATACTTTGACACTCCAACTCTGAAAGCTGGTGAAGATATGACAAGAATGCTTTGCTATAATGCAAAGAATGCTTCATAAGTAGACATGATGGTGAGGCTAAACAGTCTTGCATGGGTCTGATCTCATTATAGATGGACCTAGAAGACATGGGAAACTGTCTTCCGATTAGAGAAGTGAAAAAAATGTCATTCTTTTTGAAAATCAAGGAGTCTTGCACCCTCTGTGCTACAGAGAAAATGAATCATCCAACTTGCTTCAGTGGTCAGTTGAAAAGACTGCATCTATGACGGCATGGGGCATTAGTACATTATATTTTAAAGGAAGACCTTAAATATTGGCAGATAATGAGGGTATACTGCATTCTCTACTAAATTCCAACAGTGTAGGTCCATCATAAGGGCGACCAGATGATAAAATGTCTGTCTTGCAGTCCAGATCTGTCACATTTTCAGCATAACAAAAAGGAAAACATGACGAAGAAGACACCTTCCTGTTGAGCTGCTGAAATCATGTCTAGGACAAAAAAGAACGCTCTTTTTATATAAAATCATCTTGTCAGGTTATGGAGTTAACTGTGAAGTGTCCTCCTTTGTTTTATCTCCTTTGGTCAACTTGTGTCCTCCTTTGTTTTATCTTTGGTCAACTTTTGTTACCTTTTATTGACACCGACCCAACTTTTTGGAGATATGTTGCTGGCCCTAAATTTGAAATGTTCTTAAATACCCCATTTAACGATAAAATTTTCTAGTTTTAACAGCTGATACATAATTATATGGCTCTGGTACCAAATGTTGTCATTCTTTTACCTACTGACAGCACTCAGAAGCTCCAAAGAGAAGGGATATGGCTCTGTTTGGTACGATGTAGACTGAATTTGCAAACTGCCAGCTGACACCAACAGATGGGGGCATAAGAAAACGAAACTTCCTCGCCCTAATCAGTTAGTGCCGTTTCACTATTTGGTCAAAGTTGCACCAAATTCTCATACCTACACTACCAACGTGAAACATTTGGGCTACAGGTTGATTCACTCTGGATGACCCCTTTAACAAAGTTTGGGAAAATCCTGTAGGACTTATGGCCATCACTCACCCCACTATACCACCACCTTATATACAGTATGGCATTCACAAGTGGTGTCCCAGGACCACGGATAGCAACCAAGCCACCTCAGTATCAAGCACATGGGCCAGCTCTACAGCTTTACAGGTTTAGAGACCTGAGTGGAGCAGATTGAACGACACCCACCAGCTATAAACATAAAATTGGCTTTTTATCCCCATCAGTAGTTATAAATAATTAGTTATGATTCATTCTGAATGTGTCATAAACATTAGGCTATATAAATGTATTAATAATACTTTATGTATATCAGGTTTAAGATAGCTGTTGTATTATTCCATTGCTTATTGTATTGCTCCATCATCATGTAGGCCTACACTGAACGCTGGACAACATTGTGTTGTACATTTCTAAAATGGAGGGAACCTTCTGGAGGGAGAGTCCAGGGGAGGAGTGCAGGATAGAAACAGTGAAGAGACACTGTGTTCAGTCACATGATCAAATCTCTGGTTTCAGTGATTAACTTTGTATTCACCACTGCCCTCTCAGCATCTCTCCCAACTGAGATATAATTGAGATACAATGTTTCTCTATGATGAAAACAATCTCTCTCTCTCTCTCTCTCTCTCTCTCTCTCTCTCTTCCCCCCCTCCCTCTCTCCCACTCTTCCCTCTCTGAAACTGTCTTCTTCTCTCACTAAAGTGAAATCACTTGTTTGGCTGTCACGTTCCAAACATAAGCGGTGGGGCTGAATTTAAAGCTTAAAAGAGACCACATCAAACTGACTCTCTGCCACTGCTCATTTACAAGCCCTAACAGAACAGAACTTTTCCATAGAGCTAGTGCAACTTCATGTCTGTTTTTTTTCTGTCAATTACTGTACTCCTTCAAAAACTCACAGATATTTCACTGAAAGTATTGATCATTCTTCAGTGGTTTTAGTGGAAACTGCCACATAAGTCCTGATTTTCTGATGAGGCTTGGAGCAGCTGTGTGAAGTGTTTATTCTCTAAGAGGACATCCAGCAAATCCAACACTATTAGTTAGGGTAAATGTATGAGTGAACGAAATGAATGCAGGCATATGTTATACAAGCGTCTGTGATCTCACCATAGACACACTGATTTAAATTGACCGGGTAAATCTAATTTAAATATATTAACTATTCATTAATTAAATAAAAGGCCACTAGCCTAAGGCTCAATCTGAAACTCTGGAGCTTGGTTTATGCAGAAGGGGCTCCTTGTATTAGCCTATTATGCTAATTCTTAATGACAAAATGCATGTTTTCCTGCATCTTAAAGAGGATAGAAGATGACAGTGTCAGCAAGTTGCACTCTGGGTACATTAAGTCTGCTCTTGCATAATTAGACCATATGAAAATATGTTTTATAAATGAAGAATTTGTATAAAAATATTTGTATTATCTTTGTTCGACTGCAACCAATACGATGGGGCCTTGCGTGTTTGTCTTCTGTTTCCTGTCTTCTGCCTGTTTCCTCTGTCTCTGAAGTCTCTGAGTCTCTGTATTTATCAACTCTGCTGAAGCAGCAGGCTACTTACAGGTTTGTGATGCTGGCAAATCAGTGGTGAAATCTCAAGAAATGTAAGACGGACAGACATCATTTTTTTAATTAATTAATTAATTGATCAACTAAATAATGAATTAGGCTGAGTAAGTAATACATATGGCAATGTATGATTTTAATCAGCAGGGCACCTTAAAACTGTGTCATCAGAAGAATTAGAATTTAAACTTAAAGGAAAAGTTCTGTGTGAATCAATCCAAAGCCCTGTTGTTCAAGGTCACTGAATGCTGTCTCTAGCAAAAAGAACGAAAAAAAAAATGATGCAACAGAAGCCTAATAGTGAACTGGCAGCTTACAGTAAATGGGGTATAGTGACTTACTTTCAGTTTAATTTCGCTATGCCCCATTCACTTAACAATAGTTATTAGTTTGTTACTCAGTCTAGGTTGCATCAAATGTTTTGGCTCTTTTTGCTATGGACAGCATTCAGTCACCTTTAACAACAGGGCATGGATTGATTCACACCAAACTTCTCATTTAATTGGACAGTAGCCTATCTGAGATCTCTCCAAAGGAGAAATGTCCTATCTTCAAAACATAGTAGTAAGCTAATAGATGTATTCACAAAAAAAACACACAACTAAAAGTTGTAGGCTACCTAAATATTAAAATTACAGTGACTGTCACCACAATCAGGTCTTTAGTTTCAAATCCTAAACGGCATTAATTGAAACATCTTAACATTAACTGAAAAGCACATTAGTCATCATGCTAGTCTCTGGGATCAGAAGGTGTTTTAGAAGCACATTACTAATCCATAATTTGGAAGACTGATTTCTACTTTTCTGGCAACCCCTCACCTAGAACGTGAACCGTGCGGCACCAGCTCTGCGTCTAGCTTGCTACGTGGCGTCCATGGGCATCTCGTATTACAGACAGTTCACTGACCAATGAAAGAAGCGATACCATGGAAAGCTTCAAACATCGTGTTTGTAATCTTGAATTAGAATGGCTGTAGGAGAAACTACAACCAACCCGCACTTGGTTGTGCTCAGTGGTGTCAGATAGCCTTGTAATCAACCGGGTATGTTTGAAACGTCTAAGAACGGCACACTACTGTTTTAAATGACACGCAGAGACTACATGTAAGGCTACTTAGTTACAGGAGTTTCTTTGGCTCTCGCAGTCACGCCTACTACTGCATCGGGTCCCGTTGTAGAAACAAAGAAACGGTTTTGCAGGCGTAGTTGCTGAAGTTTGTAGCATTAGATTTCCGCTAGTTGTAAACCTTACGAAAGCACGCTAAGTTTACAAATGAACGTGTGCAGCTACGTGAGCTTTTTGTTGCTGTGTACTTACTGTGTGCACGGGAAGCCAACCTTAAGGAAAGAGAGGGTCCACCATGATCCCGAATTGAGCAGACAAGCCCATGAGGATAACCATAGCTATCAGTATGATCATGAGGCCTTCCTAGGCAAGGAAGAGGCCACTACTTTTGACCAGCTGACACCAGAGGAGAGCAAGGACAGATTAGGGTAAGAATTTCCTGTTTATCAGAAGTCTCCATTGCAAATTCCAAACAATGGGCTGAATTGAGCCGAAGATCGCTGATTTCTCCCACACAGTAGCCTAATGGATTGTTGTAGCTGTGGTGTTGGTTTGGACCGTTTATTCGGTAACATTATAGCCATGCGTAATGCTACTTGCTTAAATGGAACCTCCATCCCATTTGGAGCAGCAATTCAACCCCCAAAATAAACCGGGCTGAAACACAGTGTCGTGGCATGTCAGGACCGCAGTATGGTGAAGTTGTGAATGATGGAGTAGCTTAAGCTAGTTTATTACTAGACTACTTTTTCTATTAGATTGAATTTACTTGCAGGCCCTATTGGATTATATAGTTGATAGCCTATTATCACAGACGGGAAATCTAATTCTCTTTATCTTTCTGCCTATCTGCCATGACCCTCCTGAAGTTTTTGTGCCCATCCCAAGTACACACGTTGGCCTGCATGGGCGTAGCCATAGAACTTGGCGCTTTCCCCACAGAATTCCCTTTCCTGAAGCGCTTTAAAGAGGGAGGTCCCAACAAACGCCACAACGTGGCATCGAGGATGAACATAACCCTACATTCTGCTGTCATTAAAACTGTTGTGGCGTTCTAGTCATCATGAAAGTCTTAAATTAACACATGGTCGCCATTTTCTGTTCTCACTCTTTAAAATCATGTTTACAGAGTGAATGATATTTACATTTCCCCCAAGTTTGTCAATATCTTACAATGACTTTTTGTTTCTCACTTTGATTCCTCCATTTTTTTGACAGGAAAATAGTTGACCGAATTGACAGTGATGGAAATGGATACATTACAATGGATGAGCTCAATGCCTGGATCAAGAGGGTCCAAAAGCGCTATGTCTATGAAAATGTGGCCAAAGTGTGGTCAGACTATGACCTGAACAAAGACAACAAAATCTCTTGGGAGGAGTACAAGCAGGCAACATATGGCTACTACCTGGGTAAGGGAGTGCACACAAAATCTTACAGAATGCTGTGAAATAGTACCAGGGGACCCTTGGTTACCTGTTTGTGTCATTGATTTCTTCCCCTTAGCCAACCCTGAGGAGTTTGACGATGACAAAGACCAGTTCAGTTTTAAGAAGATGCTTCCACGAGACGAGAGGAGGTTCAAGTCTGCAGATCTGGACGGTGACCTGGTGGCGGGTCGAGATGAGTTCACTGCCTTCTTACACCCCGAGGAGTTTGAGCACATGAAGGAGATTGTGGTTCTCGTAAGTCAGGGGGCATAATTCACACTACTGTTGTGGGTAACATAATTTCCGATTTCGAACCATTCATTTTGGTGTGGTTTTCCGAACTGTGCCATTTTGGGGTAACTTTCCACAGACCATCTGCTGTTGGAATATCCGAATTCTGACCAAAATGGTGATGGTCATTCTTTAACTAGAATCCTATTTTGCGTTCAGTTGTGCGACATTGAGTGTGTGTACTCCAGTCCTGAGTTCAAGAGAGGACAAATTAAACATTTTTAACTTGAGTGTCAGGGTTCCTCAAATGTTGTGCCTTTTTTTAAAAATTTGAAATATATATTTTTTCCTTTCCTCTCCCAATTACAGCAATGTGAATGAGTGCTTTGGGTGCAACACAAATCCCTTTACTTAAAAAAAAGTCTTTCAATTCAATAATCATGAGGGATGATGGGATATTTTTGGAGTGGGTCAGAGGGGAGGTCCCTCCCTCCCTCACTCTCGTGCCGCTCCCTAAAACTGACATTTGGCAGAGACAGAAAGAGCAGGGCAAGATTGCGAGGGAGGCATAAGAACTAATGCACAAGGTCTTGACACTCATAAAATATACAGTACACAGTCTAAAGCGCAAATTATTCATGTCAGTAAAGATGTGTTGAGGTGACATTCTTTAAGACACTCCAGTCTTCATTTGTGTTAGTAACAGAAATTCTAATGTTTGAAGGAACACAAGGATGCTTTTGCGGGTGAACATTCTGTTGCTTTTAATTTACACTTGACTTCAATTTATTAATGCTAATAAAAAAAATTCTAGAGAGGGAAAGGGGGAAAGAAAATGGAAAGAGGATAGAAGTAGGAAAGAATTAACTTGGTTTTTAAAAGGTGTGAAATTTGTAAACTCACTGCCATTCTTGCGTGTCAGCAGTGGTAGCCCTTTGCCGAGGACGAGGTGAAGAGTAGCTGGTTGCAATTCTGTCTGTGCTACTGCTTGACTAATATGCAGCAATTCTGCAGTCTCTCACGGTCCTTTCTCTTTGCCTACCCACAGGAGACCCTGGAGGACATTGACAAAAATGGAGATGGATACGTGGATGAAGATGAGTACATTGGTGAGCTTATCTCTCTCGTCGCCTGTGTGTGTTGTGTTTTCAGCTTTATTTAGAAGTAGATGAGTGTAACTAGCCACCGTGCTTGGTGTGTAGGTTTGAGGCTAGAGGAGGTCTGAGTTTGGCACAGGATGGGCTGCCCTCGTGGCCTAATTCTGGATGAAAGATGTGCTTGTCTGTGGCCCTGGGAAAAGCCTCCTGAGGCAGAATTGAACCAGCATGTGATCCAGATCGCTGGCACTGCCATTTCAGGACATTTGTTGCATGTTGTTTCCTCTGTCCACCACAGGGAGATGGGGGAAGTTTTTTTTTTTTTTCCCCAAGAAAACAATTCCAGGAGCTCCCTCCATGCAGTCATCAGTCTCAGTGTAGTGATCACATGCCACTGGCCTTGCACATTGTGGTTATAAATAGTAGTCTTAGTCTTCATTGAATATCATTGAAATATTTCCTTAATGTTATCTTTACCTCTTGGTGTCTCAGGCAATTACAAAATGTGTTTTATTTCAGCTAGTGTTTTAAAACGCGCTCAACTCAACCCAAAACAAAGAGCAACTGGGTGCTCATTCCATGAGAAATAATCAAAAAATGAGAAAGGACAGCACTCCTAGTTACTTTCTTTATTGCCCGTCAGACGTTTCGGTCTCAACCTTCTTCAGTGTCGGGCAAACATTTCACCCAGGTGTATTCACTATATACAATCAAGGCCACAGTATCCACCC
>JASCIP010000264.1:7117142-7128962 GCA_034783695.1 Sardinella gibbosa
ACTCCTACCCCCCCTCCCAAAAAAAAAAAAAACTACCCCCCCCCTACCACACCCCCCACCTCATTGTTGCGCAAAAATCTTGCTGTTTAACATACAAGTTGATTTACAAATTGCAATTCTCTATGAACCCCTTTCATTGCAGGCTTGGCCCTCTACATTTTCATCAGTGCGAGGATTCATTTGCAAATGAAATCCCGCAGAAGTGCGGCCCGGCCCCACTGCGAGACAGGATGGCTTCCCATTGTTCGCCCAGCATGGGAGCGCCGACAGCAGCAGTGATGGCAGAGCACAAGCCTGCTCATCCCAGGGCCCCGACTCAAAGCCAGATCCTGTTTAATTCAGGGATTATCTCCCTCAGTGTTTCTCCGCGCTACAACATCAGATAACGCACAAGTTGCCATGACAGTAAAGCCAGGCCTCACACCACCCATGCCATGCAAACGGGAAGCTTCAACTTCTGATGAAAACTTTTTAATAATAACCCACCCCCGGAGTCCCCCTGTGCGAATTGCTAATGTGAAAAGACTTTCTACCCCCTCCTCCACTTACAAATTTATCTCAGGGAGATGAGCAGGATGAAACACAAACGCTGTTGTCCTTCCTTAAACAACGCTTTAAACAGAATATGTCAAGGATAAACTCTTCACGCGTTCAAAGATGGGAGAATTTTCTAGTTTTTCTGGTTTGACAGTCAAAGCTTCATTATTTTTTTTAGGCATAGAAGGCCACTACAGTGGATTACACTGAAGTGACGTACTTTAGTCACATTTTACTTGCTCGATTTACAACGTATCTGATAATGAATAACTTTATAAACTCAAATAAGTTAGAAATTGACAAAACAATCATGTGAAAACTTCAAAGCGTAGAGAAATATTTGGTAGCAAAGTCACATTGCTAAACTACACCTCAAAATAAAATAGTGGAAATAACAAGCGGAAAAATAATCATCTAAGTTGTGATTCATGCAGTCACTGCAAACTCCTTAAAAAGGCAAATATTCTTGACTGGTACACTGTCTTACATGCGCTGTATCAAAATTTGACAAAAAAATCGGAACAATACAACTGCATGTCAATAAGAGAATGGTGCAGAAAATGAAAAATCTCACTTTAGTCTGAATTAGTTGTGTAACCATATAGTGCTCAAAATCGCTTAAATTCAATCAGATGATGAATGTGTAATATTTTTTAAAAATGGTATGTAATCTGAAGTATTGCATTTATAAATACTAAAATCAAAGTAATTCCTTTAACACTCTTACACTCAGTGTGAAAAACTGTCAGTTATATATCTAAATTAGTTTAAAATAGTAGATCATATAATTTCCACTAACTCTCTATAAGACGTCTCCCAGTGACCATTTGATCACTGTTGATATCTGCTAAACTGCATACAAAACATACACTGCGCCAAAAACTGTACCATCACACACACGTGTATATGTAACGCCATACAGAGAGTCTCCTCAAGGAAGTAAATACAATACTGTGCTGACTTAAAAAAAGAAACACTTGCAAATGTTCCCTTTTTTTTGGAGCAGATGTGTGGATTAACGCCGAGTCTTGAACAGAAATAAAGCCCAACTTTTAATGGGAACAGTGCCCTATAGTCCTGGATCATCATCGCATAATCAACATGCCACAGCGACGCCAGATTACAGGCCCACAAGCAAACAAGGACACACACACACACACGCACACACACACACACACACAGAGGAAGAACAACATCTCTGTCTCGAAAGAGAGAGGGATACACAGCAGCGAACAGGTGAGAGGAAAAGAAATGAATGGCGATAAGAAGGGAAAGAAAGACAGACAGACAGATAGACAGAGGGAGAGGGAGAGAAGGAGAGCTAAAATTGTGCAGCGCCTACGGTACTTTGGCTTGGCAGGGCCGCTGGCTTGCAAGGCTCCGAGAGACCAGTCACTTCAGAGAGGAAGGTCGAGTTCCTCAGCCCTCACACTCTCCTAGCAGACTAAAGGCCGAGGAAAACCTCGCTCGGAATACTAGATGGGCTTCTGCTAACGGCAGCCTCCCAAGGCAGGGCACAGTCTCTGCATGCCTGCCTCACTGACATGCTTAATGCTTAAAGGAGGGGTGGGAGAAGAGGAAGTACAAAAAAGAAAAGAAAAAAAAAAGAAAAAGGAGAGAAAAAAGAAATACGAAGAGAAGCAAAGTCCTTCAGGCTACATCTAGACATCCACTATATAAACATTGGCAAAATGACAAGTAACTGAATCCCTGTTGTTTGCGGGGTACAACAGTGTGAGAGGGACCGCCCTGCCAATCTCTCTCTGGGGGAGCCACTCTAGAGGTGAAAGGGGATGGCGGCCACATTGATAACCCCCCCTTCCCTCCCTCCTTCCTGCAAATAAAGCCAGGAGCTCCAGTCAGGCTGCCTGTGGCTCTGAACGGAGGGGTCAATGACAAGGTAGAGGAGAGCGCACCGGGCTCTGAACTCCTATCACCCTCTCACAGAGGGAGGCTGGCAAAGGTTAAAACAGCTCAACATCCCACCCTCTTGGTGAGAGGGCTAGGGGATAACCTCACTTCCTCCTCATTGCACCCCCCCACCCTCCCAAGCCCCCCAATGGCACCCTAACCCCAGCTTCACACAGGCCTGAACACCTATGACAAATGTACACCTCTCCAATTTAATTTAGCGCCACATGAATACTCCGGGGGATTTTTCCGCGTGAAAACACACAGTGTGTTGGTTCTCATGGGCCTTCTGTAAAAATGTTAATTCTATTTTAGTTTAATTTCTATGCAGACATTTCATGTTTGTGCAAACAGCAAAAGTACTGGTGTGGAATTTGCAAAGCCTATTTGACAGAAGACACTCTTTACTTTTGAAACTATGGCCTTCAGTTTGCGCTCAGCAATGACGAATAGCCTACTGTCCTTCACGTCTTTATTAAATTTGAGGTAGGCCTAAATATTTGGCGAGGTCAAAGAGAGACACACTTTGGCACAAACTGCTATATAGCCACTTTGCACTAGTTAGTTATGTTTAAGGATGCCTTTACGTTTCTGCGTAAAAAGTTCTCACAAGACATACAATACCGCCACATTTTATTTTAAAATTATGTGGGCCATGATATACTACTCATATTTCTGTATGAGAACACAAAAATAAGTTTGTGCAACACAGTATTCTAAAAAAACACGTTTCCTATAAGACATGTAAAACATCAACAAGGTGGATGAATAATCTATCAACTGCCGTGAAATCAAATGAGTATCGTAAGTACTGTTATACAGCTTAGTAGTAGGCCTAATGACATTGTATGATGAAATTAAAAGCCATTTTGTATAGCCTATATCAAAAGGCCTTGAATATACCTGATCTGTTTCAATATTCTACAGTGACAAAGGTGAAACACATTATAGCCTACCGTTTTAAGACTGTAGGATTATTATATTAAAATAAAAATCAAGTCTACAATATAATAGGGTTCGTAATCAATAATTTCAGGACGTAAAAACTCATTTGAAAAGATTCTCGTGTCCAAAAGGTGCCGTTTTGTTTATTACAACCACGTGCATTACTGTGCACTCAACAAAATTACAAAATATTTTTGCAATTCAAAAAAACTTTATTTAAATACGCAATTATCTCTGTACGGTAACTCCACAGATAAAGTTGATAACGAGCGAACGTAAACTATTTTGAGGAGTAGAGGAGACCGTGTATGTGGGGAAAAAACTTTATGCACGACACAGTCTATTTTGAAAGACAAAACGTTATGTAGCAACAAATAACGACCTTTAACTGTAAACAACCCAATGACTCAGGCAACACTTGAAGTTTCAGGGCAATGCTGACGTATTGACATCAACATCGTACAGACATCAAGTTGAAGCGACCACTGAAATGATAGTTTTTTGATGGCTGGATACCCTACATGTTTAATAACTTCATAACCTAGAGACAGCTGTTTGTTTCTTCTTATAAGTCCCTCTGTTCTCGATTGATAGTTTGACTATAGTTATGTGATCTCGACCCAGAAAAAAAATACAATTTAGACCCTTATATTAGGCTACACACTATTAAAATTGCGAAACCAGACAAGAGACGTAGGCTATGTTACAACTGTAAACACGTCCTCCTGGTTAAATCAATTAAAGCAAATAAATACTAAATAATATTCCTGCAAAGAGAGAGCCACAAGCGTGTCTCCCCATTTTCTCTTCCTCGGAGTGTGTGTCTGTGTGCCTGTGTGTATAGGCTATCGGAGGCAGCATGACATATGTTGCCTTGAAATATTTCGCAAACTATATGTTTTGCACGCCGAACAAAAAATATAACAGATACAGTGTTAGGAAATAAATTCTGGAAATTTCACAACTTCTGAAACAATGGCTTGTTTTCGGACGCACTGAAAATGTTTTTTTTAAGATTATAACGAGGGACACTGAGTGTCACTCTCTGGCAACCGATGAGTTTCTTAAGCTGCAGTGAGATTTCAGTCGCATTTGAAACTTAACGAATCAGTTTTAAAACTCATTTCACAACTAAACAAGGTAGCCAAATATGTCATTTTAACTGACTACCCGAGCCTTTGCATATGAGTTTACATGGAGTAATTGTCCATAGGCTATGGTTATAAGTTATCGAGAACAACCAGCGGAGTGTCTCCGAAACACAGTTTTACACTGCTGAAAAGTTATAGCGAAAAGTTGTGAATAAGCATGACTAATAATCTGCATGGTTACATTAAAAGAAGGCACAGTTCTTCACTCGATAAAAGAGTTCATTGTTATTAGGGGCAATGGAACGAACTTAACGGTGGGGACAAAGGCAAAAATACTACGAGTCTGCTTCACTCAACTAACGTTACACTGTAGGCAACTTTGACCGGCCGATCAGTTGCAGGCAACTTAGGCAGCTATTCCTGAATGAAACCCAGTTGATTTGACCGCTAGTTAACGTTGGATGAAAACACGAATTTGCCAATACCGATTTTTTTCTTCAAGGGGAATTAACCTACAATTAAATCTGACTTAACTCTGTGTAAAGTAGGCTATTTCACGTTACGAAATGTTTTATTAGATACTGTAGTAATAACCACTTTGGATACTATAGACTTATTCTCAAGGTAAATGAAGAGTACAAGGTTGAAATATCACTAAATACGCAATAACTGCCTGATATGTCTAACGATGTCTAAGCTCCTAAGCGTTAGTAATATCTTAGCATACAGGGAAGCCTAAGAGATTGTATAGAAAAGTTGTTAGTGGCATACGCTCCGTATTTTGAGACAGTAAGCACCTCTATATAAAAGAAAACTGAACAACGAACGCCGAAAGCTGGGCTTCGTATGCATCAGGGTAGCTGGAGAGGTTCGTCGATCTGCACGAACTTACCATTGTGCTCGGATAAGGCCAGATGCGGGTCCGACTGGAAATGCTGCGGCTTCGCTTGTTTCCTTCGCGACATGCTGGCTCAAACATCAGCCAGGAAAGAATAAAAAATCACCAAAAAATCTTCTCAAAATTACGGAAATAGAGCCCATCCACCGCGCATGTGTCCTGTTATGATTATCAATAATGCTTTGCGATTAATCATACAGGGGCTCTTTGAAAGGCGATTGGCACCTCGCCAGCCCCCTATTCAAATGAAGTCTCTTTAATCAATTAGCTCCTGATTTGCTGGGGACTCTTGTCTCTCTCTCTGCTCCCACCCAATGAGTTGATCCGTGTGGAAGAAAGGCTGGATTTTCCAACTCCCTTTGGATACAGTTTAACCCTTCTTAGCAACCAGCTGGTAGCAACGTAAAGCTTATCTTTACTACAGGAATGCCAGTTTTTGAGTCCATGCGCAAATAATCTAGTGTACTGATCAAAACGGCTATCACAACTGAAAGAGTTTCAATAAAACACGTTTGACCATATAATCAAAATGAAACATCCATTTCCTCTCACGAAACTGCCACTTCTCGGCAACTTCATGCGTCGCGCCGCATCGTATCCCTCTGTCGGATTGGCATTGGGATACAGTCGTTGATATTCAGATCTTGTATAATGAGAAAACACGTCTACCTTGTCGTCCTTTCCTTAAAGCTACACCAGAAAAAAATAGTCGTGTGAATGAGATTCGTGCCGAGTGGCACTGTCAGCGTTCTGGAAGTCCACGGTATGTATCGAATATCCCAAATCTGATTCATTTGATTATTGCCGAACTAGGTAACTCGCACGTTTTCATCACGCACCGCATTCCGCGAACAAACAAACTTTAAGGGCCCATGCGAGACTGTGAGAAATCTTGGGCCCGGCCCATCTATGATGCTATTGGTCAATGGTCTATTCTATCACAGACCGGCGGAGGTGCTAGCGCTCTCTCTCACCCTCCCTCCCTCTCGCTGTCTCTCTCTCTCTCGCTCGCTCTCTCGCGCTGTCGTAAGTGCGAGCAGTGGCCAAGTATTTCTGTTCTATATGGCTTCTATGAAACATTTGAGTACGCACAGTCTGTGTCCGTAATATTTAGATATTAGAGACAGCATTTAACATATGACGTCCATTTTATCCCTTCCATATCTCGTTTAACGCTGATACATCTACAAGCATCTATGTTTTAGTTTGTACCGTCAAGCGCATTTTCATTAGGCTATGTTTGTATATGTACATTCCTTGCAGAATTCAATTGAAAGTATTTACTTAGGCTATATGTTTTTTTTTTTTTTAAATACATCGGTAAGTGAATTTTGAAACGATGCTCTATATTGTGTTGGTCTAATGCATATATATTAGGATCGTACCTAGACGCATTAGCTTTTCACAGACTTTACAAATGTAAATGAATAAAGGTAAAGACTTCAAGAAGGCCTTACGTCCCTGAAAAAGAGAGAACGCAGCTGGTTTGTAAGAAAAACTGAAGCATCAACTAAAGTCAAATCTAGCAGATGGGGATGTGATTACTGCTTTAAATACAACAAATCCACCACTAAATACAGCACTTGTATAATCTGTATAAGTAAACCTCTCATATGAAACATTTTTTGTTTTTCAAAACTATGATAGCCTAACTTTAAAGATTTTAATAAAACACAATGCATAATAATAATAATAATAATAATAATAATAATAATAATAATAATAATAATAATAATACAGATATCGGTTAAATACACGATTGATGATGCTTTAGTTTAGAAGTGTTTTAAAAGGGTAGGGGCTACCTCCCATAGGAGCTGCTGCAGCAGCGTGAACGTCGGAAGATTTATTACGTGGAAAAGACAAACGAAGCTATCAGTCGGGGTGATTTTGAGAAATGAAGATAATAATGTTACTATAGGTGATGTCTTGGATGCCATTATTTTTCACTGAATATTTAAAGAGGTGCTGCAGGCGAGATGGATCTAGTTCTCTCCTGCGTCAGCTATCTATACTTAGGACGACTGTTATTTACTTATTAATGAAAGAAAAATGAGAGGAGAAGAACAAAACGTGGACTTTTTATTTGTGTAACTCCAATAGCTGCCACATTATCAACTCCCACAGATTTTTTCCCCTGAAAATCAAATAATGACCTACCTGGAGAAGGGAATACCTTAAGCGTAAGATGGTCATAATTAAACATCAGAGTTTCAAATGTGTACTCTATACCTTCAAACTTCTAACCCAGAGGACTGACTTTTAAATGTGAGAGCTCAAGATATCAAGGCTTTTGGGAGTTAGCTTATTCTATAAAATCACTTGAGGACAAAAGATAGTGCAAGTGAATTAACAGTTTTAAACATGAAACATATATGTCGAGAGTGATAATGGTTACAAAAACCGGGTATGGTCTCCAAGAGGTGTCTGCAATATTGTAATGTCACAAGCAGGAAAATCAATGGTTAGTTAATTGATGTGAGTGTTGGTGTGAGATTGTAAACAGGGTGATTTGCAGCCCAGCCGAGCGAGAGACATCTTAAATGAGATTCACTCCTCACAGCCGGGCTATACGGTGTTAACAATCACTAGACTGAATGGCAGAAAACAGCGAGATTTTTTGGGGCTGAACTGAAATAAGTGAAGACCTGAATACAAGGGATGGGGGCAGGGGTTGAATAAAAGCAGTCAAACACACACTCCTACTCACTATTGTCGTCGTTAATTAATGGCGATGGAAACAACTGTTTGGAAATATTCTCAGCGGTAGAACTGAAAAAAAACGGCGAATGATTATCAAGTTTCGACCCAAAAAAGTTAACCCCTGGCAATCAGATAGACTTGTATTCGCAGGTGAGACGAAGAAGCCTATACATTATGCAAGCATAATATAACGGATCTTTGTCTCAGCCTACGTGTTGGAGCAAGAGTGTAGTTTTTGTTGCCGACTCGACACGGAGAGTGACAGGAGCTGTTTCTTGCGCGCATGATGCGCGCTCACTCCTAGCGTTACGCACTGATCAATACGGAGCATATGAGCGCGAGAGCTGCATGGGGCCATCACTCACTATTATCACTGACATCCGATAATTGATCATTGCACAGAAACACAAAGCGTTTGACCGCATAATTGAATAGCATAAGCAATACGGGCAATTCTACCGAACCTCAAGACTCATGTTGTTTGTGGACACCATATATCACTCTTCTCTCCCTCTCAGATGGAAGGCTTTCGTGACAGTCTGCATTCAACATGTATTCATAATGTTCTAAACGCTGCGCACAGGGTCGAATGAATTTGAAAGGATTGTGATTAAATGATCAGACTTTATACCCCAAACTTGGCAACAACAACATTTTATAGAGAACGGTGTAGCCTGCATGATCTTTCAGAGCACGTCTCAATAAGTACAGAATTTTTTAAAAGTTCTGTTTAGATGCACTTTGTGTTTGTGTAAATGCATCGTTAGTGTATGAGTGTGTTGCTACGGTGTCAGTGTCCTCTATAGTCTACCGCGGTACCCCTCATTACTCTTCCCAAAGCCTTAAATTTGGTGTTTTATCGTCCTGATTTACGGTCGGAACAGTTGGAAGAGAATTTCACTGTTTTAATCCACCGCTTTTATCCAAATCTAGTTACGCGCGGCAAAATGATAAACATCTTGGATAACAGAGAGAAAGCCTTACTCAGTGGGATGTCTGCACAAAATGACAACATTTTCGCAAATTAACTTTTAACCCGAACAGGTATAACCTTGCTGTTGAAGATTTGGACACTTAAATCTAACCCATATCATTTGTCAAAGCAAGTCATTTTATGTAGTTTTCGTAACTTTTATTTGATATGATTATAACATATATATATATGCTTTTAAATAAATGAATAATCGTGTAGTGATTGTATCAATAATGTACACGAAACCACGTTCAACAGAAGGTAATTTGTTAAGATTGTTATCACATCAGGTGGCCGGTAATTATGTTATGGTGACGTCCTCGGTCGTTGAGCAGATTAAAGAGACTCCTTTGCGTGACCGGGCGGTCAGATACAGAAATAGATATCAAGTAAACTTTAAGAGGCGCTCAGCAATAAAATGTTTTTAGGCATAACATGCATTCGTTTCATAGGCTTTTCATAGGCTTCGTTTCATAGGCTTCAATTTTCCACGCTCCAGGCATGCAAACTACTTCTGAGTTGATTTATAAAAATGTTTTCAGAGCAATGGATGGTAATATTAATCAATTGTACATAAATGTGCCCTAAACTAGCTATTAGAAGTTCGATCTGGAGATGGTTTTACACAAAACAGTATAAACACTGAAACAATGTTGCTGAGGAATAAATGAGAAACAGGGGATTTTCTAAACAATATTCCGAAATATTACAATCAAATCACATCCATGTGCCACTGCTTTCCCATGAAGTTATTCACCAAAGCACAGGACCCTGCAGACATCAGATGGGAGTGTTAGGCACAAGGTGCCTTTTGGCAGTGCTGCTTTTGAAAAATCACCTGCATTAAAATTCAGTACCTGCAGCAGCAGAGAATGGTCTCCATTAATTAAGAGATCAGAGTCTCTCCTATTGTCCCCCTTGCAGCCCCACTACCTCTTGTCCCCGAGATCGTGTCTCTCTATTGTGCCACTGACAACTTCCTGCCGCATCACTCGATATCAATAGCGTTGTGTTTGTTTTTACATTATCTCAGCTGGACTTGCAGCCTTGCCCCCCCCTTCTCACTTCTGTCTTGTTTGAAAGAAAACAAGCAAACCTTTCAAATAAAAGTGTCACAAAAGTGCCAGAGGTCATCGGCCTCAAGTTCTTCCTTCCTCTGTGGTGTCAGTGTGAGAGTATGTGTGTGTGTGTGCGTGTGTGTGTATGTATGTATGTATGTACCATGTGTGCTATAGGCTAACCTGACTGTTAGGTGTCCAGTTCGTGGCAAGACTGTAAGACTGGTGGTTGTTCAGTGTGCCGACCACTGCAGTACCAATGATGATGGCAATCACAGGCAGTGGGCAGTAATAACAAGTTTGACCATCCAGTTCAGACCAGGCAAGACAGTAGACCCATCGGTGGCTTAATTATGCTTCTTGGGTTTTGTTGTTTTTATTTGGTAAGCTTAACCCACTCTTTTAGGCTTTGAGTTTTGCTGGTCTTGACCAAATTAAGAGTTAAAATAGGTCTGGTCCACAAACAAGAGGGGCTGGGGGCATAGGGGGTAAGTGGAGGCCCAGTGAGTAACTGTCTTGGGATGTGGTATTTCTGTTACAACATTTGAAGAGTGGGGCTCTTCAGCTCTCCTCTGCAGCATATCTCATTTTTACTATCCCTACTTACACTGTCAAACAAGGGCAAGATTTAATAATCCTTGCATGAGTACTCCAGCTTGTGTTTGATGCATTATTCTTAAGTGACCTTTCTGAGCAATTGTCTCTAACCTCGCAAACTCACCTAATAACTGTTTAAATCTGTTTTTGGAGGTCAACGTTTGAACCAGTCAAAATTTAGTACATGGTGCTTGACTTTTTCATGGATAATTCATACAAAACACAAGTTACAGTTGAAAGTTTAATATCAAAACCATTGCCATAATATTGAATAGTCTCCATACAGCCCTGTGTATCTCAGGTAATGATTTGCAGGCTCTCATTTGTTTGAGGAAGCATGATGAGGACGATGAATAAAACCAAAGGGGTTGTGGACACTCTTTGCAGCTTTAAACAAATTCTGCTTTCGCTTGACGTTGACAAATGATATTTGGAAAACAAAATGTTTCGTTTGTTAGATGTTGCACTGAACAGAGGGCGCAGGAAAAAAACATGGATACACATCACTTAAAGTCCAAAGAAGGAAAATTGTAACACTCCAGACATCTTGAAGAAATCACTAACAAAAAAATCCACTGTTTATGTATTTTTAAGAGCCTGCAACAAAAACTCCAAATTATACTTTAAATGATCTCTACCGTAAGCTGTGCATGTACAATCACATTATATGGACATTATGATGATTATTCCCACCAACAAAAAAAATACCAGTGTAATTCCTTACAGTTGAAAGAGAGAGAGAGAGAGAGAAAAAAAGAAACACATGACAAAGTGTCTGGGAGTCTAAATATATCTATAAAAACAGTCGCCAAGGGGTTTAGGGGATCTGACATATCAAAAGAGCATAAAGAGTCACTTGGTCAATAAATAACCAAGATGTTCAAACATATCAAGTGCTTTATTTGTGGGCATCCGGGACACAAGATGTTTATCAGGGGTGTCCTGAGAGCAGTGAGCGCCTTAACTCTGTCTCAGACAGCAGGTTATTGCTATTGATAGTTAGCATCAGTGTCCTGGCTGAGAAATGGAACTGCCGGGTGGGGGGACGGCGGCTATTGATCTGCAGCTTGTCCTAGCCGCGCCTGGAGCCAGTGGCAAGGGATATGT
>JASCIP010000264.1:8561633-8572549 GCA_034783695.1 Sardinella gibbosa
TCGAGCTCCCCCTTAATTTGAAGACCTACAGTATGTTGACTGACAAGGTACAGTAGTAAACATAATTTCGTAAAACAATCTACTGTATTCCTGCTTACTGAAGCAGCACAATATTTTCTCAGAAAAGGAAAACAAGAACCTGTCATGTTGGCTCTGTAAAGTAGTCTGTGGCTCAGCAAGTCTGCCATTACCTTAATGGTCATGTGCAGGGCTTATGGTGATTCCTTGTCTGTGTCATCATGGGTCGTGTCAGGCTGGCCTGCTGAAGTGCAGCTCCAACTTGGAGAGAAGCCTGGGACTTGGGGCCCACCGGCCCTGTTTCCAGCTGAGACGACAAAAAGAGAGCGGCCCACTCTTTTCCACAAAAACACTTCCCAGTGTTCACACTGGTCCAGTGCCCTGGCTTTGTCATGGAGCTCCCATAAAATGAATTTGATAGCTTGACCACACGTATCTTTAATCACTGCCACGGTTTAATAGTGACACTGAGGACTATATTCATTCGGGGGGTGCTACAGGGCCCCTCTGTGACACTACAGCCAGCCCCCCCCTCCCCCCCTCTTTTCTCTCCACTTTTTTTCCTGTCACTTGCAGGGTTTCTGTTTGCAGTGTGTATTGTTTGGTAGTACAGGGACAGATAGTTTTCTCTGGCACTGTCCTCTCTCCACCTCAGCTGGCTACCACACAGTCCCCCTGCAACTGCTGGGAAGGGAGAAAAGGAAGAGGGAGTGAGTGAGGGCGTTCTCCATGGCAACGGAACACTACGCCACCATAACACTGTCAATCAGAGAGCCTTCTAGGGGAGAGGCATGTGGCAGAACATGTCGACATCTGAGGGCCCTTTGAAAGCGGAGCTTGTGGTTGAAGCCTGAGACAGGTCTGACACCCCACACCACCCTCGTGACTGTCTTTTTTTGCATGTGGCTTCTTAAGAACGATGCCTGGTATTTCAACACAGATGCCCACAAGTGCAAGTACTGCATGCCTCCTGTGGCTGTCTGCTCTGTCTGATGTGGCTGGGTCAAGAGCATTACTTCAGGGATGACTGCCAACCTGCAACAGCTTGAATTCCTCCCAGTGATTTAAAACCCAGTCACAAATGTGTTTTTGTTATTCTTTTTGTGTAATTGTGGTCAAGCTAAATTTCACCTGATCATCCTTCATTAAAAACAATCTGTGTGGCCACAAGAAAACGTAACCATGAAAATACAAAGTATAACCTAAGAAAGAAGTTGAAATGATTCAGAATTGTTTCCTGTTACGTCCGATGAAGATTTCAAGGATGTTTCCTCTGCCCTATGACCTTGGAGAAGAACTTTAATTAGCGGCCATCTGCCGACATCGGAAATTATGCCCTTACTGTACTCAACTATTCGGTTGATGATCGGAAACATGTTTTCTTATCTGGGATGTACTCTATAGACATTTGAAACCTTTTCTGAAAACACAGAATTCATCCGACAAAATAGATTCATCCGACAAAGTAGATGACCTTTGACCAAAGTTTAAGCTGACCACAATCGCCTTTCTCTCCGACATGCAAATTTATTTCTGCCAACCTTGGTCTGACCAACTGATAAATGCTCGGTAATGGCACAGACTACAGTATATCAGTCATTGGCATCAACAACTCGGCTAAACCAAAACAATGGCCTACATTAGTTGATACAGAGAAATTAAGGCCCAGCTGACTCCAATGTATGACCCTCTGATAACCATCTGGCAGCTATACAGTACACAATATTTGCTCTGAAGTTATGAACAAGTAATATACAGTAACGCACAAACAAATGACAAAAAGGACACTGTAGAAATTACTCAAAACAGCATTAAACCTTCTGGGCTCTGAAATGGAGATCATAAGGACAATGATGCTGATCTGATAATGCTGCTTAATGAACAGGAATTTGTCAGCTACCAAGGCTAAAATAAATTAGGGTAAGTAGGGGGCAACACTGGCACATCAGTGTCTGATCCAGCCTTAGAGAACTACCTGCGTACTTGTCACTGCAGAGTTCTGACTCGTATCTTACTAGAGTGACTCAAAACAATCATATTAAGGCTGCAACACCAAAATCTCAGTCAAACTCCCACAATTCATTTTCATCATCCCCATCACCAAATCTGTTGGTACTGTAGACCCTGCTGTTAGAATTACATGGAAATTGAAACATGGAAATGTGCCAACTATCCAGTTTCAAATCAAGACTTACAGTAAGACCAAACTCTTTGTAGTTGTTTTATGCTAACTGATTAATTTGACTTTATAACATTAAACTTATTCTTTATATGTTTCTGCTTAAATTCACTGTTTAGGTTTTCTGTCTATTGCCACATTCCTAAAACAATCACCTAATTTCATGTTTGGGTGGAATATTCCTTTAAGTGCACCAATAAACATGTCTTGTCTTCTTTTTTGCCCTAAAAGTGACTATTGCTTCTATCCTTCATTGACCTCTTTGGTGCATTTTGGTCTACTCCAGAGCATGTGTTTGCGCCTGGTCTTGTGAGCCTGGGGTTCTGTTAAGACCTCCATCCATCCTGTTACCATGTGAGTTCAACCGTTTACTCATTCAGGTCTTGAGAAATGGCAACCGAGATCTGCAAATTGGAACAATGTGTGGTGGCATATGCTATAGCGTTCTACTCCCCAGATGTTTTTATGCTGCAGTCCATATGGCTGTGTATGGCCGTGGTCATGGTCTGCACAGGTTCATTTTTATGAAAGCCATAAAACATTCTGCATGTGCTCTCACGCCACACGTGCCCCGGTCAGATAGCAGCCTTATCAACCCAGCCCCTTTATTTGCAACACTGTTCCCTTAGAAACACCATCTCTCTCTCTCTCTCTCTCCCTTGCTCTCTCTCTCTCCCTTGCTCTCTCTCTCTGTGTCTCAAAAAAAGATGAAAAAGGGGAAAAAAAATGCATAAATAAGAAGTGGGATGGTAAATGGTCTGCGTTGTCATGGCAACAGCTCAGCAAACAAAACGCTCCTGTGATGCCATTTTCTGGCCTCCCCCACCACCACATCGCCCCAACTCCCCAAGCTCCCTGTAGCATAATGGCATGGACAGGACTACTGTGCTTGGGTCATTGAGGGAAGTTAACTAAGTGTTTTTCCATACGCCAGCCTTTCCCCCCTCGGCCCCTCCGGTCAGGTCCAGCTAGGTGTGTTAGTGGGTGGTGGGTGAGGGTCCAGGCCCTGACTCCAGACCTTTTGTTCACCACGGAGAGAGAGAGACAAAGAGAGAAAGACATTGAGATGGACATCTGTTTCCTCAAACAGCCCCCGTATCCCTTCTGTCGTCCACCAGAGGCCCAAAATGGTCAAATAATGAGCAGAAATGGCAACCTTTCAACCGAGTGAAGGAAAAGCTAAACAAGTGAAGAGGAGGAAGAGGAGAGGTATAACTCATGCCCATTAAGGTTCACCACATCTCTTTGCATAAACAAACTGTATGACATAAGAGGCTAGTGTGACCACTTCCTCAGAAACGGACAAACAGGCACACTGGGAGGGCAACCAGGCCAAAAACAAAGCCATTCTTGAACCAGGCTGGCACTAACAAGTGAGGGGACAGAATATTGCAGTTTGTTGTTGGCTAGCAAACAGAGTTTAACAAAGAGCAAAACATAGTTTTCTTTTTAATACCAGCATTGTGTAATGTTCCTGTTTTTGCAAATGAAATGATTAATGATACTACAACTCAGCATGACTACCTGATAAACCAGCATCAATCTGGACCACCCAAGTCTAACACAAGTCTATTGCACACTAGACGGTGAAGTCATACCTGTGAGGTTATGCTTAAATCAAGAAGACCTTAATGTACATGTTTTTTAAGATTATTTAAGATTATCCAAGATTATTTAAGATGTGCACATGCACAGAGCATGATCATAAATAAATCAAGGGCAAGTGATTCAACAGATGACATGAGTATGGTCAAAGCTATAGCCATAGACAAACATTAGATCAGCATATTTCTCCAGCCTCTCTGGCATTCTTGCACTCGTTAGCAACAAAATGTTGTGACAACAGAGGGACAGGACAAACACTGATGACAATTCCCTGGAAATGGCCCAGCTCTGTCTGTCTAGGGTTAAGGTTATCATGTATAATAACTGGTTTTGCACTGAACCATAATTATCTACGGTCATGACTGAAAACAATCTGCCAATTCAATTCAAGGGGAAAAAAAGAAAAGAGGTGAACTGAAACAATTCAAACTAATGCAATAAAGCATACCTGTTCAATTTAATGCTATTTCGAGCATTTGCGAGAGAGTGATTGTAGAAAGAAAATGGATACACTGGCCATGGGCCCTTTTGTTATGCAGCATCCATTGACCATTGAAATGGCTTTCAAAGGCAAGTCGGAAAATGAATTAGTGTTTACAGGCGGAGTAGACCAATTTTAAGCTAGATGAAAGCTTGTTCCTAAACAAAGAGCAAAAAAAAAACAAAAAACAATCCATCCAGTTTCACATCCCAAAAGCCTTCAGCTGATCTAACAGGAACAATTCAGGATGTTAGATCATTGGTGTCTTTGTGTGTGCAAGGGTGAGAGAGGGAAAGAACAGGCGGTCTGTGTGTGTGTGTGTGCGTGGATGCATATATATCTACGCTATACACACACTCACATAAATGATGTATTGTTCTGCCAAATGTTTGAATGGGCAGGCTTTGACAATGAGTTTTTGTAGTCTTATTGCTTCCTCATAAAAGTCATAACATCCCTCTAGTGTAACGGATGAGGCCCGCCTTAGCCACGTTAGCCTAATCCAAATTACAACGTGACTAGAGTATAAAACCTGCCTTATGACAGACTGCTTCAGCACTCGGTGGGCACCCAAACATTTACACTGATACAGTAGAATCTGCAAACCCATTCCAGACTCAAACCTGCCCAATTATCCTCCCCCCAAACCCACAGCGTACACATTGCAAAATTGGCAGGGTCCAATTTCGGCTCGTGTCACCCTGTCATGACGTATTTATTCATTTCACCAACGCCCGAAATGCGACCACTCGTCGAGGACACGAGCTGCGAGAGATGACTTCATTAGCTCATTATTTTCAGTGGCAACTAAACAAACGGTGAGGCTTTTGAATGTCTGTGTGCAAATCCCCTGCGAAATAAAGCACCCATGCATACTGTGTGTCGACAGTTAATTTGCTAAGCGTGGTCCTCCCCATACAGATTCTTACTGTCTCAAGTCATACAAGGACACGGCAGGACTCTCCAGAGGAAGGATGTAATCTTGGCATCGTTTCAGAACACATGCATTCCATTGTGGATCAGGATTCTTATCGTGGTTTTCAAGACCAGTAATCAGAAAAGTCCCCAAAGTAGCTGTGTTATAACAGATCCAGAGTGGGAAAATGGGAATAAAACCTGTGGGCAAATAAGACAAGAGACTTTGGGAATTGAACTGTGTGAAAGCAGAGAGTTGTATTTTTATCCTTTTTATTTAACTTATCAGGTGGGGGACAGTGATTTACAATATCGATTCACTGTCCACTATTAAATTATTTGTCAACTACATGTATTTTGGTAATTGGCTAATTTGGGGAACATACCCCAAAACAGTCTTTAAATTCTAGTCTTTAATTCTTTACCAGGTAAATTCTTAATTCAGCTTAACTTGCTCTGTGGGGAAACACTTTTCTCTCAGCCAAACAACTAATTGATTCGTGGGGAATATGAAAATGATTTTTAGCTGAAGCCTTACAACGCGATTTTCAAAATGTATTAACCAAAAGATGGAAAACTGAGTTGCCAAAAGGACTCATGCAATAAACCCTAGCCACCATGTCTATGCATTAGGCTGAAGTGTTACAGTTACACTTCCCATGTCTTCACCACTCCAACAGCTGCCAACGCACAGCTGAATCACCGCTATTGGACTGTTTGCTATTTTCCTTGGCAACATAAAGAGGCAGAAACGTGGCATGTAAATGTCAGCGATGATGTATGACAATGCCCAGTCATCTCCATTCATCTGAGGCTCTTCATACTGTAACTGTCACTAGGGTACGCCATAAGAAATAAGGAAACAAGCAAACTCTTGCAGGCCTGTGCTATGCTTCAGGTTGCCATTGCCCTGTAAACATTCATCGTGATTTTTACAACCCTGTAGCAGAGCCTTTAACAGCCCATGAAGTCCACAGCTGTTGAGGAGAGATAAAAATGAAGATAAAAGTCTTAAGGCACAATATAAAGTTGCCATCGTTTAATGGCAGTTTTGAGAGCGCTGTCATATACAGTGCAAATAAACGGGGGGCATGGAACATGGCACCCTATCTGAAGTTACTAATGGCTCTCATCGCTCCTGTTTTATGAGAGTTCTGCTTCTGCTTCTGTAATGACAATTAATTAGGCTTCAGACTATGATTCACTGAGGTGAGAAAAACACTGCCATTTTCTTAAAAAAAAAAAAAAAAAAAAAAAAATCAAGACGGAGACAAAGTGATTACGTGTAAAGATTGAGAAGAGGGAGGGAAATCAATGAGGCAGCACAAAACCCAGGATTTGTTTATAACATCACAGACCATTAACTTAGGAGAATAGTTACAGCCCTGTGTTTTTGGGGGGTGAAAGTCTGGTATGTGTGTACGTGTGTGTGTCTGTGATTGTGTGTGTGTCTGTGATTGTGTGTGTGTGTGTGTGTGTGTGATGCTAATTAGAACCAGAGATAATTAAAAATATATATCTTTCTCGATTACATCATCCTGCACTAGATCATATTTGGCCAGGGGGCTGCTCCCCGGTCTCATGCCCTGGAGTTAATACTGTGTGAGTGAGCACAGAGCACAGCCGTGCAGAGCGGAGTGGAGCGGAGCAGAGCAGAGCAGGGCGCATGTGTGCACTGGAGAGGGAGATGAGAGTAGGGGGAAGCCCTGGAGAGAGGAGCAGCAGCAGCGGCGTGGTAGCAGGGCTAAGACCTGGGGCTCAGGGCCCGGTGCCGGGGAGTGGGCAGGAAAAGGAAAAGAGAGCAGACCCACTGGAAAGCCTGAACCGCTCCATTAACATCACACCCAAACAAAACACACGCACAGCCATTCAAAATCACTCCAGACCCTTCACACTGCAGGTTTCTCTGTGACAACTGTTATAATGTGCATTTATAGTCCTCGCATTATATATGTATTTTAAATTTTGTATTTTCTACTATTTTCCTCCTTCCAATTTCTGTTGTTACTGTATGTACATGACAAAAGATGTTTAAATGTGGCAAATTGTGCAATAATGGATTGAGAAATACTTCTCCTTCAAGTGCTATGTCTGCTTTAACATGTCATTACCATTTGAAAATTGGTGACATGACAGATAATGATTCAATTTGCCTGTCATACCGTATTTCATTTCCAAGTACTTCCATTGATTTATAATATTTTGTTTACAGCTTCCATCCCACTGCCTCTTAATATGTGTTATTTGTATTTGTATCCGTAGTAACACAAGCTTCACTGTGTTGAAACGAATGCCTTTAAGCCATAGTAAATATTTCTGTCTCTTATGTATTAGCCCAGTCTATGTACTACAATGCACATTGCACTCCAGAGCACCCATGACAAAAATTTACCTTCCTGCACACTGCAATGTGCACTGCACTGTTCTGCTCTGCTCACCAAGATGCAATTCATCACCGCTCAACAAACACTCAGCCTTGATAATCTAGTCGGACAGTGTTAAAATATGAAGCCCAACGCCACACCCACGGTCAGGTATGCAATGCACAGTCACTGGCTACAGGAGTGGCCTATGGCAGGGTGCAAATGAGGGTTCATTACTGCAGGAGAGGAGCAGAGAGCTTGAAAAAGGGGCACAATGACGAGGGGATCATGACTGCACCCTGCCACCTATCTCTCTGTGTGGGCCAGGTGTTAGCATTCTGCTGGAAGTAGGGCGGCACCCCACACCACCCCACCGCCCCTACAACCCCACCCAAGGGCCTTGTTTAAAGGCTCACCCCCTGCCCCTTTCTGAGGCACTGAAAAAGGGGGCTCCTTCTCACCGTCTGATAAATGACCTTGGTCACTCGGTCTGTCGGGACAGACTTCTACTCTCTCTCTCTCTGTCCTCTTCCTCACTCTCTCTCTCTCCCTCTCTCACTCTTTTATTGCCCTCCCTTGATGTTAAACAGGATGTCTCCATGGATACAGGCGTAAACAGATGATAACAAGCCCTCGGCCCTTTAAAGCTCATATGAGTGGTGGAGTTTACAGGACGGGTGCAGTGCAGGACCAGTGCAGCAGTAACAGCAGCAGCAGCAGCCCAAGGCAGTCTGCAGAGGTAAGAGCAGCAGGACTTTTCCTTACTTTTCCTTACTGACTGACTGTGTGTATGTGTGTGTATGTGTGTGTGTGTGTGTGTGTGTGTGTGTGTGTATGCACGCTTGGTGGCGTCCAGGGGGAAGCTGCTGCTTCTCGCTGCCTCCTCTCTCTCTCTGTCACCCTCCGAGGTTAAGACTGCACAGATGCATGCTTTCCAGGGCTGGAGATGGACGACTACAGTGCTTCCAGCACAAACCATCGGATTTGTGTCAGCATCAATAATTCAGCGTTACACTGTCTGATCTGTACACCATCATTCAAGGCTTTTCCATGCAACAAAAGACTTTTGGAGTGCAGGGTCCAGGTGCATGTGTTAGGGTGATTTAACGACACGCTACATATGCTGGAATGCTATAATGCACGTCTATTGACAAAATTAACTGCATGCTGTCAAAAATGATTTCTGATTGATATTTTATTTAATTTAAACTACTATTTGGACTGTCGAGGATACTGTACTGTACTGGAAAATGTATGGTAGTTGTTCTATGCTATTACTTTATCATTATGTTTGTCAGTGTCTACAGGCTAAGATTATTTTTATTTATTGTCATTACATCACTTTAAATAATTTAGATACCTTTAACCGCAAGTGAAGATACCATTATAACCTAACATTTAGATACTACCAACACGCACCATTTAATCTCAATTACATATGTGTCAACGGGAAGGAAATTTATTTTTGTGTTGGGACTTCAGCTGCTTTTCTAATCAGTGCAATCACACATATCAGAAGCAGATACTGCACAAACAAAATACATTGACGGTGAAAGACTTGAGGCTTGAGCCTTTGTTAGCCTGAAACGGAGTGTTTTCTATCATTGATTTCAGACAGCTGAAGCATAGGGAGGCTGTGCAATCCAGATGGAGCTCAGTAAACGCACTGCTTTGTAAGAGGGCGGGGATGACATGCAGTACTGTCATAAAACAATGCAACATTTTTGATTTCCAAAGTCGATTATGAAATTACGTCTCCTGTAATTTGTTACCACACAGCTGTTCTGTTGAGGACACTCTGGGACATACAGGGAATGCTGCTCACTACTTTTCAGCAGGGCTATGAAGCAACCCTCTGACATTTAAAATAAGCACATTGCAAACATACCGGTGCATAATATGCACTGCATATGTGTTATCCTTCTGTTGTCTGTTGAGCATGTAGTCATCCATGTCTCAACACAGTTGTCCTCCTTTAACACACTAACACACACACACAAATGGCCTGAGTGTATACTCTTTATAATGGTCACTATGTGTGTTTAAGTCAAAACCACTGGTGGTGCATTCAGGAGAAAAGCAAATGGGATTTTGGTTTTGTGTCTGGCGCTCCAAAACCGACTTGACCAAGTTCAGCCCAGCCCAGCAGTGTGTATGTGTGTGAGTGTGTGTGTACACTTCCAGACCAGGAGCCCCTTTGCTGGATGCCAAACTATCAGCCCTGGGAGCAGAGTTCCATTGCATTACATTACATTACATTACAACATGAGCTTTCTGAGAGGGTGGAACTGATGAGATCCATTTACTGAATTCATTCAGCTAGGGATGTTTGACAAACCCAAAGCAAAACAGTCTCTCTAGTGCTTTCTGTTTCCCTCTGTGGCTTTCACACAGTAAGTAGACAGCCGCCTATCTCAGTTTTCCTGGCAATTTATTTATTTTTTTGTGCGTGTGTGTTTGTGTGTACAGTATGTGTGTGTGGGAGGGGGGTGGTGGTTAAATAAGATAAATTTCTACCTACAGCAAACCAGTGTGCTCCTGGATTATCCAGCTCTTGATCGAGGACTTAATCACTAAGATACACACAAAGCCACAACTCGAGTGCCCAGGCACACAGGAACAGGATCCACGGGATTAGCAGTGAAACCCTGTGGAATACCCGGTCCAAGGCAGAGGCGAGAAGAGAGGAGGAGGAGGCTGGCAGGCTGGCGGGCAGGCTGGAAGGCTGGCTGGCGCTGACAATGTGTCCTTTATTCTGCTTCTGCCTGTGTTTGGGCAGCCTACACTGCGCTGGGCAGAGCTGGTCTGGTCTGGGCAAAGCAGGGCTGGGCTGGGCTGGGCTGGGCTGGGCACTCTGACGATGTCATCAGTTCTCATCCACACGGCAGGAGAGTCACTCACTCACTGTAGAAACTTTACAAACGGCTGCCATTTTCAGAACGCAAACAGGCCCCACATTGCCAGTTTGTTTTGTGGTCATCTAGGCTGCTAAGGTTATGATAAGGTAGTGACAGAGTCTGAGGTTATTAGTGATAGGACCTATCCAATTCCCACAGTGTGGGATCCAATCTATGTCCAATCTAATAAAAACACACACAGAATTTCAAAACTGACACAGTCAGGATGTCCAGTGTATAGTGTGTGTGTGAGAGAGAGAGCACAGATGGACGTGGGTGGACCTCCCACCAGAGCCGAGTCTGATCCAAGCCCACCCACTACCACAACACCTCCTCATCACCTCTCTGTGGAACTCCACTTTGCCAAGTAGCTGAGCTCCACACTCAAATATTCAACGCAAGACTCAATTCAACAGAAACCCCCGTGAACTTCAGCTGGACATTCAGTCAATCAGCAG
>JASCIP010000264.1:9088989-9099066 GCA_034783695.1 Sardinella gibbosa
CACACACACACACACACACACACACACACACAAACATTAATTTGTTTTCCTTTGAATTCCCTTCCCCCTAGCTGTTTGTCAATGATGTTGCCGATGATATATGTCCATACAGTATAACAATTTTACACTTCTCATCACACCCGGCAGAAATAACAGGCCGATGTTCTCAGACATTCCATCTGACGTCAGTAACATGTTTAAAAACACCTGAGCTTCCCTTTCTGTTTCAGAGGTCCCAAACACCCATAAGTTTACTGTAATTGACAAGAGAGATGAGAAATGAAATTAATTGGAGGAGCAGCACCATATTTTCCCACATATTTTGTTTGTTTGTTTTTCCTTTGTTCTGGATTTAGAATTGGAAGGTGTCCAAATAGGTAGATCATTACTTGCGGCTTAACTGAAATAAATATGATGACATCTGAATAAAAGAGACTCAAACTAATTTTGTCACACTTCTTACCCTTGCACCATCTGTGAAAATATTACAGTTCAGTGACAGGATTCACCATTTTTAATCTCTCCTTGATGTAGCAACCCGCAGGATTTTCCCTGTCTTGTTATTGTGTACTCTCAAATGGGTGGGATGATAAAAAACTGCATTCATTTCCACTCTGTGTCTGCCACAACCCTTAGAAGATCAACTGCTACTCTCAGTCTCAGCTTCTGGGAGGATTTTGAACCAGGGAGGCAACCCCTCCTCCTCCTCCCTTCCGAAAATGTTGAGTGGAACTTCTCGTCGTCACTGTTCCCTGTGAAGCGAAGTGCAAGATGATTCAGAGATCTTGTCGTGACTTCTTGCCTATCTGTTAGCGTGAGCCTCCACCATGCCTGCAGGATTGCAAGACTGGCAGGAGGGCAGAGCTGGGTTAGATTATTCATAAGTGTGCTTCAAAATAACGCGTGCCTCGGCATCTCTCCTATGACTTGTGCCCTGCCTGTGACACTGATTTTAGGAACAAGAGTTTGAAGTCTTAGATAGATTGTGGCCATGTGGTTGTGGTTGGAAATAGCTTCATTTCCCAAAGACCAGCGAAGTACAGTATATTTGGACTGAATCCCACATCACATATTCTCTACCACCTGGATGTGTCCTTTCATGACATGCAGAGATTAACACAATAGTACATTTGAATAATTACTCAATGTTTTTTTTTTTCTGCTACTTTCTTTTTGACAACCTGGTCCTGTATTCAATTGTTAATAGCCTTTCTTATATTGCAGTTGTTACCATGGCAGCTGGCATTGTTCCTTTTGCTTAAGTTAGCCAAAAAGAACCATGGCTGCCAACCCATCCAACCTTAGAATGAGGGAATTTATTCTGTCGATAATTACATTCACTCAGATAATCCCAATTAATCTTGCCACCGTTTCTTTTTTTTTCTTCCTAAGTTCAAGAAAGAGTCTCCCTTCGAGTCGCATGTATAATTAATGGCATGGCCCATTTTCAATTAAAAACACGCTGATTTCATTAGAGCCACTATCAGTTATAACTCATTGTAATGGTGACAGCGGGCCGAGTGTTCAAAGAGCAGGGGTGGTGCCGTGGTGGCGGAGACAAACTCAGTAAAACACGAGGCGACAGCACACTCATCCGTGGAAGTTATTTTGAAGAAAGTGTCTAGGGACTGTGAGTCAGCCTTGGAATGCAGCAGTGGACATCTGAATAAACTCGGGAAAAGACACTGTAGTGTCTGCTGTCTCAGACGGGCTGACCCTCTGTTTGTTAAGGAGAGGGGACGGATGAAAGGAAGGGAGGAGGTTGGCTCCCCAAAGTTCTTGATGGATATGTGCTATTGATGGAGGAAATATGGCTATAGCTGGACTCCCTGCTATGCCGGCTTCTTGATATTCATTGATATTTTCAGAGGATGCTGTATACCATAGCTGATTTGGGATGTAGTATTCATTCCCTCTCAGTCAACCTCGAAAATATTCACCAGAAGCATTTGTGCAAAGTACTTCACATTTCATGCTGTTATGATTTTAATGAAGAAAAAAAATAAATTGCTTGTTCCAATCAAAAAGTATTTCATATTTAATTCTGTATCAAACAAACATCCAACATTTGCTTATTTCTCACTGATTGCTTGTTTGATCAAGAAATAACCAAACGAATGCTCAAAAAGTTTTCAACCCCAGTGATACTGGCATGAACATATTATGGAGCATCAGCATAAATGTGTACATAACAGCTTCCAAAACATCGCTTTGAAACTTGACTGAGTTACCAGTGAATTTGTGTGCAACACATGGATAATTCCAGATACCAGGATTGCTTTAACAAAAGCCAGTGCATAAATTTAGGAGCATTGACTCTTTGCAAGTGATTAGCTCAGGTTTGTTACCCTAATGCTGCTTGCCTCAGTAAGTCGCTTTGTGTGTGTACATGTAAGAGCCAACCTCACCTCCTATTTTTCTTCTGGCAGATGTGTCTGTGAGCCTGCTGTCACTGGTGGTGACAGCCTGTGGTTTGGCTTTGTTTGGCGTCTCCCTCTTTGTCTCCTGGAAGCTCTGCTGGATACCATGGCGGGAGCGAGGCCTCTCCCCAAGCACCAAGGAGACCCATCCCGAGCCCCCTCTCCAACCCCAGCCCATCTACACAGAGGTGGATGCCGTCCTCGACAGAAGGGACTGCGCCCGTGGCTCTGTGGTGAAGGTGACGACCCCGACGCCATCGCTGGCGCCCACCACCGCCATTCCGTCGGTGCCCTCGTCTCCACCGCCGGTCACCACGCCCACGGCTACGGCGGAGGCGGCCATGAAGATAAGCCACACCTCGCCTGATATACCGTTGGAGGTGCAGTGCAAGAGCAGGCAGAACTCCATCCACGGGGGGACCCTGCGTATGCAGAGGCAGACCACCGACCCAGCGTCCACCTCTGTGCGCTCCACGTCCCACTCAGAGATTGGGTCAGTAGTACTTCACAACTCCCATTGTTTAATTAAAAAAAGAATGCCTCATAATGGTAATTGCATACTTGTGCTAATCACATTGCTGCTGGAGATGTCATGGATTTAGGTTGAGGTGCTTAATTCAGGTCAAATGAAGCCTCAACATTTAAGTAAAATTGTTGATGCTGCAATCTACAAATAAAGTGATGAACAGTGAATATATGAACTAGAAAAGCACTTGGAAAGCACAGACCTCTGCCAAGGTAATGTAGGCTCGCTGATGCAATACAAATACAAACAGACAGACAAACAGACAGGCAAGCGAACAGAAAACGCTAGCGAAAACATAGCCTCTTTGGCAGGGGTAACAATCTGTGCAGTAATTAATGATGAACAGACAAAATGTGGGGGGTGAAGAAATAAACAGATATAACAGATGTGGAAAAGTTTGGGCTGACAAATTTGTTTCCCCAGCCCTAGAGAAGCATTTGCCACAGTCCCTCGTGTCTGCGATCATCTCCAGGTCAGAAGTCCCTCCACTGAGCCATGTATATCATGTGGGCTTTTGTCAAATCATTCACACTTCTCTGCCATGGACGCTTGATGCGATAAGTTTATGCGGAAGTACCGGAGGGGGTTGATTTGCACTGAAGCCAAATGTTCCAACTGCAATATTCCGCTCCACTCGCCAGATCAGTCCAGATAGTATATGCAGACAGTGAACAGAACTAATTTTAAAACATTGAAAATTTGCTGCAGCATGTGCGTCCCCCTCCCCCCTCCCCCCTCCCCCCTCCCCTCTCCCTCTCCCTCTCCCCCTCCTCCTCCTCCTCCACCCCACCCCTGTCACCCTATTGCCCATATCAATCTATTATGATTTCAAAATTCCATCCCGGCGCCGTCAGCGTTCCCCTTCATTTTACCTTCAGGAGTGGCACTATTCCTCCACTTTAGAAAGACTTCCCTGCTTAAAGATTCCGCGGCAGTGCGGGAGTCGCTGACAGACAGGTGCGAGTATTCTCACCTGAGACGGATGGGACCCATTCATCCACAAAATGAACAGGAGGCTCGATGCAGTGGCTTCTCACCCGTTGATCCCCTGCTCATCTACCTCTCTCTACACACCACTCTCTTTCACTCTCTCCATCTACCGATCCCACCCCCACCACCAGCCATTTAACTTCTCTTCTGCCTGTTTTCTCTCTCTCCCTCTCTCTCTCTCTCTCTCTCTCTCTCTCTCTCTCTCTCTCTCTCTCTCTCTTTCTCTCTTTCCTCGGTTCCTGTGGAAAAAAAAGGAATAATTCCATCCGTCGGCAGATGAACCTGTCCAACCCAGACTTCAACGTGGCTCAGTTCCAGAGGCAAGAGTCGCTGACTGGCATGAGCCTGGGTCGCCTCAAGCCCGAGCTCTACAAGCAGCGATCCCTGGAGGGTGACGAGGCCCGGGGCAGCCGAGGCATGGGGTGCGGGCGCCTGCACTTCATCCTCAAGTTCGACTGCGACCTGGAGCAGCTCATCGTCAAGATCCACCGCGCCGAGGACCTGCCTGCCAAGGACTTCTCGGGCACCTCGGACCCCTACGTCAAGATCTACCTGCTTCCCGACCGCAAGACCAAGCACCAGACCAAGGTGCACCGCAAGACTCTGAACCCCATTTTCGACGAGGTCTTCCTGTTTCCCGTAGCCTACTCCGACCTGCCCATGAGGAAGCTGCACTTCAGTGTCTACGACTTCGACCGCTTCTCGCGCCATGACATCATTGGCCAGGTAGTGGTGGACAATTTCCTGGACCTGGCAGACTTTCCTAGGGAAACAAAGCTCTGCAAAGAGATCCAGTATGTGTCCTCGGTGAGTACAAACCCACAAGCATGCCACATCAGAATCACAATAACGGCTTTGGTCTACAGTACAGTAGTTATCACAACTCCTACAAAAAAAATGCAGAATAATTGGCTCCCATCGTCAGTAAATGCCAAAAAACAGCATACAAATATATACAAGACACATACAGACAACACACAGGTAATAGGCAGCTCATTCAAAAGCAAATGTGCTTGAGTGCTTGATATGTAATATGCATGAAGTGCAGCATTTGACAGCATTTGTGCACAGCCTCCGTACTCTCCCTAATGTAGACACATACAGTAGATTGTTCTGCAGAGCACTGGGAGCTGATTGGACTGGATGGTGGTTCTGCAGATATTTTTGTCAGCTGGAGTTTCAGAGGTCTTCTTGAGACCTTTAGAGCTGGCCATCTGGGAGGGGCTTGCAATCTGGGCTGTGCGGAGACAAGAGCAGGCTCTGGGTGTTAGTGATAATGATGTAAAGTAATGGAAAGAGTGCAGGCGCCCTGCTGTCAGTACCGTAGCCCGCTGCATTAAGCAAAGGCTTTACTCTAATGAGACGAAAATATTGACAAGGCGGTTGCTGGTTACAATGCAAATGCTTGCAATACAGTCGCCATGGTGATCATGGTAGATGAAGCTAGTGTGTGTGTGTGTGTGTGTGTGTAAGTATGAGTGTGTGTGAGTGACTGTGCATACCTTTTCCCTCCCTCCTCTCCTCAGTAGAACTCTCAGTCCTTTAACATCACTCACATTTTTTTTTTGTGTCCCTCGCGATCTTGTATCCATTGGTATCTGCTCATCCACGTTTTTTTTTTTTTTTTCTCTGGTGGAGCGCCGTAGTGGATTCTGTATCTTTTCCAATACTGGTTGTACTTTTAACTCAGAGGGGAGTAAGTGTTGTCTTGTGTCTTGGAGATTTCTTCTCATTATCCCATATTTAAACGGAAGAACACATTTCCTCCCTAAGCACGTGTGACAAAAGTACACAAGCTGAAACAGCTGATTTCTCTCACCAAGGAAGTTGTTTCTCAGCCAAAATTTAAAACCAACAGTCTCCATTTTTTTTTTTTTTTGTCCCACACAGCCCCCGGATGCTCTCAGCCTCTCCCCAACTTGATTCATGTTTGGGACAGACTTGATAGATTTGGGTTATGGCCCCCTCTCATTTCATGGTTGCACAAGTCATCTATCCTTGCCTTTCTCTGAGGGCATGAGTGATGGAGGGATCATTCTTGGTCGTGGCATCTGATCTCCGGAGGGGAGGAAGCTAAATGAACGAAGGAGAGGGCTTGCAGAGAGCGGCAGGGATCAGGTTTATAGAAGCCATAAGGGACAGACCATAAACCCTCACCCCAAAACTCTCCATGGGCCTTCCGCCATTAGTGTGGGTAAGGCTCTGGAGTTCTTGTTCTAGTGATCGGCAACCTTGTTTTTCTCATCTCCTAAGACTGTTTGCATTAGTCCACGCCTGTTACTGTCCCAGATATTTGCCATAAAGCTGCTTTATATTGCATTTGAAATTCCCTAGGGAAAACAGCAGGACTCGTGGTTGAGCCAACAATCTCCACCTCTCTCTGTGGGTTCTGTGAGGTTGTGAAAGCATTGATTATGTGCCATAGCTCATTAAATATGGGCCTGGTATTCATCTGCTCTCCTTTCAGCATTGGTGTTTAAGGTCAATTAATTTCGGGTCACCCAGCAGTCCTTTGGAGTCGATACGGATCCAATACATCAGTGGATCTGTGCTAATGAAGACAGTAGTCACTCGCACCACGACAATGATAATGAGCGCCTTCCTTTTGTGCCCATTGCCATGAATCCATGCTGTGGTTTAGGCATCCACAGGCTTTTGGAATCACACAGGGAGAAAAATGCTACCCATAGGAGACATTCATAACCTGATTCCAATCAGTTGTGCCAGGTTCTCTAATCTAGTGCAGCCTACTGAAGTACCTCAAATGGTGGGAAATAATAAGGAGGGGTTAAATTAGTGTTTATTGATGAGCTGTTAGCAGCCTCTGCTCTTAACATGATTGAAATGGCATTCCTTTTGAGACTTTTCATTTCAGATGTTTACTGCGAGGCTGCACAAACAGTTAACGCACTTTGGCTTTTCCTGTCTGTTAATCCATATCTGTGAAGTTTATGGATCGCGTTCGCAATTGTGAATGCTGCCTTGTGGTAGCAAGACAAATCTATACCGAGAGGCTCACAGGGGCAAAAATAACAGAATTGTACAAGAAATGCAGCTTTATTTAACACGTCGCTTTTGAAATTAGAAAATTCTGATGCCAAGTTTACTTCACTGTTGTCCTTCAATATCTGAGCTCCACTCTAGACAGCTAATCACACATTAAATTACAATGCAGTTTTCAAGCCTTTTCCAGCAATCATCACTGACTTGTGGCCGTTTAAAAACACACTCTTTTAGTGTGAGTTCATATCATTACTGCAAATTGCTCTCTGACTGACTTGTGCTGGTGTGACAATAGGATATGAGTCTCTGTCAGCTTCTGATGAAATGGAGTTTTGAGAGTAATTAATGCATGACAGATGTGCACTCAGTCTCACCACCACCACCACCATCTCTCGCAGTGCGATGGAGACAAATGGTGGTGACACTGGAACCGCACTCCTCCCCAGCACCACCACCACCACCACCAGCGCCAACCCCCCATCCAACCCAACCCCCACCCAGCCGCTTGTTCCCCATCTTCTCCTTTTCCCATCATGTCAAGGTCTCCCACTGAGGCTCCTTGACTCCTGTGTGTGTGTTCAGCCCTTTAGTGTGAAACAGACAGAATTTAAATGGCTCCTAAGTCCACATCCAGTCATAATGGATCGGATGAGACACCAGGGAGACCTGACACACTTTGCTGAATATTTCATAGGATTCTGCCAAAGGTGGGTGAGTGGCCTACATCCTAAACAGTGATAAGGTTTGAGCCCTTATTATGATAGTCAAGCCCTTGAGCATCTGGGTTGAATTAAATTTTGTCATATCGAGACATACTCTGGAGGACCAACACAAGAACAATCTTTTCAATCTATTGTAGGCTTTCTTTTGTCAGGTACGGATTTAGATTTGGTGTGTGGAGAATCATTTTCAAGTCAGTTCTATCCCTTCCTTAGATCTGCTAGTCTCCTTTGGAGCTTTGCTATGCATGCAAATAAGTACAAATGCATACTTATGCATACACCTATATATGCACAGATAAATGTTAAAATGAGAGATGATAAATGTTTTATGCCCAGTACAGTTTCTGTGATTTTTTGAAACTGAAAGGTCCGATTTTCAATCCAGTTTCCATGTGCAGATTTGTACTGAAGGATACTGGATACTAAAGGAATCATTGAATGCACTGAATACATATTCATCATACCATAAAACATGTACATGTATACTTGTCTTGGACTGATGTTGCTATTTGTATTCACAACAGTTGCTTCTGCTTAACCATCATCATAATTATAGCTTTACATACTCTAGTACCTCAGCTTTGTTTGTTCTTAGCCCATATAGTCTCATTCACATTACAACACTTTAACAATGCTTTTGTCAGCGGCAACATCATGACAAATAACTATTCTGCACTGCTGCTGCCTCGCAAGATTTCTCAATATTGTTTGCACAGCCAAGAACAAAATGGCTCCCAGTAGACCTGGGCGCAGATAACCGCTCAAAAATGTGGCCCAAAAGGTATTACCACATCACGCTCTAATAGATGTAGTCTCCTGGGGGGCAACAAGGAATGGAAGAATAAAACACACCTAATCCACCTTTATCCATCCAGCATTAGGCCACATAATGTGCAGTAAAACCGGCTGATTATCAAGTCCTACTTAAGACCTTTTGCTATGTTACAGAAACATTTCCATGGTGATGAAGGGGTTTAAGGACAGGAGTTGACTTTTATCTAATTAGGCGCGGGATTAGTGATTCATCAAGTGACTCAGTCGATGATTTTAAACCTTCATCCAGCCCACTGTAAACAAATCATACTGATGAAGCCTTCATACACCCCCCCACCCCCACCTCAATGTTATTTCGGGCCCTGCAGCATGAGTCGATGAAATAGATTTGCATGAATATGGATTTCAGAAGGCCTATGAATTATGTTGTTTGTGGCTTAGGAGTTAATTGCATATATTTCCTCATCTTAAGCATTCCTCTGTGGTTTGCGGTACATTCATTGCTGTTTATTTAGAGCACTTAATGAAGGCTACCGAGCAGGGGTAAGGGCAGTGTCTGATCAATGTGTTACACCAGTGTGCAGAAATGCTGATACTTCACTGGCGTTAATGTTGAGCCCTGATTCAGACTGGCACTGTAGGATCATATGAAAAAAAAAACATTTGATGAATGTGTGAGACAGACTAGGAGAGAATAAATGGGATTTTCTGTCATTTAGCTTCTCAGGGGCGCGTGCCTTTTTTTTTTTTTTTTTTTTTTTTTTTTTTTCAATTAAATTCAAACCCGCAGATGCATAATGGTGCAATAACAACCACTGCGGCAGAGGAGGAACCTGACATTTACGGAGTTTGCTTTCAGCCTCATGTGAATGCCCCTGCACATTACAGAGCTAAATGTCACTGTGTGTCAGTCTAACATGGGGACCCCTAGGAACACCCTGGCACACAGAGACTGGACTCTTTCAACTGACCTCAGCTAAAGAGACAGAATGTATAGCACCTCCATCTACTTAAAATATATCGAAAGCCGGCGCTGCACATTGGGTAAATTGGCGCCAATTTGACAGCAAATAGGTTTGTGCCATGCCGAGTTTGTTGATGTGCAGTAGATGACAAAAGCATTGTGTTGTGTGTTTGGTTGGTGTTACTTTTTTCCTATTCCTTTAGATTGTCATAGTGTTCATAGTTGTTGCTTGTTTTGAGACGTATTTTTGATATTCAGGCAACTGTGCTGTGTTGAGATCTACACTTTTGCTATTCTGAGAAAATTAACTATTTACTAATGTGCTAAGGAGCCTCCTGGGACTCTTGAACTACTGGGCTGTGTGCTCATCAGGCTGTGTGGGCAGAGGGCCATGTTACTGTGGTAGCAAGTGAACTGCAAGAAATAAAAAGCCGCAGTGACCTTTTCTCGACGAGGAATGAAAAAAAAAGAACAAAAAAAGAAATAAAAGTGCAATTGTGTGTGTGTGTGTGTGTGTGTGTGTGTGTGTATGTGTGTATACAGTATGTGTGTGTGTGTGTGTGTGTGTGTGTGTTTATATATGTGTGTGTATGTGTGAGCACACCAGCTCATCTTCTTCTACATTATGTCTGAGAAATTTGTTATGGAGGTCCTAATGCCATTGAAAATCATTGATAC
>JASCIP010000264.1:9572324-9584562 GCA_034783695.1 Sardinella gibbosa
TTATTCCCCTATATCCGTTATTCCCCTATTCGTTTTTCCCCTATATCCGTTATTCCCCTATAACCGTTATTCCCCTATATCGGGACACCCCGGTGCTCATTATAACTTATTTTTTCCATGAGTTATTGGACGAATTGAAGGAAAATTAACAAAGGACTCTTTATAATGCTTTGTGACACTGAGTTGTAAAGGCTTAGTTAACATTATAATTCCTTAAAAGTACAGTCTATGTATTTATGTACATTGTATAGACAATATATGAACACTTAAAACATTATTCAAAAGACTATATTAATGCATATAACCCTTTTATGATTAGGTTTGAAAGTGTTACTCAAGACTTATTATTGATGTTCATTCACCACATTTAAAATAATAATAATAATATCAGATATCACATTTCCAGGGGTGTAACCAGCATGGGATTTGAAATCACATTGAAGGATTAAGCTTACCAAAACTCTGAATTACAGTAAACGCATCATTCATGTTAAGTATTTTATCAACTAAAACAGCATTCTTCTTCAAAGAACTTTTTAATTTTTTTTTTTTTTTACTTTTGTTCAGTGTTTTCAGACACCAGCCTTTCTCAGTGCTATAAAATGCACTTGCAGTAAAATGGGTTCCAGAGTAAATGAAGGCAATGAATATCTGAAGAAAATGCACTACTGTATATCACCACCAATTATCGCAAATACTGTAGGCTCTTAAGATATTAAATGAGAAATCTGCCCCTAACCCTAGCCCTATTGTTCAAGATCACTGAGTGAGGTTTGCAGGAAAAAAAGAATATGTATACAGTATACTGTAGACTGAATAGAAAAAGCAGCTAACATGAACTGAATAGGAAAATGAAACAAGGTGAGTTTCTGCCTATTTGCTATTTTTTCCAGACTTTTTCCTACTGACTGCACTCGGTTACCTCGGAATAACATGTCTATGGTTTGATTCACACTGGATTTTTTTTTTTTTTCCGTGGGGTTATACTACATGTCTATCTCAGCCGGTGCAAAAAAAAAAATGCCAAGGTGCAAATTGACAAGACTTGTTAGGCACAGCTGTTGGTCCTGTAGTCACTTAACTCAGCTATTTTAGACTGCACTAGGTCATGTAATTGAACATGATTCTGTGTTGCAAGGATGTTTGGAAGACATTCCATTCAGTCTTTTCTCAGCTGTTAGTCAACAGGCTGTAGTCAACTACAGAATAGCAATAAAAAAGTAAATTTCAGCATCGGTTGGAGAAATGGAAAGTAGTTAATTACATTAAGTACACTTAATAAATACTCCTTGTAACAGTCAAATAATCATGTTGAATTAGTGGGAAATAATGTGTCCCAAACACCACGTTGCACACTGACACAATTTAAAGATGCAGTACACAATTCCTTTGTTATGTGAACCAAGCATCAAATAAAACACCACAATGTGTTCCCTTTAGTTCCAGTTGCCAGTGTTGATTCAACAACAACAAAAAACTATGTCTACAGAATGGACAGCTAGCGTATAGTGAAGAGGGAATCTGCTTCATGTGTGAAAATGATGTCTTTTATTCTTTACAGTACTTTTAACTAAAATCAACAGAACAAGTTTAGTAATAGTACTGTAATAGTAAACTGCCATAGAACTTGACATTTTGTTGCATGCAGTTGGCACTTTGCTGGATTAATAGCTTAGGCTGTTGATTAACGGTTTTTAAAGGCACCTGTAGGCATCTTATCTGGTACGGTACCTTTAAACCAGAGTATAGCTGAGGTGAAGAAGAAATGGTCCAAGAACCATGTCAGGAAAGAACTCCCTGAAGGAGATACCCTAGTCTGTTTCCCCTGTGTTGGAGCTTTCTGGATTGGAAGCGTGTTTTGAAAAGATTGCCATCATGTCAATCCTGGAATCCACAGTGCACTGAAAGATGTCCTTGAGATCATGCTTCCCCTGTGTTGTGGATTCTTCTGTTTACAAGATGCAGTGTAGTTGATAGGCCACAGAGGCAGCAGGCCACAAGCAGACCACAAGCAAATAAAAATGAGCTGCGTTTGCTCTGGGAAGATCACTGCTGTTACCCCCTCAAGTGTGTGTAGAGGGTTGGGAAAAAAGCAGACAGCTCGTGAAGCTCCTCCATTGTGCTCTGGTGTGCTGCTGTTTTGTGATGTTTCATTTTCCTGCCCATTAATGTTGAACAGTTGGAACAGAATTATTTCAGTGACACTCGGGTATTGTAAGGTTCCTGTTGTTTTAACGAGGATATTTCAACCTATAACATCACAGCTGCTTTTTACAGTCCCACTGGTATGTTAAAATTGTGAGAGAGGAACAATATGACAGGAAATGAGCACATTTATGACTAGAGATGCAACAGAATTTTAATTACTGGGTATTACATAACTACTGTTTTCATTAGTCATTGCATTTTGGGTCGAAAAACACTGGGGCAATTCCCTTAACTAAATGGCTGAATTGGTACGTTCATTGTGGAGAGCCCCAATGTTGAGCCTCAGGTGAGATGAATGCCTGAAGTAACACCTGAAAATGGCAAGCAATTCTACACATAATTTGGAGTGTAGTTGTATTTCAAAGAATTGTAAATTTCAGGTGTATAAGAGATTATTATAAAGGTGTAAGAGAAGAATATATCAGTGAGTGCGCACACGAGCCTGGGAATACCCATGCTCGTTCCGAACTGCACGGCAGCCTGGGGACCATGGCCGAAATTTTCGCATGAATTTGGAAACCAATCAAACAACGGGGAGAGATGGCAAGACAATGCGCAAACTTTTGGACAAACGAAACCTGAAATCCCGTACGAGAAAATTTATAGGTTGTCTTCAGACTAAATCTGACTTGAGATTTAGGCTGGTGTTAGCCAGGCTATGCTCACACCACTGTGTACAGAAAATGTCATAATAGGCTACTGAATAAATGTGTTTCTGACCTTCAGTCAAGTGCTGTTGGCAGATGTATAAATATAAGACATAAAACACTGGAATGTGAGGCTTTTTTTCTGCTGTTAGCATTTTAGTATCATGTTTTATTTATTTTTAGTCTAAGAGTCGCACAACAACTTCTGTCCTCTTGAATGAAACAGGGTTCTGGCCAGGCATTAGGCAGCCTATTCATTTAGTCTGGACCTCTGAGCACATTGGGTAGGCCTATTTGTGTTTTTAGTGAGACAGCTGGACAAACACTTACAGTGTGTCATTTGTTTTCTATACTGCTGTAACTCATTTGAGGTCCAAGGCCGATCATAGGGCTCACAATGTTGTGAGACAGGATTTGTCCATACAGTATGTCCTGAAATGACTTTCGTATATGCCTCCCCTCTTTGTGGAAGCTACTGTAAGAGTTAAAATAGCCTTGTGTTTGCAGTGGTTAATTTTACATGTTAAGTTGCTCAGTGTTCACTCACTACTCTACACTATGATGTTAGCTATGAACTATAGATAAGGGAGTGAGGAGTGGTTAAACTTTTATCAAATCTGAATTGACAATGTGGTGTAAATAGCCTACAACATTTTGAGATATCTTTGTCCATTTTTTTTGGTGTCAGAGAGTACTGATTTCAGCTTTTCTGTTTTGCTGCTTTGCAAAGGATCCTGATGTGGCTGGGAACTCTGACCTGAAACACAAACTAACTCGTGTGTTTCTAATTAACCCGTCCAGAATCAGCAAACATGAACATGTGTCGATGTTTATAACCCACATTAATGAAACTGGATTGTTTGCTATTATTAGATTGATGTAACCTACTGTGACAGATTAGTAGATTTTACTTAGTTTATCAGTTTATCAACAGTTTATTGCTTTGCCCCCACAGTTGAAATATAGAGTCTTGTGTTTCAAAAGGTGGCAAGAAAACAAGGACAGAGTCTGTATCAAGTCTGGATGTCCTCAACAGCAGGCCTAAATCTAAAAATGGTTAGAAACATCTTTTATTTGCAATTCAGATTGTAGATTGTAAGACTCTAGCCTATTGTAAAGATTGTGATGATCAGCCAGAGGTGTGAGGTGTGATCACCCATCTGTAACGATAAGAAGCCTTCCACTTGTTTGTTCCAGTCAGTGTTGCGCACAGCCGTGAATTCTCTACAGGTGCGCTTGCCATTCCTCTGCTCTGACAGCTCCACTCTACATACAACACCCTGATCCAGTTTGGGGTAGATTTTTCACTAGATGGGACTTGACCAAATGAGGCCAATGCGTCAGCCTCTGTCAGCAGCCATTACCAGCGGAGACAATTTCTGCAGAAATGTCTGGGCTGACAGGGTAGATGCGCCAGACGTGTCACTGCTCAGATGCCACGCGATGCTGGGGCTAATTAGACTTTTCACTTGATGACTGCCAGCGCAGCCAAACTGTGCCTCGTAGTTTGTGTTCCTCTTTCCATACAAGAATGGGGATCGTGTTTGTGCTTTGTCTTGTCACACGGGCACATCGTCCTTCCACCTCATGTTGAGAAAGAAAATAACCTACACCATTAGGACTAACTAGAAGCTCTGGGATGTAGGCAGTAAATAATAATAATCTCTTGGTTGGCAGTGATGAAAATGGAAGCAGCGCTACGAGCGAGGACAGAATTTGTTGTTATTTGTCGTCCTGCACAGATACAGTGTAATGAGTTCTCTAAGCAGTGTAATGCATTATTAGTTAGGCTGAAATATTAATTGAGCATAATTGACATAAACTGTGGTTCATGGAACACATATAGCTATATGCAAATTAGGTGGATATTAGTTTTTTTTTTAATCTGTGCTCAGAGCTGTCTTCATAAGATGCTGTACAGTGCAATTTGTTGTCCATTTTACAGAGCAGTCTATTTATTTACATTCACTTTACAACGTCATGATATGACAGAGGGCAATTTTCTATATGGAAAAAAAATGTAATGTATAAGCAAGGACATTTTAATAAGCCGTGCCAAGTCTCACATTCCCCATGGTGTGCTGACCTGGCCAGCCACCATGCCCATGGTTTGTTTTTTCAGTGAGTAAACATTGCCTATTTGCTAGCATGAGATTCACACATTTTGTGATTCTGGTCAGAAACAAAAACAGATGGTCCTCACGGCAGTGTCCTCTGATGGTAGCTTGCAAAAACATTATGTTCCTCTAGATGTTTAGGCTGACCAACTGTGGAGTGGCTAAGCGCAATATAGTATGATGACCTTTATACAGCGAGTAGCTGATTTGTTTTTACCCGTCATAAAGTATGGCTCAGCGGAACCATTAAAGTGTTGGATTCCTGCTGGTGGTGTGGTGTTAAGCGATTTGCAACTTGCATAGCACCAAGTAAGAGAGTTCTTTCAAACTGCTTCAAGTTTGTTTAGGCAATGATGATCAGTTGGAAATGGTACAAATGATGCAAAAATGATGCAACGGTCTTTTTATAGTTTGCTAATAAGCCTTCAATCAGATAGTAGATGCAGACATTCAGAAAGACAAAGGGTAAATGAATAACATAGAAGATCATTGAAAGAAGAGAAAGAACATGATTAAAATGAAGTGTATGCTTTGTAAGAATGACAGCATCCGCAGATGTAAAAGTGAAACAAGCGACTTCCTCTGAATCATCACCCTGTATTGTGGAGATCATTGTTCAAAAGAGCTACTCGGCAGGGTGCTGATATCTTAAAAGACTGACTAACAACTAACAAATGCTCTGAGGAAAGGGCCCCAGCAGTCCTCTTTTCCTCATTTGTGTTAAAACGTTCACCTCTACAGACTTTCTGTCCACGCCTCCTTCTATGCATCTCGTACTGTGAGATACATACATGAGACAACATGGGCTCTCAGGAAAGAGGAAACTATTCATCCATTTGTACACTTTCCTTATATCCTGTTGCCGTTGTCTATTTAAAGTACTTAGGGAACAAGGAGACAGAGAAAGAGGGAGAGAAGAAATAAGAGAGAGAGAGAGAGTAGGGGAGTAGATTGTAAAGCATTCCAATTGCACCCTATTAATGGTGAACAAGATCCTCAGGCAGCAACAAGACATTCTTATTTGGTCTTTTTTGTCTTGTTTTCCACTGATATTTTTAGTGCCAAAAGCCCTACCTCTAGCTTCAAATTTTACATCAGGTCCACACCAAGCATAGTTGAAGCAGTGTGTAGGTTGGAGGATGCTTTCAGAGAAGGAGAGAGACAGAGAAATTGAACTTCAGACAAAAAAAATGGTGTGTGTTTCCATCTGAGACTGTCTGATGTATCATCTATAGCTACAGCTCTCTTTGCCATCTCTAGAGACTAATTTATTCAGATATTACCATGGTCTTGTAATGGGATACCAAGATGTGAGCCTAACAAGTTATATATTGTGTATATTTTTTTACATGTATTGTGAAATGAGTGGGTTTCAAATTAAATCAACACTGACATTTGTCGACACTTTGTAAGATATCCCTTTTTATCAGATAATTCATTTTGGTGCCATCTCCAAATGAATTAAGTATAAGTATATAGAGTATATAGTTTATAGATAGTGTAAGTATATAGATAGTATATAGTCATATGTATATAGATAGATATATAGGATTTAGTATAAAGATAGTATATAGTCATATGAAAGGTGGATATAAACAACTGTTATTCCCACTAGCAATCCATGATGTGCACTGTGTAGCTCTGGGTGGAGGGTGGAGGGTAGGAAACTGCACAAAATAAAATAAAAACCTTTAAAGCATGACATTGCTGACTGTACTGCCATGCCATTAAACACCAATTAGCATCCTCTAGCAGTGCCAATGAGGGTATGGAAAATATTTGGAAGGTTTGGGGTTTTTTGGAAGGTTTTTTTTGCCCTTTTTGTCCACTAGTTTTAGACCTTTAATGAGTGTGCTCAATGAATGTGTGTGTGTGTCAGTCATAATTAATCACTGTTGACAGCTGAACTCCTGCCAAAGCTTTTTAAATAAATGAAAGCTTATGTAAAACGACCACAGAAATATGTTAACATATTTTAACAGTTATTTATTTTGTACTGGTATCATGCCGTCATACCACCATTGTAGTATAACATTTTAAATTTAGTTTGGAGTTTAACGACAGCTAAGTAACTTGTTTGACCTCTGTTTGTAAGTAACTTGTTTGACCTCTGTTTGACCTCTGTTGCACTGATCCAAGGCCTAGTGAAGTGCTCAAACCATGTCTGATGTAGGCCTCGACTAAGAGCACCAATGCTGCTCACTGAAAAATTGATGAGCCCCACTAAAGATTCAGCACCCCTTTAAATTGGTTTCCAGCTCAAGTGGCTCTATTATGACTTTTCTGGTATTGGTGGTAGTGTATATGGCACACACAAACAGATAGCTATTATCTAGGTGAATCAATATGCCAGATCTGCTTAGTGGCACAGTGAAAAGAATCAAGGAAGACAGTTGAACATGCATATGGCTGACTCAGAAGACATGAGCAATCCTATATCATGGAATTGGTGGGAGACTTGTAAATAAGCGGGTAAAAAGCTCAATCTGTTTTGGCAATCCTTCACCATGTAACTTATTTTGCTATATTTCTCTTAAATACACAACTTGAAACATTTTTGTTGGTAAATGAAAACAAACAAGGCTTGCACTTTGCATCTCTGCTCGCAAGCACTACAAAATCTCAGCAAAAAGTTGATTGAACCACCAAAAGTTAATTGGTGTTTTTTTTTTTTTTTCCTTTGTGTATTTTGCACAGCTAGCCGATAAAAATACAGTCCACCCATATTAAGCTGAATATTTTGTCTGGCCTGGAATATTTTGCCTGGCATGAAATGCATCTGGTTATATGAGACAAGTGTGCTATTGAGAAATATTTTAAAACATGGCAGTTTAACTGCGTCAGTAGCTGGGTTTTCATTCAACTTTTTTGCATTTCATGTTCGTGTTAACAAAAATTTAGCTCAAAAATTCCATCAACTGTTTCCGTGTTTCCATCAACAGTGAAATGTGAATGAAAATTGAACATTAGGCCAATAAAGTGACATGTTCCAATCAGCTGTGGATCTATGGACAGAAATGCGGTGAATGCAGATATACTGTAGATAAATATGCATTAGTAAGTTGGATAGAAACCCATCTAGTCATCAAAGGACAAGTCCTGAAACAATAGCTTATAATGTTTTCTTTATATGCACTTTTTCTGCTTACCTACAACTGAGACCTAGTGTCAGCTGATAAGCTGCAGTAGCCTCTGTCCGAGACTGAGGTGTTTGTGTCTTTTTTGCAATACAATGCAGACAGAGCTATGCACTTCACATGTACTTAGAACGTTTGGAATTTGGGGTTTGGCATGGCAGTTAGTTTGCTTTGAGTGAATCATTATTTCAGTAGTGTCTGAAAAAGACATCACAGTAAGGGGCATTATCATTGGTGCCACACTTTTGTGTGGAAGTAAAACATAACATTAAATATAAACAGCTTCCACTTAACTACCACCAAGTGGTTTATGACTCCTTTCCCTTGTTGGCAGTAGGCTTTATGTTGTTCAAATGAATATATAATATTGTCACATTTTTGGAGTTATCAGTGGGTGTTGCAGAGTTGTCCTGAAGTATCTTATACATGGGCATATTGAGCAGTCTATGTCTTCTTATCTGAGTTCCAGAGTGGGCTGGTCTTATCTGGCCCATGCAATATGTTCATGTAAGTTGGACACGCTAAATGAATTTGTGAATGTTGGGTTAGGTAACACTTTATCTGAAGGGTTCTATGTAAGGGTTACATGAGCTTGTTAGAAATATGACAGGAATGACACATAATGACAACAGTCATTAACGTGAATTAATTGTCATTAAATTTTCAAGATATATATCATGTCATGTTTATAACAGGCTCATGTCACTCTTATGTATACCCCTTACAATAAAGTATAACTGAATGTTCTCCCATGCTGAGACAATGAGGCATGTTCTTATTATGGCCTCTCATTTGACATACATTGATAAATGTAGCACTGTAATTGTTTTTTGTATTAGGCCAACTGTCAGATTGTCTTCACAAACTTTAACACTGTCCGATAGGCCAGAGTTTTTGAAGGTGGAATTGGTCTACTGATAAAAAAAAAAAAAAAACTGGCAGGATCTGTATTTTCATCTAAATTCTGCACCAAAGACACACATTAGACCTGAGTGCATCTCTGTTTGACCCTAAATGCACTCCAATTAAAAATGCATTTGCTGCATTAATGCCAAACAGGTAGGATGCATCAGGGATTTATGGGGGAGGAAATAAGTCACCAGGCACTGCCAAAAGGAATCTTGTTTGTCTGAACTGACAGAAACTCCTGGAGAATTCTAATGATGTATTTCTAGAACACCACATGTATGTATTTAAAGGAGAAATGTGTTATTTTTGTGTCAGATGTATTGTTCTGAAGCTATTTCTCTTTGAATGTTACTCTCCTTTCCATTTCTCTCTGAACGTTACTCTTCTTTGTTTTAGGACATTCAGAACTGCACAGTGCACATAAATGTTATGCCACTGTTTTCCGTACATTAAACACAAATATTTGTTATTCTCACAATATTTATAGATTTTGCTTCTTTTAAATGTCACAATTTTCTTTATTTTGAAGGTTTAGCTTGAGTAAGGGAAGTTACTTGACACATATTGAAACCTTATTTAAAGGCATATGTATTCACCAGCATGCTCTGGAACCCCTTTGGCACATTTAAATTGATCAGATTCAGTCCCATGCCGGTTTATATCCACCTGAGTAGGGAGTGGAGTGGATCTTTTTCAAGGGCTTGTCTCAGGTCAGTAAACTCCGCAGTCGTCCTTGATGTGCTTGCGCACAGTTCCGGCCCCTACCAGTCAGTAGAGAGAGTATGCTAATAATATACTTCCCAAACATTTTAAGGCTTGTAAACAACAAGATGGTGTGTTCAATGGAGCCTGTTAAGTGCTTGCAGATCCATCAGCAGAGCAGCTGCTCTCACGGATTGCTTTTATACCTTGAAAAAATAAAGAGTAAAGAGCAATGATCAGCTGTCTTGTGCTGAGTCTCGAAATGGCATACTCATGTTTCATCCTGTGTCCCAAAAACAATGACACATCCGCAGCAAAACTATGAAAGGGTGACTATGTGTCGTCAGTGCTTGTTTTCATATGTTCTACAGTACCAGTATATTCCAGCTCTAGTCCATCGACTGCCCTTTCTTGAGGAATCACCGTATAGCTGTCATACTTAAATATTGTGAAATGTACTTACCCTACAGAAATGGATACTCTATGCATGTGCCCCACCATAAAGCTGTCATGCAGTTGATCAACTACTTAAATATTATGAAGTGTACTTACAGAATAGTGGATACTCTACACATGTGCCTATGTTATGATGTGTTCCATTTTATCAGAGTATTTTTCCCTGTTAGCAGCAGTTTGTGGCATCACTGAAGCGACACCTTTCAGTGTGGACAATCCTTTACTGTGTCCAACGCTCTCAAAGCAAACAATGGGTCAAACCAGCTCCACTGCCAGTCTTGATAAAGTTCTGGGGCTAAAGTCACCTTGTGGACTGTTTATTTTATTGACTCTGTGTTTTTGTGATCCTCTCAGGTGGAGAGAATAGTGGACAAGCGGAAGAACAAGAAGGGGAAGTGGGAGTACCTGATTCGGTGGAAGGGCTACGGGAGCAAAGAGGACACCTGGGAGCCCGAGCATCACCTGCTCCACTGTGAGGAATTTATCGATCAGTTCAACAGCCTCCATCTGCACGCGGACCGCCGCACCAAACCAGCCGCCAAGCCCAGCGGCGGAAGCCCTCGCCACCACAGCCGGCCTGGCGCCCCGGAGCACACGCGGGCTCGAGGGGACCATCGGAAGAAAAAACGACCTTCTGTGACAGGGACCTCTACGGGAGTTGGGGTAGGGCTTGGGCTCGGGGCTGTTGGAGGAGCCGGACTGGACTCCCAGCATAAGCCCAGAAAGGTGCCAGCAGGAACCAAACCCAGCGGGGACAGAGTGACCAAAGCTATGCCATATAAGAGCGTGCCGGGAGGGCTTCAGTTTGTGCCCTCACCACGCAGCCCTAACGGACTCCAGAATGGGGATGTGGATCCCCTTCATTACAGGACTAACGCCAGAGCACACGCAGTGCCTGGGGGCGAGACGATGGAGAGAATGCTGGGAGATATGGACCTCAGTGGAGCTCCCCCACACATGAGCAGATTAGGTCAGTGTTTTGTCCTTACTCCACATTTCTGTTCATTTTATTCCCAGTCCTTTCCCTCTTTTCCCTCTTTTTGTTGACATTGGTGGTCAGATGCTGCTGCTTTATTTAGTTGTGGGAAGAATAATGCATATGAAAAGAGTTTCAGGCAATTGTGCAGCCCAAATGGATTTAGATTAGGCATAATTTACAACATAATCAACATAATCTACATAGTGTTGCAACATCTGCTTTGTGGAGTGGGTGTACTATTCCAGTAATCTCCTTAATTTGGCCCTCCAATAACTGAGTCTCAGGCAGGTTAACATTTCAGCCAGGCAGTTTTTATTTCAGCCAGTAGTCAGAGGTAGCGGTGAAGTGATTCAGAGTAATGCAGAATGTTAGATAATGTTCCTTAAGTTTAGGAATCAAGATGGCCTTTAGTTCTGTCCTGTGCCTGAACCAGTTTCAATATGAAGGAAAGAGTGGCTATGCTATACATTAAAGCTGATTGAGAGACGTTAATGAATGTTCAAAGAAGAGCCCAGACTCAATCATGACAGAAAGAGCTAATTTTCTAAAAGCTTGGTAACACTTAAAATATAGTTGCTGCTGACAGTTTTTGGTGTGACTGTGGGTAAGCAGTGAATGTTAGTGTGAGGAAATACTTGTTTGCAGTTTGAGCAAGCATGCGAGTCTTGGTGTGAATTCAATTCCTGTTCCACTTGTGTAATTTCCAGAGTATTTCATGACATGCTCAACAGGTTATTAACTCCTCACACAAAAGCCAAAAGACTAAAGCTAAATATAGGTTAAAATAGCTTGATTCTGTTCATACTGTCAGTAATGATTCTTTGACCCATTGACCCATTGACCCAGTCTAAGTCAAACACCCTCAAACAATTTACTGTTCCTTAGTTCAGTATTACAGCATGAACTCGAGTTCGGCATCAATGCAGACACTTTCTTCTCTCTGACTGTCTTTTAGGGAGGTTAGAAATAGATAGATGCTTAGCCTACTATTATATACTGTAGATTGATAGACAGACAGGGAGAGAGAGAGAGAGAGAGAGAGAGAGAGAGAGAGAGAGAGAGAGAGAGAGAGAGAGAGAGAGA
>JASCIP010000264.1:9614407-9624493 GCA_034783695.1 Sardinella gibbosa
TATTATTATTATTATTATTATTATTATTATTATTACTTTATTTCAAAAGAGCGAAGCTCCTAGTGAAGTAGAGGAGGAGCTGCTGGTTGCTAAGACAGTCCCCTCCCGGAAGTTTACGTGAACGCATATATGGTGCTCCAGCTTCCCTACACTTTTATCGGATCCAGGGCGGTCTCTTGTCAGAGGAAACATGGCTGCCTCTGCATCGGAGAAGCCACAACGCAACATTGCAAATAACGGAGATGGGGTCGAGGAACTATCTGCACAGTCTAAAGAAATTATAAAACCTGATATAGCGGATTTAACCAAAGAGGTACGGACCAATATCCTCTGCACTGTTGAAGGATGTGGAAAGATCCTTCCAAATACCCCAGCCCTGAACATGCACCTTGTCAAGTCCCACAGAGTCAAGGTAAGTCTACGACAGCGATAACTGGCCAGCTAATGTTCTATATTTTGTCTAACCACTTGTCTCCCATACAAAATCACTCTCTATAGTTGATAAAATTAGACGTGTGTGCCTTTGTTCAGAAAGGTTAGCTTTATTGCTTTCGACAACGTCAAAGCTAAGTGAAAACAAACAAGCAATTTTTGCGTTTGAAACCGCTCATTTCTATTTAAAGTAGTTGTCAGTGGTAGTTTAAATGAACTTTGTCGATTAATTTCTACATTTGCCTAGAAAGTCGAATTTCAGATCCCTGCAGTAGGAGTCATTCAAACATTGACGTCGTTAGCTACTGCTACTGTACGTAGCTAGCAAGCTAACCATAATACCAATATCAAAGAAAGTTGTGCTGCAGTCTTTTGGCAGTGAATTGATCGTAAAAGGTTCCTAGAGTATATTTCTCGGTAAATATATGAGGCAAGCTGTCCGTCGCACCTCCTTATTTCTCTGAGCCAGTAACGACACCACTTCAATAGACCACAGTCACGATGTGCATTGATTGTGTTTTTGTTGCATTCTGATGGTGCATTCAGTTCTTCATCGAATGTAGGTTTGTCAGTTCTGATAATTAATCAATTTAGACGTAGGCCCTGAATGACAAAAGGGAACAAACTGCGAGCTTTATTTTAATATCTCCTCGGGGTTTTCACCTCATTACTTTGTATGCCCTTGGTGATGATGTGAAGTTGTGCTGATTTCATCAAAAGGTCCAGATATCATGCAACCTCAATTAAAATGCATTTTCAGAAGAGAAGCTCAGGGAGATGGTTTTGCAGATCCCTTGATCGCCGATTTACCTTCGTTCTTGCTGCTGACCATGTAGATTGGACTGTATAGTTTGTTTGGATTTGTCATCTATCCTCATTTTAGTGTTCAGGCTCATTGTCTTTGGATCTTGTTTTTTTTTGTTGTTGTTGTTGTTGTTGTGTGTTGGTCTTATACTGGTCAGTAAAGATTTTCAAAGTTGGTCATGTGAAGGGGGTTGTGTAGAACTGACTATGAAATACATTCTGAGGAAGCAGCAGTAGTGGTAAAGCAGTGGCGCACTCTCATCCAGCTCCTCATGCATTATTTATGTCAACACACACAGAAAAAAAAGTGTATGATTTCAGTGTTCTCAAAGGTGCACATTACAGTTCTGTAACTGCAGGCAGCCATGCAGCTAGACAGCTGTGAGTGGAGGAAAATTTGAGGTAGTCTGGTAGGTCAAGGCTGGTGTGGTCTGAGCTTAGACTTTCATTTCAGTTTCTCTTTGAGGCTCAACACTGCAAGCCGAAAGCCTTCCTTCCTTCCATTTACTGAGCACCACTTAGGGCTGCCCATTGCTCAGACAAACCCTCCTGCTGCTGTTCAGAAACAAAACAGCCTGGTCGGCTCCACTGAAGTGTCTCCAGGGCAGGAAGATAGATGAATGCTGTGCAGCATGGCACTGAGGGACAGGGCCATGATGTTTTGCCAGACGCAGGCTGAATGTTAACCTACACTGCTTGTTTCTCTCATTGCTGCAGTAGAAAGCTCATGTTCAACTGCTCTTGTTCATTTGACTGCAGAATAATAACCTAATAATAAAAACATACACGTTACTTATGTCTAGAGAGAACAATATTTGCACAATTCAATAAAGACATGACTTGATACAGAGACGGCAGGGGCTGCATCAATTGCAGTGCAAGCTAGAGTGTAGTACGCAGTTTAGCTAATGCAGTGTCTCCCATGAGGAATGCGTTTCTCAGTGTAGGCCTATGTGCTGTACTGTTATATAAGCAATCATGCTGCACACTGATTCCGTGCACTGAGCTGACAGCTGCTAAGTTCTCAGTTCTGTAGAACGTTTATTGCAGTAGCTTTCCAGGCATCATAGGGTCCTGTCAAGGGATTTTTTTTTTTTTTTTTTTGCCTAAATTAGGCTAGGACACCTTGTACATTTTCTTCTCTTATGCAAGCCTGACATTGTCCACTTTCATAGAATAAAAACTCATTGGTTACTAATGGTCTGATAAAAGGAATTTATCTGTAACATTATTTTGGGCAGCGCGCTTTAGAATGTTAAACAGTTAAAAGTTAAAAAAAAAAAAAAAAAAAAAAAGGTCAGTTACTATTTTGATGATGAAATATTTCATGATGCAATGTTATAGACAAGCGTTTTCCTCTTCTTTCTCTTTGTTTTAGGATGGCATTGTCAACCCCACTGTTAGAAAGGACATGAAGGGCCCACAAAAACTCTATTGCTGTCCAATAGAGGGCTGCCCAAGAGGACCAAATCGACCCTTCTCACAATTTTCCTTAGTCAAACAGGTACTAATTTCAACCATACACGATATCCAAAATTATACTTTTTATACAAAACTGTTCACTTATGGCTAGTGCCGACTACACGATTTCAGCCCAGTTTTGCCCCATAATTCTCGCCGCAGACAAACTTGCACGGAAGGCAGTGTCGCTTACATGAAGTGACTAATGTTAAATGCATGATCTCTTTGAAAAAGTACCTCCCAAACACTGTTTACCTTCTGCCTTATATAAACTGTATAGAGGAATTATGGGAATGATGTACTGTCACACAACGTTTGTTTTGCTGTGTACATGAATTGTTCCATCTAAACGACACAGTAACAATATGCATTTATGTCCTCATATGTGCGCACCAGCATTTCATGAAGATGCACACCGAGAAGAAACATAAGTGCTTGAAGTGTAGCAACAGCTACAGTACAGAATGGGACCTCAGAAGGCATGCAGAGGATTGTGGGAGAACATACAGCTGCACGTGTGGCTGTCCTTATGCCAGCCGTGCCGCCCTTCTGTCCCACACCTACAGAACTGGTCATGAGATTCCAGATGAACACAGGTACATTTTCCCACCTGCTGCCACTCTCCACAAATGAATTTACATTTATGCATTTAGTGGATGCTTTTATCCAACATGACTTACATTTATCGATTACTTTAGGGCTAGAACAATTTGGCATTAAGTGCCTTGCTCAAGCACAAACATAAGCATGCCATAATACCTTCCAGCTGGATAGTATTGCTAAATGGTCTTCCCTTTGTGTCTCCCATAGGTACCCGCCAGTGAAGAAACGAAAGATGGAGCGCATGATCTGCAGTGCAACTAAAGTTCGACCCATGGAGCAGACATTCCCGATGCCTGGATCTGAAAAGGAGCTTTCAGAGGGAGCTATTCCTACCGAAGGAGCCTGGCAAACACATGACACGGCAAAGCAAAATCCCAACACCTCAAAGAACATGCAAAAGCTCCTTCTGCCCAAGCCTAAAGTGGCCCTGGTCAATGTCCCTGTGATGCAGCTGGCCCACCTCCCTGTCCTCCTTCCACCAGCAGACAGCAGTGCCTTGAGGTCCGTCGTCCTGGCTGTGGACACACAAGGCTCCCTGAGCACTGTCCATCTTCTCCCCCAGTCCTTTGGAGCGGTCATGCCCACACTGAACACCAAGAATTTTACCTTTAAAGACACTGTGCCATTCTCCAGATGTGGCTCTGGTGTTGTCAGCACTGGTGTCCAGGTAAACTTGGACAGCTCAGCGTGTCCCGGAGACCTGGGTCCAGGGCTGACACTCCGAGGTAAGAGCACCTCCACAGACATTCAGACAGACATTTCATACCTCAAAAGGGGGCCTGCAGTGGAAGGGGCTGTGGTGAGCACCATGGGAGAGTCCTCGGTCTCCTCCTGTTCCCAGACGGACATCAGTGTGAGCGCTCAGGTGTTGCTTCCGGTCAGTGTGCAGACCCAGACATTTCCCGCACGGGCCAAAACCACTTCGTCCATCGGCGCACAGACAGAAATTCACAATCAGCTGTCTTTTCAACCCTTTAACATCACCAGACAGACACAGACTAGTTGTGTTGGTGGCACCCCAGAGGAAAAGGTTTTGATGAACCAGGCAGTGATGTGCTCTGGCCTTTTTGATTCGGATTCACCCAGTGTCTCCACACAGACGGTGTTGACAGATGCTCCATTCCGCACGAGCAGTGTTCATGACCCCCTCGGCACATCAGATTCCGTGCTCTACAGTGACAAAGCCGAAGGACACATGTGTTTCGGTGCCCAAACGGATAATCTTAACCAGAGCTCTGTGGCGGACAACCAAACTCAGACCATGACGCTCTTGAATGACCTGGAGAACATCCTCTCCGATGGCATGGGAGAAGGGACCCTGGAGAATGATCAGACACTGTCGTCAACAGCAGCAGGCTGCGGAACCGGACTGGAACATGTGCAGGAGAACAGCACTGGCATCGACTTTGACTTTGAGGAGTTCTTAAGTGCTGCACACATTCAGACACAGACTGAGGAGAGTGACCTGGGCTTAAGCTCAGAGACACCACTGGAGCTGTTCGACATCGAGACACAAACTGACTTCCGACTCCTGGACAACCTCAGTGGAGGCGACGTCGCCAGGACCCAGTCGAACGTCCTAGAGCTAGAGATGTTTGACACACAAACACAGACAGACTTGAACTTCCTGCTCAACCCAAGCGGTCACATTCCCCTTGGGAACATTCTGAGGCAGTCCAGCTTCAACATAAGCACAGAGTCCTCGGACAACGAGACTCAGACAGACATCCGTCCCCCCGCATTACCCTTGCCTTGCACATCTGATGGACAGGTGAGGCTTAGCAGTGCCGAGACCCAAACAGTAACAAGTTCCTTTGACAGCCTGGGCCACCTGTTCCTTACAAGCAACGAGACCCAGACAGTCGTGGACGACTTTCTTTCAGCAGACCTGGCCTGGAACATGGAGTCTCATTTCAGCTCAGTAGAAACCCAAACCTGCGAAGAGCTGTACTCTCTGTTTCAACACTCGGAGAAGCCCAACAGCTGAGGATCCAGCTCCCCTGCTGCGGCTGGAATTCAGATCCGACAGACAGAAACTCTTAGCCTCTGAAATTTACCTTTCAGAGTCAGGCCAAAGGGTCACAGAATGGCTGTTCAGAGGGGCTGTTCAGAGGGCATACTTTTGGAAGCCTGTCGAAGCCCCATGCCACAATGTATCCACTCACTAAAATGTCATTCCAAATGTGTGAGGTGACGAGCAATTGCAAACATTGTAGGAAAATATACTGGCAGCACTTTCAGTTCTCCTCATGATTCTGATTTGCACAGCAACTGAAATAGTAAAGTACAAATTGATATAGTCATCACTATAGTCAGAGCATTTCAACACTGTACGAAAGGCCTAAATGGTCATTTTTCACGTCCTAAATGAAGGTCAAAGTTAGGAAAACTCTCCCAGAAGGATAGAAAGTAATAAATGTCAACAAAACAAAGCATAAACTGAATAAACACTAACAGTACTCACATGAAGAGGTTTGGAAACGTATGTCAATCCATCTGGATTGTACCTTTGTCAGAGACGATGATGAAGCTACGTCTCCTGTAAGAAAACTGCCCATAGATTTAAACTGGAGAGATTCTGTGCTATTCAGTCACACTACTATGGGCCAAAAAGTCATTTCCTAACCAAGATACCGTTTTTTTTAAATATATATATAATATATATATTTGTGAGCTTGCTGTAGGTGTAAATGAAACCTCTATGACCTGTGATGTAAATTGTGAAAGTCTACAGTATGTTAGAACAAACGTTTGTCACTGTGAACAAATGGCTACTGTGCTCCTTTGCAGGATTCATGCACACATTTATTCTCGCTGACTGTTAGTAACAGACAAAAGTTATCTTCATGAGACACCTCTATTTTCTTTCAGAGTAATGCTGTTTACATGTTTTGTTCACCATTAAGCTTACCTAAATACTTTTGGTCAGGCGTTGAAATACCACAGAAATACCTGCATTGAATGTGTTTTTGTATTTATTTGTGTTGTTGCTAACTATTTGCACGAGTACTTTTAAGTTGGTGCCTTATTTTAATAGAAGGTAAGCAATGGCCATTTGTGTTGCTGAGGTGTAATACATCATGATGTAAAGTGGATGCAGTAAATCAACACTATATTTGTGTTTTTTTTCCCCTCTTACAAGCTACACATGACTGCTGTGTAAAGCAAAAAGATACTTGTGTGGATGACTGAATTTCTGCCATGGAAACCATATTAACCAGCATTCCATACTTGCTGCCACTCTTTGTGTGATTAAGATTATTGAGTGTTGTATCAAAGCATGTGGTAGTCGTTATGAATTTAGCTCAGTCCAGCATCTGATGATGTAAAGTTTTAGATTAACACCTTTTACCTGTGCCTATGATTAGTCAGTTTCATTCTTTAGATATTTTGACAGTGCGAGTGCCTCATAGTGTGCTAGTGTGTTTGTGTCTGTGTGAAAGGAAAAACTTTTAAGTGTTTCTACCATTCAACCATCCACACTGTATCATTTTACTTTGAAATTTGCCGCATGTGTTTTGTTAAGGCATAAACCAAGAATCACAACCAAATGTAAAATATTTAGATCCTGGTGGTTAGAACTTATGATTCGAAACATGGCATTTTATGTTATGTCTTGTGTGACCTTTTCAGAAGTACAGCAGCCCTTTAGAATCTGCCCTATAAATCTAAATTAATTGATAATTACAATTATCAATTTTATGTACACTCTGTTCATAGACATAGAACATTATTCTATATCTATGTGTATCCATTACCTGTAGAATGTAAATAGCACTGCGCTCATACTTGACAGGATGGTTGTGTGTGTGTGTGAGTGGAGAGAGAGGGTCAGGGCCTACTTGCATGAAACCACTAGCCTGCCAGTGCTACTTGATTGAGAAAATGTCAGCATTACAATATCTTGTCAAAACGCTTTTGTTACGATACCTTTGTGGGTCACTACTTAAACCTGAAAAGTATTTCCACTTTGATGTGTAGTTGTTTTCAGCATTTTCTTAATGCTGAATCCACACATTGACACTTAAAACTTCCAAGATTACATTGATCGGGCCACAAACTGAGAAAAAAAACTTAACAATCCTTTAATTTTCAGAAAAAGAAAGAAAAATCTGTTAGTGTGCCCTCTTCTACTTGAAAATGTTTACCTAAAATGCTTTGTTCTTTTCCAGAGAATGCATGCTGTCTTGTTTGTGCCATGATGAGGACATTCATTTAACTTGAGTTTCCCTCCTGATCTGTCTTAATTTGCTGAAAATGTAAACTGTCAATTAAGTTCATGCTGCTGAACAAGCAGGCAAGCATAATAAATTGTATGAACTGACTGCTGTGGACTGTCCATTGTCAGATTCCCTTCCCAAAGTGTGTGAATGAACAAATGCCAGTTTTGTTAAATACATTTTACATTTATTGATGCTTCTTTTTGGAAAGAAAAATGATACCTGTTTATATATTTATATATATGCAATTCCGGTCTGTGGTTAACGGTGGTGAAGTACTGTCAGCTGTCAAAAAATGAAACAGTGCTACCTGAAAAGAGTTAAAGCATTTTTGGTGAGGCAACAAAATAGTGTAGTGATGTGGGCAAGTACTCAACCACTGTTACCACTGGAATGTAGGTTGGGACCGGCCGGAGTTCCCCTTTAAGTGTGCAATTAACAATCCTGTAACAATGTTGAAGTCATCACAACCAAATAATGGTGACGGGGTCCAAAAAAATACTTATACATGCAGGCACTGAGACTTTCTGGGAAAGTGGAATGACCTTAACTTAAGGAAGGCAGAAACTGCAAACATAGTATGTATCTTTTAGACTAGCACCTGGTTTGAGAGTTTAGGATGACTCGAATTGAAACTTTACACGGCATTCCTGCACAGCCTTAATGACAGTGAGGCTTCATGTAAAAGGAACTCCGTTGCTTGGTAACTGAAGGGAAAACTCATCTGAGCTCTGATGCATTAAATGAAAGAAGCCTTCAAACTTTGTGAGTCAAACCTGCAAGGCTTACCCCTGATGAGGTCAAATTCAAAGTTGGAAATTAGGCTACAATTGGCAGATTTTGAGCTTTCCTCTTTTAACATCATTCTTCATGGCTGAACACCCGAAGGCCTCCTTAATTACTATTATAGTTTAGCATATTGAATATTACTATTATAGTTTAGTATATTAAATATAGAATGCTAAATTCAAGAGATTAACTCAACATAGTATAGCAGTAATGTAATCATTCATATTATTACTATACTGTATTCTGAGTTAAACGTGTTCACAACAGATTGCTGACACTTTCAATTGTGCATGCATTTACATTCTACCCCGTAATTCAATTTTAGACCTGCTGCATTTTCTTTTTTTTTTTTTTGTGGGGGGTGGGTGAGGCACATCTCTCTTCACTGACTTCTGACAAGGACACCTATGAAGACATTACCAGAAGTCAAACCTCTCTTTAATCAGCGGACTGGCCAAAAACAGATGCGCCTTGCACACTGAGGACCTCAAAGACGGTGAGTGGAGGCAGGTATGGCAACCCTGGTCCCAAACAGCATAGGCAGTTTAGGCTCTGCTCGCCTGATGTTCTTGGTCTTGTAACCCGAGTAGAGTTTACCACTATTATTCCTCCCAGGTGATCTGGCCAGGTCCTCCTGCTTAGGGTACCTCCCCAGGCGGTAAGTGACATGAGGCATTGCGTTGTCCGTGGTGGGGAAGGGCTGGTCACACTGTTTTGTGATGGGAACGCTGAAAGCTGCTAGCAGGTGTCGGCTCTTCTGACACGTCCAGTTCTTGGAGGCATCAGAGCTGTGTAAACCGTCCTCGGCAGACCTGGAGTCCAGGTGAGCTTCTGTTCTCATTTCCCCACTGCCATCGACACCGTTCCCCCCAGCAGTGGCTGCTGCTGAGGCACCTTTCTGCAAAATACCAACGGTGTCCTGTGAATCTGCTCCAAGGCTGACCTCGCCGCTTTCTAGTTGATGTGGACTACACACGGTTCCATCCAAGGAGGTTTTGAGGGGAGGCAGTACAGCAAAGCAATTGATTAGTGTGACATTTCCAACATAATTGTCTTTCAGCATTCGGCACTGATGCTCCTGATGGTGGTGGGAGAGGCCTACGCAAGTAGAAGCTGTACGGTTGATGAGCAGGCCACCGATGCCTGTGAACTTTTTTGTCATGACAGTTTGTTTTGGTAGGAGTTCTACTGTATTTTTATGGGGAGATGTGGCAGAGCATGTGCTAGTTGGGCGTGCTTTTCCGAATGTTTTCTTTGAGTTTTTCTCTGATGATCCACCGCAAAATTCAGGAGAATCACTTGCGGCTTCTGATATATGGGGTCCTACGACCTTTGCGTCAACACAGAGTAGACAGTGCGAGTCTGCATCCCAGGTTTTTGGTCTCTTCCCTCTCCTTTGTATTTGGAACAAACAAAGTAGAGGGGGGCCTCTGCCCCATCCTTGGACCTGTGAGATAAAGACCAAACAACAGTGGCAACTTCTTATTAGCGGAATACTGACATCTTAGTCCATGAACCACCAAGGGCCCCAAAATGGGGTTTTCATTATCAGTTGGACAAATTCTCACTATATTTTTCTGAAAACTATGTAGGCTATCTCTGAAGTATATTTGGTAACACTTTACTTGACACTACCGTCATAAGCATGACATGACACTGACATAACAGTGTCATATCACAGACATGACGGTGTCATAAACAGAATGTCAATGTCATAAACGTTTTATGACTGTTGTCATGAAGTGCCATTCGTCTATTGTCATGACAAGTTGACATT
>JASCIP010000264.1:10060624-10070976 GCA_034783695.1 Sardinella gibbosa
TCCATGTCTCTCTCTCTGTCCCGGTCTCGTTCCCTCTCACGGTCGCGGTCACGGTCCCGCTCCCGATCTCGCTCGCTGGCTCCACGCTCCCGTTCATGTGACGGTGGCTTGTCTCCAACAGTGGGGGACTTGCTCTTGTACTGGCTCGCATGTTGATGGAGAATGTCCAGGGCTTTGGACTCCGACGCTGCCTTGCTGCTCACAGTTGGACTGGCACGGGATTTTTCACCTTCCTCGCCGCTAGCCACCTTCCCGCCATATGGGGAGAAGGAATACCCCGCTGACAGATAGGAGCCTGGGGAAATGATTGAAAATGACTGTGAATTACAAGATCTGTCACATGACATTAGATCAGAAGGGCATACTACAGCTCGGCATAAGACATGTCAGTTTGGGCAATGTTTACCTGGGTAGTTCTGCATCATAACCGAAGACATGCCTCTGTATCCAGGGTGATTGGGGTCGTAACCCTGACTGTAAGGGTAGCCATGCATGTAGGGCACATATGGCTGATGCTGAGCCAAGGCCGAGGGGAACTGCATGTGTGTGTTTGGTCGAGCGTCTTTCTGAGGTCCTCTGTGATCTTCAGATGAACCAACCGATGTTCGGGAATCCGAGTCTTTGCCTTCTTCCTTGCTAGTCATTTCCTTAGGTCTGGGCCTCTCATCTTTGCCCTTGCGATCTCGCTCACGTTCCTCCTCCATCTGTTGCTGCTTCTGTGCATCAGGGAACTTGTTGGGATACACATAAGCGTCCTGGGAGAAAAAGAAGCCACAGTGTAAGACATATTACAGTGCAAACGGCATGCAATAAAAACACATTCTAAACATTAAAAAAGGTATTTCATTACCTGTCTATACCACATGGCCTGCTCCATGCCCGGCTGCCTGCCCGACTCCATGCTCGTCTTCGGCTCCTCTTTGCCATGGTGCCCTCCCTCACTCAACTTCATCTTGAGACCCTCAGCCTGCTGGGAGGCCATTTTGGACTCCTCACCCTTGGGGATTATAACTGACTTGTTGCCCTCCATGGAGGAAGCAGAGTCTTTTGGCTTGCCGCCCATGGGCTGGGATTTGCCCAAGTCTGACAGGCTCGGAGCTTTCGAAAGAGCAGGGGGCCCAGAAGCCTTCTGTTTCCACTCCTCCTTCACCAGGGGACCCTCCCTCTCCTTTGAGGGCGTCTCTGAGGACTTCTTCTCCGCAGCCCGGTGCTGCTCAGCTACCTGCCTTTGCCGCTCCTCGTATTGTTGTCTGTAGGCCGAGTTGGTGTTCATCAGGTGGTTGTGGTAAACCTGATCTGGGTATCCGTAGGGAGGCATGTAGTACTGGTTGTAGTAGAGAGGCTGCATGTACATGTTGGAGCGTTGCTGGATGACCGAGGGCTGCTGCTGCTGTGGGTGCTGTGACTGTGGCTGGCCCGGGGTGCCCAGCTCACCTTTGCGCTCATCATGCAGCTCAAGCTTCACCTTCTCCTCGCCCTGGTGCTCTTGGTCTTCCTCCTTCTTGATCTTCACGTTTGGCCCTTCCACCATTGGGCCACCAATGTTAGCAGCACCCGGACTGGGGTTAGTGTAATTGGGGGAATAGTAGTTCTCGTAGCTGGCATAGTATGGAGACTCCTTGTTAGGAGGCTGGCCAGCGAAGAGGGCCTTCTTGGCTCCCTCCCTCACGGCTTGGTCTTCAGCCTTAACTTTCATCCCCTCAACCTTTCCTTCCCCATCCTCTCCAGCATCTGAGATATCAGAGTATGCCGGGCTGTTGGTCTTCACTGAAGAATTGTCAGCCCCATTTTGAGTGACCACATGCAAGGGATTGAGTGGCTGCCCTACCCCACCACTATCAATTCGACTGGCCACTCCAATGGATGGACTGGGGGCATTGTCCGAGAAGCTGTATATCTTATCAGCTTCAGCCTTAATGCTGGCCAAGCGACTCTGGTGGGGGTCTGAGCCATTTAAGAGGCTGTCGCTCTTGCCCCCAGGGTCTGAAGATTCAGAGTACGGACTCTTTCCCCCATCGGGCCTTCCTCCTTTCCCAGAAGGCTTGGGACTGTCAGCCTCCTTCCCAGGATCTTTCTTCTTCTTATCCTTCTTCTTTTTATCCTTGGAGCCACTCATAGCAGGGCTCATAGCAGAGGGATCTCCCATGGCTGAGGGCTTGGGCTGTATAGCCTTCAGCTGGGGGCTCTTGGGGATTCCCTGCATTGTTGAGCTCATTCCTTGACCAGGGTTGCTCGGACTTCCACCGGGGAAAGGTGAAGCTTGCAGGGAATACAGCTGCTGAGGTGGTATGGTTTGAGGCATGGGCCGAGAAGATTTAATGTTCTTCTGCTGTAGCTTGTCAGACTTGGCACTACTGCTAGACTTTTTAGACTTGTCTTTGTCCAGGCCTTTCTTGTCCTCCACCCCATCGTTGCTGGCCTCATCAGTCAGACAAGGGCCATCTTCACAACCGTCCATGGGTGTGCCACAAGCCTCTGGGTCCACGTCCCCATTCCTCTTTTTGTTTGGCTGCTTAGAACCAAATTTGCCCGGAGAAGGAGACGGGCTCTGAGCATCAAACCCCCTCCCTTTGGGGGTAACAGACCGCGCTGGGGAGAGGGAGCCTTTCTGTGAGATGGAGGCTCCATTGCATCCCCCAGATTCGGGATGCAGGGTTGAGTCTTCCCCATATTCACTGTCCCCATCCATGTCCAGTTTGATGTCATCATCATTGTGAGCACGAGCCTGATGATACTTCAAGCCATTAATGTGCTTGTACTTCTTGTTGCAGTTGGGGTGTGGGCAGTCAATGAGCACCGGAGAGGAACAGTTGCGGTCTAGTGGTGGGGGGAGGGACTCTGTCTTGATGTTGGGGATGGGCATAGTCAGGGGTCCCCCTCCACTACTGGAGTTTGTGCGCATGCGTTTGTTACCCTTTGTGTCTTCAGAACTTGAGTTCGGCTCCATGTCGGAGGCAGGCTTATTCTTGCGTTTGCCTGCGGAAGAGGGGCTTGCCTTGACATCCTCTGTGTTACTGTTGGGTGGGGTACGGCGCTCCGACGAGTTCTGGCTTCCACGACGACCCTTGCTATTGGAGCCTGCACGGGTCTTGCTGTTGTTGCTACCCTTGTTGTCAGAGGAGTTGCTGTTCTCATTGACGGGCGTGTTGGTGTTGGGCCTCATCCTCTTCCCACGGCCTCTACCGTTTCTCATCTCCAAGTCACTGGTAGGGGACTCACAAAACCTGATAGATGAAAACAAAAACATGAACAGAAATCAGAACAGAACAAAACATGTTTCAACAAGCTTTGAAATGGGAATCAAGTTTACCACGTCTGACACTTAAGAGATTAAAAACACAACAGTGTTGGAAGATTTAAATTGGGGACCGTCAATGGAAATAAGTACGACCTTAACAAAAATCATTACAATTATTAGAAACAAAGAAATAATTAGTAGAAACTTGGTATGAAAGAAGGAATGAATACCAGAAACACACACCTTTGGAGTGTCAGGAAAACAATGTAGCTATTCTCATACCAGTTCAGAATTAGACTGAGGGCCTGATGAATCCAAGTTATAAAGAGCAACAACCTACATACATACAATATTCACACACTGTTTATATACTGCAATACATCACTCCTTATTGTTTCCCATAATTTGGCCCATTTGTCATTCTGCACACCTCCAGAAACCAGGATGTGATGTTATCCCTGTGCACTCTGTTGAATCAGACCATGCCACTTTTGTAGGCACATTCTGCAGCAGATCTGCGTCTATAACGGGCGCTAACGTGTTAGTACATCTGCCCCTGAGTCTCGCCAGAGCTGGTAATCAAAAATCTGGCAGGAACACATCTCCATGTCTACAACTCTATTTATATCAAACTTAAATGCAAAACTGCACTTCAGTATGTCTTCTCCATGATGATTTATGTGCGTTGGCTCCTGTCCGTGGTATATGTCATTCCAAAGATATCCCGTTCTCATATTGTAGCCATTTGTTTTTTTTTAAAGATCCCAAAAGTCTAAAATGCACTATGTAAGTCTGTCATGATACATTGGATGCAAGGGGCGTTTCAAATTCACAAAGCTCTAGTGAGAAGCGAGGTGCAAAGATGAAATTGTCGCTGAGATATGCAATAAAACTGGCACACTCATAAAAATAATTTTAAGGCTAGAGGAAGCAGAGAGAGCAAATTACTATGAGTTATGGAGTCGGCATCTGACTTATCAGCTAAGCTCTCAGCAAACTTCAACTTTTTGAAGAGGCAGACGTGTAATGTAAGCGTGCCTTAAGCAGAAAACCCTTACCAAAATCCCATCTCGCGGCTTATTCATCTTACATCTACCTTTTACCTTTCTGCACAGTGCAGACATGACTTAGAATGGAGGTTCTTTTTATGCACTGAATGTTAAGTGAGGAAATGACACCAAAATGAATAGTACTCGAAAATGCTATTACACAACTCAGAAAATACTCCATTTAGATTTGTCAAAGAACCAGTATGACAAACATCTTTTCATGACTGAATTAAACTAACTCTGTTTATCTAATAATGGCAAGCTCACAGTAGGCTTAATGCTTAACAGGTTACTAGGCAGAAGTATCTGGCCACCATTATGTGCAAGAAGTATAACAATGAACATAACTCATCAACCAAAATATATTGATGCCTATGGTATAATTACATATAAATGCAAATAGCAAAATATGAGTGAAATGCACAAATAGGTCTATTAGCACCACAAAAGAATCTAATAAGAAAGGGCGCTCTCTCATAAGAATTCACAACACATTCCTAACATATACTAACAAGGCTAAAATATATTTCACAGAAAGGCATCTTTTTAGAGCAACAAACAGATTCATCAGTGTGAGAAACAATCAAGGCAAACACAGCAAATACTCACCAACAATACACTACAATATAAATCTGTGAAGTTCAAAGACTGCTCCAATCCAGCTTGTTAACTGGCATACAGACATGTAATTGCAAGTACTGATTGTAATGAGGCTCTTGGCTTGAACTCTCTGCTCCACTCGAAAACAAAGGAGGTGTCACTCATCACTGCACAAAGAACTTGCTAATACGAAAACCTTTTCTGCACATTTACCAAGACTGGTGTTATGGGGAGGAAATGGCATATTGTACATGTTTTTGAATATGGGGTTTGACTGGCCGATCCTGTTTGTTTACCTTGGTGGTGCCCAGTCATGTCGGGTACAATCCAACAGCGTCCCAACATACGTCTTATTCCTCCAGGTCACATTCACCACCAGCATGCCTGCAATGGGACAAAAGCACAAGCCAGTAAATACCAAGTGTCAGGACAGATAAGCTTTTATTTCACACTGCCTTCATGGCACTGCAGTTCGTCCTCCCAAGCATGTAACCCATCTCAGAGTTTTCTTTCTTTCTTTCTTTCCTTCTTCCTTCCCTCATCCCCACAGGCTTCAAGCAGACCCTCGATTCTCCATTATAATAGATCAAACAGAGGGTTCCAAGGGCAGCACTCTCACGGCTGCCTTTTCTATTTCCACAGTGCAGTTCATGACTTTGGCGGCTGAGAGCTCTACACGGCACAGTGAATCATTTATATGTAAAATGATTTGATGGTGTCCTCCACCCGACTTTGCAGCAGTGTGCGAGGAGAGCAAGAATGAGAAGAGAGAGGAGGAAAGAGAAAAGAGAGAACAAGAGAAAGTGGTATTACAGCACTGTGGAAACAGCTGAAGCATTGGAAAAAGCGTTTTTTTTTTTTTTTTTTCATTTCTTTTTTTGCCTGATGTTCAATAAGGCTCTTGTTCAACACCTTGTGGGTTCGGTAGAGGCGTGTCCTTTAGATGAGCACTGCTGTATTCGCACCCCTAATCAATACAGGCTAGGCTAGAGAAAGTGACAGCCACTGCTGAGACTCCACTTATACGCCGCTATAGGATTTTGCAGGGGAGGAGGGAGCAGGAAGGAGGGGCAAGGCTTTTGGCAGACTCCTCTTATTGTTACAAGAGACCTTTTTCCAACCTCCACTCTCTCCACCCTCCCCCTGTTCTGTTTCAGTCAGCAAACCAAAGAGCACTCCTGCAGCAGATGTCTAGACAATATTTCTGTGCAACTGGAAGGATTAATCAAGATTTACTGTGCTGGCCACTTTAGTAGGCAACACCTTAGCACTACTGCCATGACAGCTGACAGACAAAACAAGGGATTCCACTGCCATCTTCTATCAACTGTGCCTGCCTAGAGCACAGCATAAGCTCCAGAGGCCCTTTGAGTGTTGTTTCACATTAGCTTAGGGGAGCTTATCATTACGTGGAGTGCCTTGGCTCAGCTTCCTCCTCCTCCTCCACACGCTTCACCCGTGACCCTAAAGCCCTGCTGATCCATACAATGCAATCGGCTCCGGGAGCGCAGGTCCCTGGAATCACCCCTCTGAGCAGTCCAGAAAATTCTGTTTAAATATTTACATCAGCCTTTGAATGATTAAGGGTCTAGGAATCTGCACTGTCTTCTTTTCCCATATCTTTTTTTTCCCCGCTTTCCTTCCAGACGGAGCGAAAGAGACGCTGCCAAAACCAGCAAATTTATGCTTACATGACCCACCAAGGACCTACAAATTCCTTCAGGCAAAGCCACAAAGTTGAGCAGCCAGTGACCAACAGTAATGCTTTGGCCGTCCTGTGAAAGCTCATTTGGGTGAGTCATTCGCCCAGGTTTTGAGTGGAGGAAATCAGAGGAGGAGCATGCCAGTGAAGCACTCCCTCCCCATTCAATTTGGGTCAGACACATCATGTCAAATAAGTCTCGCTCTACAACTTGCTAATAAGACCTCGATGCATTCTAGTCTCTCTCTCATTCCAGACCATACGAGGAATGGCACCAATTCTGGACTGTTATTCAGCAGCATCCTTTTCACCATAACCAAAAAAAACCACCATAGCCATCTTGAAAGGCAACAAAACTGATTAACACATAAGCACACGGCTAGAAATGAAATGAAACAGCCCAAATAAAGCAATAGGCAAAACTGCAAATACTAAAATAAGTTGGTCCTCTAGCTTTTTGACTGTAGTGCCATGTTTAAAATAAAAAAAATGTGACAAAACTGGCAGCACCATACACATAAAAAAGTGCTGAACAGATCTGACAATTTTGTCAGATTTAACACTGACAGACATTTCAGTGACAATCCTCCAGATGCAGGCTCCCCTCCAGGGTATAGTGAAAGTCTGTCTGAATCAGAGCAGGAATCTGTCTGATTGTTTGAGGACATTTTATGGGTCATCTATAAATACAAGTGCACACTGCAGCTTGGTCTCAAGGGGACAACCCGGTGCGATACGCACGCAGGCTAGAAATGACTCACCCCCCCTATCCATTTTGATTTATCTAAACAACCAACACAGTGTACATTAGAAATGGTAGGCTATCCATCATTGATCTTTTGACTTTGCTCAATTTTGCTGGAGACATCTGGAGGGCTAAGACCTGCAGTGAGAGGGTTGACATCAGGGCGACTGGCTGACTTGCTGGCTGGATGCTGCTCAATTTCCCTGGCATTCAGCCATAGCAGCCTCTGTGCAAAGGCGCTCAAGGCTGCATTTCCAGAGCAATAAACTTCCCCCGCATTTAACAGCTGACATTTGCTAGGTATCAGCATGGAAGCTTCGAGACGGCCGATGCCACATTGCCGCGACCCTAGGCTCACTGCGGTATTCTGAGGGGGAAGGCTTGTGTCGAAGAGCGTGCTTCTACAATGATCACACTCGCTCTGCCTTCCGAATTTGATTTGTTTTGCACGTGTTTAGCCGTCCAATTTTGACCTCTCTATGATTGTGGCAGATCTGTCTGTCTCTCCTCTTGCCACTTATTTTCCGCAGAAAGCAGTGCAACGAACCAGCGGAAAATTTATTTTCTTTCCAGCGGGGTTCTCAGTCTCAGCTGATGATTGACACTTTGGCTGTGGTGCCCCTTGGAGAGTCCGCACAAACCTTTAATCCAAAAAACATAAAGAAGTGAAAGAGACTAATTGTATCTTTGGGCAGAAAAAGGAAACTGGAGGTGTACCGTCAAGGGTGACTATTAGGATGGCATTTTTAGCGGTATTCTGCAGGATAACCTATGATGACACAAAATTATAGCTTAACAGTATTACTTTACAGTGCTTTATTCTGGGCCCCTGTGGACTGTATATTAGAAAACACATAATTCAAGGGATATTGAGTGAATTTTACAGTACCCTGGAAAAATGAGGATATTTCTCTTTTACCAGTCAGCCATTGGAAAGATCTCATTTGCTTCTAAATTGCCAGGCAGCTCAAGTGCTGTCTTTTTAAGGCACTCCAGGGGAAAGACAAGACAAGCACTGCCTTCACAGCATGCCTGGAATGGGGCTTGAAACAAGAGCTCCAAATTAAACCCTGGCCAAGAGACTGTGGTTACATAGCAACGATGTGCTAATAACGAGGAATAAGATCCATTGAAACGAGAGCACAACATGACAACAAAGGCAGCTCTCTCACGATAATAAAGGGCCTTGATTCATTTATTAGATCACATTCTTAAAAGATGGGGATTCTTCAGCCATATTCAGACAGATCTTAAAAGCGAGTCAAAAGCTAAAACAGACCTATGTGTAAGGATTAAAAAACGCTACAATTGGCCAATAAAGTGTGTCAAAGCCTGATTGAGAAACCTTAGCAAACCTCACACAGCAACATAAACCACACAGACATGTTGCAAAAAGATACTTTCAGAATATGTGCAACCCTGCAGCAAGAAAATGTGGGTCTGCTGGCTGATAGCCTTGCTTCTCTGAAAGGTTGACACACTACGGAAAGCAAAAAAAAAAAAAAAAAAACATCTCAAAGCGACTTTTATCTAAGAGATGCATTCTCTGCCAAAGGATGCGTCTGTGCTCTGTTTTCCACCCACATGAGTGTGCCACTAAGATACCAATCTGTCTGCTTCTCGAGTTGAGAAACACAGACTTCAAATGAGCGGCACACTGGTGGATCCTGTGCTCACCAAAGCAACCAAAAAGCCTGCTAGCCCAGCTCCTATGGAGCACGGAGGTATTGTTAGGAACTTAACATGGCTACATAAGATAGCACTGCTATACTGGGCCTCATTTTCCTGCATAGCTGTACATGATATATTATCATAGAAAATGAAGAAGAACTGGATTGATCTGCAGAGATAAACGGATGTGCTGCCAAGGATGTAATACAGATATCTGCCGACATACCACAAACAGCTCTTGCAGAGCTCCATAAGCCTGGCGGCATTTTTTAACATCTAGTATTTTTTTCAGTTTGATCAACTTAGTGAAATAAAATGCAGCCTGAAGATAATTTAAGATTTCTTTTCATTTGCACTTTTAGCCTATTCATTTTGATTCGACATGCTGTTGGAATAATAGTATGTTGATCCCATTTCAGGTCTTGTGTATTTTGATTTCAGTTCAAATAATTTCTGTTGTGCTGCTAGCATTTTATGCGCTGCAATGTCAAAGTTGATATCTCTCCAAATTCCTCTGTTCCCAAAATGACTTGATCTTAACCACAGACATGATAGCTCAACTGTTTCCAACTCTGGTCCTATGTGGTTACACCCTCACAACACATTGATTCACTCCTATGATTAAACCAGAACCTCCGTAGAAAAATACAGTGCACCATTAGCACTGTTTGTTTGCACTGCAGTGTCTCACTGGAAAGTATTGCAGTGCTACGCTAACCAACACCTCCTTAGCAGCAATTAAGTGCTACATTTGTCTAACCCTGACCTTTATAATATTTATAACCACATTACTTCCACACAGCTTACAAGCCTCCATTATAATCTGCTGTGGAGGAACTTGTTCTCTTTAAAACGCACAGTCGACAAATAACCTTGCCTGAGCTACACCAGCAACAAAAAAAAAAAAGGGAGAAGGAAATTGGGCAGGTCAGATTAAATATCAGAGTGAAACTGAGAGGTAAGAGGACACAGACTTGCTCCTCCACTCTCTTCCATTTTGTGAAAGAGTGTGAGGCAGGTCTCGCACTAGCAGCTGGAGGGCCATAGACCCCTGCACACACAGAGCCTTGTTCTCTCTATTCCTCTCAACCCTGTGGTGGCTCTCCCCAGTACAGAAACAGAATAAGTGCAGCTGGCTGGGTGCATGTGCACACACACACACACACACACACACACACACACACACACACACACAGCCGGCATCACTGACGAGGACTGGGTGAGTCAGACATGCTGTGCCCACAGCGGGAGAGGGAGAGGAGAACATTCAGACAGGCAGAGTGTTTGGAATGCTGATGAAGCTGCCACCCCCAGCCCCCCAGCCCCCCACCCCTTCTTTACGCGCTG
>JASCIP010000264.1:10095061-10106794 GCA_034783695.1 Sardinella gibbosa
GTAAAATAACTAACACCACCCCATATTCAATTCTAAACACTGTGAAGACAGAGACCTATAGAAACAGACACCAAAGACAGAGAAAATCTGATGAAAATGTCTGCTTCAGCATGGCTAGCGTCATTAAACGCAACAAAGAAAAGCCGAAATGTCTGCTTTGTGATAACGTCCTGTTTGCCGAGAGTATGAAACCCAAATGTCTATGGGGTCGCTAGAAATTTGTGATGTCAAAATGGGATCACAGGCCAAAAAAGGTTGGGAACCACTGCACTAAAGTATTACACTTGGACCACAATGTCAGATACAGGAAGGGTCAAAAAACTGCAGACAGGCCAACTCAAACAATTAGAAGATAGTGTTACATACGCACATGGCCTCTTGCACAGTGAGCAACAGATTACACCCAAGCTGTATGTTCAAGTTTTTGTTCTGGTAAGGTAGGGTTCAAACAATAACTGTGCTGCAATGTAAATTCTGAGTAACTCTGATTCGACTATTTTCTACCTCTTATGTAGCTAGTTAATGCATCTCAAAACAAATTGATTTTACTATGGGCCCATTCAATTGCAAAATTTAAGATATAGAATACAATTCAGATGTCTTAAGATTATATCCTGAATCTGAATCCTGGTAAGATATAGGCCTACTGTTGGCCAAATTGATAGAAACAACTGTAGCAGAGACATAGCGTGGCCTACATTTTCTTTTCCACAATAAATGGCTGCATTAGCTGCCAAGACAAAAAGCGCAATCAAGTCAAACATCTTAAGACTTCACACCCAATCATGCATAGTCAAAACTGGAATATTTAATCCTAATTTCACACTTTGCCTTTTCAAGGACATTTTTTTTCTTTCATTCAGTTTGGCTGCAGTTCTGACGGCCTGGGGATGTAGCCAAATGAAGCCAGGGAACACACACACACAGACAAATAATGTAAGTTTCCATAAATAGCAGACATTCGAGGAGGAAGAAGCCATGTTGTCGGCCCCTCCCTAGTGCAAGGGTTTTTGTTCTGGTAATCACACCACATGCCTCAAGGATCCAACAACTCCGGAGCCACTGCTCCATTAATGGAAACACTCTTTCAGCCACGCTCCCTTCTCCTCCTCCCCTCTGCCCCTTTTGCCATTCCACCAGCTCAATGCAGCTGTGGGAGCCGTGACAAAACTATTCAGTGTGTAGGAGGTTAAAGACTTCATCCATTCATGCTGCTGTCTTGACTCCCTCCTCCTTCCACCCTCCTTCATTTAGTTCCCCCCAGTCAGTCCTTTCCCTCTCCTACCCGTGAAGTGCCCTCTTCTCCTCCTACAGTGAGGCAGTCTTCCCCACATAGCTTAGCCAGAATAGACTCATGGTTTATTATTAGAAGACTGCCTGACTCCACATTCATCCTGCCTGCGTTTAGAGAGAGGGAGAGGCACAGAAAGAGAGGGACAGGGTGAGAATGAGAGAGAGAGAGAGAGAGAAAGAAAGAAAGGACAGAAAGAAAGACAGAAAGAGACTGCACCAACTTAAAGGCATTCACAAATCTTGGCCCCCCTTTTGCTCATCAATCCATCTCATGTTTGTTTACTCCCCCTCCGTTTTGCCCTCTAGCTTTCTTTCTACTCACGCATCGAGAGGCGAAACGAGGCACGTTGGAAATTTGCTGGCTGACAATGGAAGACAGCTGCTCTCACTGCTCAAGTCTTTCATGAGCCGAATTAGCAGCGCAGGCTCGCCACTCTCTCCCTTCCCCCATGTTCCCTGCCTGCTGCATGCTGAGCCAGACAAACACTCTCTCGCCCTCACTCTCCCTCTCCCTCTCTCTCGCTTGCTTGCTTGCTTGCTTGCTTGCTCTCCCTCCTACCACCCCCTCCCTTTCCCTCTCTTGCTCTCACACAAACACAGGCAAGGAGCTTGGAGACAGCAAAGGGAGGGGAGAAACCAGGCATGAAAGGGCTTTGTTTCCCTGCTCTGCAATCACTTTAACATGCCGAGCCAAGATGTTCTGCGACCTTGTACAATTTTTTTTTTCCCCCCTCCTACCAGTTCTCTCGATGCTTGTGAGGCATTTGGAGTTTGAATGATGCACGATTTCCAATGATTATGTGTGTAAAGAAGCCTTGGTGTGGAGCATTTTCTGTCTTGAAAAACAATGAGAACTATTTTTTTTTTGTTTGAGTAATCAGAGCATTGTGAATTTCCTTGGTGTTCTGGGCCACAGTTTTGGTTCAGAGAGGTAATAAAGAAAAAGGTTAAGGCATAAAACAACCAGCACAGAGCCTATGATACGCACTTAGCGTAAAGGCTATTCCCCAACCCCACCCTCCTAAAAACACACACTAAGCTAGTACAGCAAAAAGTGAAAAGGCATTTCTCTGAAAACAATACACTGCTATCCTTCCTGAAGTCTCCATAATGTCATTTCCAAAGGGGGATGACTCAGATCCTAAAAGCTCCACTTCTTGTCATTTGAATTTAACAACAAGAAGTTGAGCTTTGTGGCAAACAATCAAACGGCTTCACCTCATCTATATTAAGCTACTGAACTCGAGAACTCCTGGTAATTCCCCACACTCTGACGAAGAAAAATAACTTGAAAGCTCTCGGTTTTCAAGCGAGAGGAAAGACCTCACAAATCAAGAGAGGTAAATAATACGGCATACACTCACTCTCCCTGCAGATGAGAGTTCACAAGCCAGATGAGGATAGGAAACTGATATTAAAAAAATTCAGTCAGGCACAGGCCCAGGGCCAAACGTTCCAGGAACATGGTGACTTGGAAGTCTCACAGCATGCCCCATTCAATGGCCTCAGTCAGGCAGTCTGGAGCTGCTCCTCCCCGGCCGACCGCGCTCTGCCATGTGAGTGGGGGATGGGGAATCTGTTTTAGAGATCTAAGCCGTAATCTGCATCCCTGTAGCCATTCCCTGAATAGGGCTGCTGGGGATGGAGTCAGTGTTCTCTCATTCCCTTTATGCACGGCAACAATGTGGTGACACTGAACACCCTGAGACACACAAAATAGGCAAGAGCTACGGGGCCCTTTGACATTATCGAGGTGGCCGTACAAAAACTGGTTATGGGTGATGAATCTTCACAGAATTCCCCTCCGCTTAAGAGGGTGCAGCAGTGAGACCATTTGATGAGCTAACCCTCCCGTGAGTTCTTGACACAGCTGCATCTGTCTTTCCAAGGACTGGCCCATGGCAGTTTATTATTTTTCCCAGCGACTGAGATTCTTGAAAATTCAACACTCTTTACACAACGACCACTTCAAGCCTGGCTGCAATCCTATCATTACCCCTTTCATTTCCGTCAACTTTAGTTTTGCAATGTCAAGAATACTGTACACTTTAAAAATAAAAATATTCTGAAATGGTCCTGAAATGAGTTGCAGATGTGAGAGAAATGTTTATCCACATTGGCACTTGACGTGACAAATCAATAACCCAAATCTGTCAAGGAAAATACTGTCTAATCCAATGTGAAGTCAAATGTTTGCTTTGTAATGCTGATCCTTTGCATATTGACAGAAGCAACAATGATTCATATTTGAGTTTGGGCTAATGTTAACATCTTAATCCAATGGGCATAGATTAACGTGTTTTCCAGGGAAACTAAAGCCAAATCTCTCCATAGATGGTGATGTTTATGAAATGGCTCCAAACTGTCAATTCTTTTCTTTAAACGCTTTACAAGGGGCGAAGTAGGCTACCCTCTCAAGGTAACCAAATTAGGCACAAGTGTGTCTAATGTTCAGCTGGGTTGTTTGCCTTGGCACAGTGGTATTCCTGTAAGATCGAAACCCTCTTTTCAGGCACAGAGCAGCAAGAGCACAAAGAGAACAGATTTCTCAGTGCACTGGGAGTGAAAACACCCCAAAGACCTTGTCACCATGATAACCAAATCAATAAACTGGCAAGCCTATTGTGTGGGCCGAGACAGGAGAAACATGAAGGAGCTCGGGGAGAGGCTGATCAAATTATCAACTGTGAAATTGAAGGGGAAAGATTTAAAAAAGAAAGAAAGAGCTGTGACCTCTACATGTTGCAAACAAACATTTTTACCCCATTTTCTTCTCAAAATTCCACCGCTTGTTATATGCTCTTTGCTCAAAATGGCTTTCACTCAACATATTTTGTGGCAGGGCCTAATGGCACACTTATGTGGATCAATTAACTTTAAGCGTGCTTTTTTTGTTGTTTTTTTTACTGAAGAGCATGCAGCTCAGAAAGAAGCAGACAGGCTGAGAGACTACCCAATACACAACACAGCTCAACCTTGAGACTCACAAAGCCAGGCTGTGCCTTGATGCCTTCCTCATATGCTCAACCAACAAGAGCTGAACAAGTACACAGACACAAAGCAGACCAAGAGCTCAAGCTCTCAAGTTGCACACTGACGCTTTGAAAACAGAAACTCTTTGAAAAAGGCAGTACAGTACCTGGTTGAACAAGGCTGAACAAAACCAGAACTGGCAGTCGATTCCCATGAGTAATGAGGGTACTGAACTAACCTACATGAATAAAGCACCCAGTCTTATTCAGATACATGGTATGTGTAACGTAATGGGTGACTGCTCGTGAAACATTTGCCTGCCCACAGAAACGCTACGGTATCTGGAAAATGAGGAGCCACATAAAACATAATTTGAACCAAAAAAACATTACAAACCAATTTAATCTTATTCTTCAATTTAAGATGCACTGGCCTACATTTTATGACACTGTACAGAGTACAATTAGGCAGTGCAGCAGAGGGCCATGGCAACGTGTCTGAGTGGTATGGCTTCCTCGCAGGATTTAGTAACTTAACATTCCAGCGAAGATATTTGAGGCTTAGGAGAGAGGAAGAAATGCAGAGCTCCGCTGGTCTGCACCATGTGTGTGGTCACATACAAAAGCTATGCAGTGAACCCCATACCACGCTGCTATTCAGCTTTGAGCAGAGCCGTCTGCCTCTTGGCCCAGTCATAGATACTCTCCTTAACACTTGGAAAAAAAAGACTGTTAATGGGGTGAGCCTACCTGCCAGACAAATCACAGGCGAGAAAACAACTACGCCTCTCTCGTGAGGGAAGGCTACACATTCCACATCCTTTCACCTATTTGCAGTCACTCAGAAAAGCAAAGCCACTTCAGCTATCCATTTCCCCCAGTTGTTTAAGGACACATTAACCAATTTTATGTTGCCGTTTTTTTTTTTTCATTGGCAGATTTAATAATTTGATGAAAGCCATCGTAATTGGCGCATGCATTTGATTAAAATGTACATTATGATAGCTGATAAACAGGAAGGGGGAAAAAACGGGATAAAAAAGGCATTTTGGAACAAAATAGTTGGTCAGTATCCAAAAACCTCAATGGGTGCAGTGAGCGAAAACAAACTGAGTAAATGTCCACCCATTAACTACATAGCAAAGTGTTTAATGAAAGAATTATTGTGCTTCACTGTGGTTATCTAAATATAAACATGGCATTATGAGCACTTACAAATTCTGGATTAGTCCAGGTAAAATTCCCACATTTGGCTGGAATCTCTGAACTCTTTGTTGGGATTTCCTTCCCCCCTTGAGCTATCCAGGGAGACATAAAAAGCTTCCCGTCCCATGGAGCTGTGGGTTAAGGCAATCTAACAACCTCCTTTCAGCCCAACCCCCCAGTCTACCGTGACAGTGGGGAAAGCAGTTAAGGCAAGCCAAACCCTTCCCCCACCACAAAGCTATGTTGGGACTATTTGAAGGAAACACTGTGACTGTCAAAACAGCATTCATTCTAGGCTGCTTTAAATCAATCACTTGCAAGGAAAAAAGAAAAGGCTGTAGCACAAATTGAAAAAGAGAAAGATGTTTTTTGAAAATAAATAAAATAAAAAAAATCAAACAGGACACAAAACCTATTCAGTCCATCACAGTCAAGTTACTCCCTTCAATAAACAAAAGCCATCAAACACGCCAAGAGCAGAGAGACAAAGAAAAAAAAACAAAACATAATCTTACCTTTTCATTTTTCACCTTCTTCAGAGCCCTGCATTCACTATTGTCCAGTTCCTCTGGCTCAGATTTAATAGCCAGTGGGGGTACAATCCCTACTGGCTCCAAGGTGCTATTCCCATGTTCTTCAGCCTCTGTAGAGTCTGCTGCACTCTGGGTATTCTCAAAGGAGGCATTACGGGTACCTCCAAGTGCTTGAGCTTGAGGTGCTACTTCCCTCTCAATGGCGACCACCGCCACAGGGCCACCGAGGACCTCCTTCTCCTTCTTACTTTTCCCACTTGATCCGTCCTTCTCCTTCTTGGTATTGGGTACGTTGCGAGAAGCCTTTGTACCCTTCTCAACACCCTTGCTGGGCGTAGAATTTCCAGTGCCTCCTGCACTCGCTGCTGTGCCAGTAGCCTCTGCTTGAGGTCGGCTCTGGGATTCTTTCTTTGCTCCATCTCCACTGGGAGCCTTGCTATTGTCTTTAGAGTTCTTGCTGCGTTTTGATTTCGATTTACTTTCCTTTCCCTGAGGAGCAGGCACTGGGCTCACGAATTTGATGTTGTCTGGCAAAGCAGCTACGGCACTGGGGGGCGCCGCCATGCCACCGCCCTCCTTGGTGCCAGACATCTCAAGTTTGTCCTTCTCTAGGTCAGCGTCGAGGTCAATAATCAGATTTCCCACGCCGATATCCCACTCATCACCGCTGTCGTAAGTGTCCACCGCATTCGAGTCCACACCTTTCCCGCCTGCAGTGCCACCACTTAGGGACATTTTAGTGCCACCAGCCCAGGAGAGTCACACTGAGGTCTGAGTCCTCAGACCACTGGATGTGGGAAAGGGGTTTCAGTCGCCTCAAGGTCCTGATATCAATTTCCCAGCAACCCACATCTTGCCCTAGGGAATGTGAGAGGAAAAAAAAAAGTTAAGTTAAGAAGTGGCATGTAATGAGGTTAACAATCCAAAACATCTTTTGAGTGATAAGGACAAATTTGTCAAAGCAGTCCATCAAAAACAAAACACAATTAGTACTACGTCAGTATGTTTTATAAACAGCTTACAAATGGTAAGGTAATTCCACAAGCAATATAAACCTTTAAAAAAGTGTGTAGAGTGAAGCTTTTATGGAGTTGAACCGCTTCAATAATCTTAACAACCAAGCGTGTGCTTTTCCAAGGTATATAGAATTTGCAGGCTTTGACAGGCTTTATGAAGGCTGTGTGAATTAAGGTATCAATAGACAGAGCAGAAAGCAATGTGGGCAAGCATGAGTGGCCAAAAATTAAGTTTATTCAATTTGTCTTCGACAAAACATTCTGTGTCATGCATGATGAATTTCAACTAGTTTCAATGGATGATACGTCTGTACCATAGCACATACTTACATAAGAATATGTGTAACCGTCAAACACAGAAAATACATTGGATTCCACTGGCGAAAACGCCTAAAATATATGTTACCCTTATTGTAGTGTCTGAGTAAGGGGTATGATAGTTTTGTCAATTACAATTTGTGTGGTAAATTGTCAATTAAAAGAAGCATAACAAAAATAGCCTTTACGAAAGGGGACATAAAATGCCGGATCAACAAATGTAGATCAAAATGCCTCTGCTGATTATTTCTTGCTTTTGCCCTCGCTTTTTAGGCGGCATCAAGGTTAAAAACCAATTTTTTTTTATTTAGTTCCCCATCTCATGCAAATAAAACAGTGCAAACAGGTCTGGTAGCCAAGCTGAGCTGCAGAGCAAAATCAAATCATTCACAGATCAGGATGGGTTTTGTCATGCTAGCAATACTCAACTCGCAAAATAATTCAATGGACCACAACACCATAATGAGATCATAAGGGCACAATGCTAAGGATGTGGTTTGTTTGGGCATTTCTCAGATTATAGGCTACATCCCGCAAACATGAACCAGCTCTCTAACTATGGCACAAAACTAGGTCAGACAAGCCTTCAGTTTAAAAAGCTAATAGCCTATTTTAATTTTTTAAAAGGCTAATACCACAACCAACCAGCATAACTTCAGCAACAAGTACCTTGCACACATGACAGAGAAAAGTTGTTGATGATGACACAATGATGACAAACTAGATGACAAATTCTTTGGCCACTAATTTGGTCATGGACTTTAGTCAACTATGTTGATTAGACTTGCGAATTTCCAACAGAAATTCACAAGTCAACAGAAATCCCTTTGTACTTCACAATACACCACTCAAATGCACACTGAACACTTTGTTGTACTTCATGTCTTGTCTTGTTATCATGTTACTTTACTTGTACTAGTACAAGTTAACGTCTTGTCTTGTTACATCTTGTTATGTCAGTAGTATTAGCTAAAGTATAAGCTTTAAGCTACTTGCACTTTATTTAATATTACCTGAAAGATTAGGATTGTTATTGTTTATTATTTACTGTTGTCTTTGTCTACGCATAGGATAGTGAGAAATGCAATTTCGATTCCTTGTATGTCAAGTACATGTGAAGAAATTGACAAATAACATTGGCTTTGACTTTGACTTGATTCCATGCCACAGTAATAGGCTACACTGCCCTCGTTTCATATCTCACTTACAGCCAATTAACACCAAGCAGACGGTCAGAAGTCTGATAGGATTGGGCCCGTTGATGCACATCTTTGGCCAATATATTGGCCTAAAAAAGCAGACCTCTCTCTGCTCATTTGCCACCAATTAAATATGTTGTAATTGTAAATATGTGTATGCTACCTTTTACATTAATGATACCAATGCCTTAAACTGACATGTTTTTCATAGGTGTAATCAGAAAGATTTTGAATTTGATCAAACTAACAATGGGAATACCAATGCTGCCCTGCACGCTCGTTCCAAACTGCTCGGCAGCCAAGAGACCAAGGCCAAAATTTTTGCATGGATTTGGGTACCAATCATAGAACAGGGAGAGATGACAAAGTGATGTGCAAACTTTTGGACAAACAGAACCACACGTCCTCTATGAAAAAAATTAATAGGTGGTTCCCAGACTAAATCTCACACAGGCTGGTGTGGTGTTAGCCAGGCTAACTAACAATACGTCTTTTCCTTTCATTTTTTAAATGCTGTTAGGCACTTAATTAGTTTCAACTTATCAAAGAAATTAGGCTACTCCAGTTCTCAAGCTATATCATAATGGCATTATGCACACTGAGCCAGGATTCTATTCATGGCATAGGCCTTCCAGCAAAATCACAGCTAGCAGTATTATGGAAGTTATGGTTAAGAACACTTGGCCTTAATCAATACTTCCAGTCACTACACTTGAATAGGTCAACGTTATGCAAAAGGTTAAAAGATAGCTTTTGTCAGAGGTATGGTAGATGAAGAACGCTGAAGAGTGCAAAAGCCTTCTTCCACAACAAGAATCTCTACAAAAGCTCTGACTTGCGAGCTGTCTGACACCTAATGCAGCTGTGAAATGAGATCACGAGGTTAGATATGATTTGATCCAGTCTCCTACTAGGCCTCGTTTTGAACGCATCATGTTAATCTAACATGTTTAACATGAATCCCCCTGGGTAAGTGGTTTTTCCATCAATGAATGAATAGCACATCAACACATCACATCAATAGCACACAAAACTCTCAAACTATAAGGCCCCTCTAACATACATTCATAAAAAGAGTCTTTGCCCATCATAAAAGACGACAAAAATATATGAAATTCAAGTCCTTTACCACAACTTTATATTACATAGGATTCAATGCTTTAAAAATACTTATTGGGTAGGTTTAGATTAAGGCACAAAGCACCACTACCTAGCACCTTTTTAACATGCAAAAGTAGCATACTAACCATTTGCTAGCTTACAGGTCACTTATAATACCTTATTCTACAGGACATTTTTCTATCTATAATATTACTCTCAATTCGTAGTTAGCAATTCGTTTTTGTATAAATTACAACAATACAAAAGGAAGCTTTTCTCATTCAATGATATTTAGAAAAGATGGCAGTAAACTGCTAGTCAATGGTGAATAGATGCATCCTCATCTAAAGTGTTACCCTAATTTGCAGTCACTGGACAAGCAAATCAGCAGAATATTCAAAAATTGTAGCTTCAGGCATTCTGCCAAAATATTTTTGGTCACCCTCCACACAGCCCTCCTTAATGTGTTTGCTTCTCTTAATCAATTTTTAGCAAGATAACGCTCTCTAAACAGTCAACAGCAAGTAGTTTTGAAATAGATAGGTGTATGAGAGGTTATTTTTCAGACTTTTACAAACATTGGCCATCCATGCAAAGTTAGGCTACAAAATTGTCTGTTCACTCTGAAGTCTATTTCATTGTTTTTGTCAGATAATTTCTTTCTGCATTCTTTCCTTTGTTTTCTTTAAATGGCTAATGTCATTAAGGAACCATTTCTCTCACACTCTGTGTCTCAATAAAAAGAATAAAAAATAAGGATCATGTCACCAGTCTGCATCAATTCTACAATGGCTACTGATTTGTTCTGTGCTGCCAGTGTCAAAAAGTACAGTGTTAAGGCCAGCGCCCACTAGACAAAAATTAGAAATTCATTGTTTTTAACAGAACAAAGCCCAATGGAAACTCGTAACTCGTTACGAAATCTGCCACAGAGGTTACATAGCAATTGCATAGTAATGTATATAAATACCATTAAACAATGCATTTCTGTCAAAATTTCTGGCAGCGAAATAGCGTAGCTATGGGGGCAGGCATCTAACGTAAAAGCCACGTAAACTGCCTGCCCCCATTGCTACGCTATTTTGCTGCTTCGCTAAAACTGCCATAACTCCGTTCAGGTAGCATCGTTTAGGCTCATTTTTTGTCAGCTCGTTGTACTCGACCACTGCTTCCACTGGAATGTAGGTCCAGACGCGCCGGTGGTCTCCTTTAAAGTAGCACTAAATGAGTCAAATATCAGAACATTTGATGCATTCCATAACCTGTTTCTGATGCTCCGTGTCCGGTGGGTGTCGGCCTTTACATGCCTCAAAAACAACTGCCCACGGAGACCAAATACAGTTTGTGCTTGTGCAATATGCAGCCTAATGTGCTGCAAATTCTAAACAAACAGTCATATTGATCACCATTTCCACATTGCTTTCCCTCACTACACAGTTTGTACAGAAGAATTTAAGAATACTTGATAGGTCACAAAAGAAAACTGCTGCCCCTCATTCACACCGCAATGTGTGCGCTCACAGTGCATAAGTAGTGTGGACACGTTTTTGGTCCATTTTTGCACTTGTAATAGAAATGACTTTCCACGCGTGCCACATGTGGTATTGAGGGGAACGCCAGCACGTCTCAGCCTACATTCCAGCTGAAGCAATAGTCGAGTAAAACGAGCTGACAAAAAATTGAAATAATGCGAACTGAACGGAGTTATGGCTGTTTTAGCGAGGCAGCAAAATAGCATAGCAATGTGGGCAAGCTTCTAAGCCTACAGTAGGGCCCTATGATTTCCGTGATGCGGAGAATTCGGACGGAATCGCGGAATCCAGACTGAAAAACGGAATTTTCCTATCAAGGCGGAATCGCACGGAATTTGCCATTTTTTGCATGTTGACGTTTAAATTTATTTTTTTTACACAACCTTTTCCGGCTTTCAAGCAACTAATCGGCAAAACCTGGCCAAATTGCTGCGCTTTACCCTATAACCATGAAATCAATCATGAAATACTTTCTAATTTAACTTTGCTTCCTAAAACATACTGGTATGCATACAATGTGGTGCAGTGGGAGCGCACAGCCTCAGTGATTCTCCTTATCTGCG
>JASCIP010000264.1:10129764-10139765 GCA_034783695.1 Sardinella gibbosa
CAACAGGGCTTCGGTTTGATTCACTCCGGATAATTCCTTTAACTATTGTATTTCATCAGAAACGATCTGAAAACAAGGCTTTAAGTGTAAAATAGCATACTTTTCCTTTAAAAAAACTGCTCAGCCTTACATGTTGAATTTGCAAAAAAATAAACAGGTAATATGCAATGTACTTCATTCCTGAATCAATGTTATTAATATCGAACATCAGTATCACTTTCAGCTTTGACAGATGTAACATTATACATTTTTTTTGTGGCCCTCTTGTACTACAGTGTTGTATAGATGGGTCTGTGTGTGTTTCCCCCCAGCCAAGAGTTCTGTGCACCCTTCCTTTTCCAGAATTGGGAGAGCGAATGCCTGAGTAGCATTCAGCTTTTTTTTTTCCTTGGGGGAGGGTTGCCTGCTAGGAAACTGCTAATTGAGAACAGGAAGACCTGCTGCTCGCATTCCATCTGTGAGACTTCATTCGCTTTTGAAAAAGCTCACCACTGGACCCAGCCCTTGAGCTTGCTCATTTAAATGCTAACACAACTGCTTTTGTCACGATAATTAGATCCTTCTCTATCGAGTCACTTGTGTAATGGTCTACATGGTGTTTGTTTAGACAAAGATACAGATGCAATGTGTTCAAATGACCCAAAGCAGCACATCCATACATGCAGATAACATCATTTACCTCTATTTGTATAAAGGGACTAACAAGACAGATGCTACCATTTATGAGTGTTCCGTTAAGATGAATTTCCTCCATCTTACAGTAAGTGAGTGTAGGGACCAAGCTGGGTATGGCTCCCATGTGGTGACCATTCTTGTCCTGTTTAGGGCTTTGGAAGTGCTGTTTATTTGGAACAGACATTAATTATGAATAGCTTTGCACAGGAGGCATATGGACTAATTAAAGACCTGCTGGGAAGGAATGCAGTACAGTACTTGATAGAACACAGAAGGCACTGGTGATCATGAGTTAATCTTTATGTAAAGACTGCACGCCATAATGATTAGAAAACAATGTGAAATGCCACTTACTCTAAATTAATACCCATACAAAAGCCTGTTTCTTTGAACCATCATCACTAAGAAGGGAAAAAAAGTATCCTGTAGGCTTTATACAGTATACTGTACACATTTCAAGAGCAGTATTGTTGGCTCTGAGGCCAAATTGCTTCTGTGACAGCTGGATAGTTTGACCTGTCGTGTTTTAGAGGAGTCTGTTTTTGACAGCTATTGAAGCCAAAATAACAATTGGAGCCAAACAGCCCTTGTGAGACTTTGGTTCTTAGGCAACACCTTCATGTTCACATTTTACATCACTACAGGGAGTATCTGTCTTTAACCTTTTAATGATGAAAAGCATTCAGTTTTGTGGCTAGCTAGGGTAAAACGTCTTACAAAAATGCTCATGTTTTTCTTTATCATTGTTACAGAATGCTGTTCTTTTTGTGATGACAAGCAACATCTCAAGCTGGACAAAGCCCCAACAAAGAGTAGTTGGTGCATGTTCTGCTTGAAATATCATAACTTGACATAAGTAAATCAAAATGATCAAACCTCATCACTATCTGGTTTAATCTCAATCTGAAAGAAAAAAAACAGATATCTAAGAAAGACAAATCAATCTGTGCGATAAATTCAGAATCATGTATTTATTTATATTACAATAAGGTACAATTAGGCATATCTTACAACACTTCCCCCTTTATTTTCTACATGATGTCATGAATCCTTGCTAAACGGATGAAGCCAACACTTAGTACTGCTGGCTGGGGGCCACTGCACTTCCCATGTGATCAGACGGATGTCCTCTAGATGACTCATCAGCCTCTGTTCCTCTGGGGTCTCGAACTAGCCCTGATCTGCTCCGGTCTGGTCACTCTGCAGCTGATGGTATTAACCCCTTTTTTGCAGCCTGGTGGTACTGGCTCTCCAGCTTCCCTGAACGAGAGAAGGAGTGGGGGAAGGGGAGACGACAGGAAGAGTTATGAAGGAAGAGCCTTTCAGAGGAGCAGTGTGTCTTTTCTGAAGATCAGTCAAGACAGAGATCAGGAGGTTGAAAGCCCCCACAAATCTGTGACAAGCTGACACCAGACACAGGCTCTAAATCGAGCTGCCACAATTGGTTTGCAAGAGGAACACACAGCTCTCCTGCTAAAACCGGCCATTGGAATGACAGATCTTAACATTCACATTTCTCACAAGATTCCAGCCCTGGGCCTGAGAACACCCACAGTGGGCAGGAAAGTCACACATGGTAAGTACATCAATTAATACAGATAATCACCAGCAATAATGGAGGCCAAACAGCATGTGCCAACTGCAACCGAAGGCATATTTCCACTGCAGAAATGTGTGGGGCTTTCAAGTGGCTCAGATGTTGAAAGGAATGATCTACTACTTGGCTCTTTTTTTGTCCTCAACCTTTCCACCACAGTGTGCAGGAACGATACAAATTCAAACTTCATCTTCATGTTTTTCGCCAACTCTGTTCAATATTCAGTCACAGTTAAAAAAACATTTGACAAATAAACTAGCTCACTAATTTATCATTGCATTCAAGCTACAAGATGCACTTTTTATACAGGGAAGTCTTCTAAAAAAGGCCATTTGGAACCATTTCTATTCCCCTTTTTATTTCAAAGGTAATTTGTCTACTCTAGCGATTGTAATGCTTAGACGTTTCTCTTTCACTCCATAATCACTGTGTATTACATAAATTTATCATGGACAATCATTACTTTGGCAAAGATCTTCACCAGGTACCAATTCCAGGGAGCGCACGTGTTGGCTCGCTTCAGCCAAGTTCCCTTGCTAAGCACCTTTAAGAGATTTGTGCAAGTGCAAACAGCTGGCACATTTCTGAACTGCAGAATAAAAAAAAAAAAATCACAGTTCTTCACAGCTTTTACGCACATGCTTCATCCTCCACGGCTGCATGAGATATACCTGAAAGTTCAAAATTTTGTCCAGCCAAAGTAAGGTTTGACCCAACACTAATTCAAGCAGATTTTTTTTTCAGTCTTATATTTCAGTTGATGACATGGATATGTATGGTGTTTAAAGTCATTTTTGCAATTTGTTGTTTTGAAGAAATATGTAGGCTGATGCCTTTATCATAACTTCAAGGACGTTGAACATTAGAAGAAAGACCAGGGAATCTCACAATCAAACTTTCAGATGGTGTTCATACAACGGATTTCCCTGTGGCAGAGGTTCTGAAAGAAGTGGACTGTGTGCCTTTCTGTATTTGCTTGACCGTTTTTTCAGCACATGAAAAACAAACTTATCATATCTAATCAAGGCATCAAAACATTAAGATAACTCATGGGTGAACCTCAATTAGTTTAGAAGAACAAACACACCACTACCAGTAGAATGAACAAGACAACCACTGAGCAGTAAGCGTATTATCAATACAATTCTTATTATACCATAGAAATATTTGTCTTCTTTTCTATCGTTTTCTTTTCAGGAACAATGTACACTTGATGAAAAGAGTTGCATATTTATGATTTTATGATGTCATACATGTTTATGATGAAGCATTAAAGTATTAATAGATAGTTACTGGCCACTCATTAAAACACTATATCATAATTTTCACAGGTTTTGATGTATGCGTATAACAGTACATAACAGTACTTTGGATACAAGCATCAACAAAGTACCAATAAACATAAACATAGGCGCCTACAAAATAACATTCAATCCTCACATGCCTTCTGGAATTAGTCTTGACAAAAAGCCAGTTTCGATCTATTTGGCAATGATTAGGTAAGAACTGGGAACTATTTCTTTGTTTCTTGACATCTAAGAGATAAGAGTTCTTTTGATTTTTTCCCCTTGCCATTTTCATTTGATCTTATTCCAACAACCCCATGTGGTGGCTCGTGAAACGGATACTTGGATCTGACAATCTTATTACTGTGCTCACGTCTGTGCACTCTGCCTTACCATTAGATAGTGTCTACAGTGCTCTGCCCCAAAAATGAAGTGTCAGTGTGTAATTTAGCTGTTGACACCAAATGGCTATAAGCCATACTAGATTTAAACCGTCAGACCAAGACGGTGCTGATGAAGGTTAGATGTCTTCATGCTCTCAGCTGTAAATTGCGAGTCTGCCCAGCCCTAAGGCTTTCAGTTCCAACAGAGCAGCGCTACCTCCTGTGATTACCACCAGTTCAGCACAGCCTGGGGAAATCGGATCAATTACTGGGCCAGTGTTCATTTGCTCATGTGACCAACATCAGCAAATAACCAGACCCCAAATGAAAGGCTAGGTTATTTGCAGAGCAGCGTCTATCTGGATGTGCTGTTATCAGCACTGTTTGCCACAACGTCCTTCCCAATCAAGTCTTCTCTGATCCTTAAATAAATAAACAATTTACAAGGACAGGCATTGCCTTTAGAGAATTAAAGCAGCGTATGCAAAGAATGGACTCTGATTTACAATGCTGTGGAATAAAGCAATCTAATTTGTATGTCAAGTCTATTATTGTGTTGATGAATGTCTAAGAACACATAAAAAAGAAAAAGGCTGGTGACTACCGTGTCTGAATAAGACCTGAATAAGAAAGAAAAATATTTATAGAGGAAAATATATATTCAAAATACATGGTCAAACATATTTGACTTGGCGTTTACAATGTTGGCAATATTAAAGACCATCGGACAGAATTTCATAGAAAGTAAAATTAAAATGGCACTAATAAATGATCTAAACTCTATCACGATATGTTACCACTGTGTTAGGCTTTAACATTTAAGACGCCTGGTTTATGATGCACAGATTGTATAATTTTTATTTTTGCAACAATTAGTTTGATGTATTCATGTAGATCTAATCCTTTGAGAATACCCATGACAAAGCATTACACAGTAAATGAATGATGAAATGCAAATATCCATTAATTCAAATGGTGCAATAACTCTGATAATCGGGATGCAAAAATTATTTCCCAAATTAGTTGCAGACTGAATGTGCTGTTAGCGAGGCTGGATGAAATAATGTATGTCAATGTTTATGTTTATGCTTCCCAATAGACATTTTTGACCAGCACAACCATTATATTTGAACTGAGAACCAAACAAAACATATGAAAGAGATATCTCAACCCTACCTTTAGTGCTATTACATCCCTGAGAAAAGGTTTGGGAGGCAGGCTGCTGCCTCCACTTTCTTTCTTTCCAGTTCTCAGAGCCTGGGTATCCTAGGAAGACTGTTTTTAGTGTCCTTGGGAGAATGTAGAGCAAGCAGATCATTAGATACTAACTGAATGCTACAAAACCTATTATATTGTTACAAAACGTGCAGTGCAGTACCTTTAATTAAATTACACAATCTTCCTCATGTTACATTTTTGGTAAATGCTCTGCTTTTACTTTGGTATTTGTCATCTATTGGAATGCTAAAATTTGTTAATCTGTGTAATAAGATGTTTGTCATCATTCACCTGCCGCGCAATGGTAAGCAATGTACTGGAACTGAAATATTTTTTACAAGCATAACTGTTTATGCAAGACAGACAGCATAGGAACTGTGAGAGAGAGCCCTAATGATTAAGTTTGGCTTAATGGACCATTGTGAGGTGATTTCATGCTGTCCAATAAATCACTGTAAACATTCAAGGGTTTCATTCTTAACTGAGCAAATGTGCAATTTGTGAAAAAAAAAAGAAATTAGATAATTAGATAGAAAACATGATTAAAGGATGCTTTCACATCTGGAGAACCTGCTAATAAGTGGATGATGAGTGTGTACCCACATCACCCACGTATGAAAAACTGTAAAGAAGACATTTGGAGTGTCACTTTTAGCATTGGGGATTTCGTCTGATACTATCACAAAGGTGTAATTTTCCCCTTTCCCAGGGCTGCCATTTCTGCTCAGCTGCTTAGCCTCCAGGATTTCACTTTTGCTGTGGAGGCAGGATCTACAAGGCATAGACATCGATCCGGCAAGATGATTTCCCATTGATCGCGGCACTGTTTGGAGCTGCCGTGCAGTAGTTTATTACCCACTCGCATGCTGCAGCTCAGGGAGCAAGTCCAATAATGGCTGTGGTATGGCCAGACAGGGCTAGAGCTCCACTGGCAATCTCCGGCTTCCCTTACAAACCCACTGGCTTCGGGCGGTACAGCCCAAATAATCCATCACTCTCATAGACACTCTGTAATGACAAAGATTCCCATAAAAGAGGGGGTGGCTGCCCACAAAAGCAGGACGCACAGGATAGAGGGGAAAAAAAAAAAAATTAATTGCCTTCTCTCACTCTCTAAAGCTCTGCCCACACAGAGCAAGGCACCATCAAGCACAGAGAGGATACATAAGGATATCATCTAGTCTGAGTGCATAGCTGTGCACACAAAGACGAGCCAAGACTCCGTGGGGAAATGAATTTTGTTTCATTTTAGCTCGTTTCTGGCTCGCAAATATGTGACTTGTGACTGCAGCCATTTCGAATGCCTCCTCTCGCCTGTGCCAGTGAGGTAAACAGAGGAGCGCTTCTCTTGTTTCTCACATCTCTCCCTTCCCACATTTTCAGCCCTGCAGAGGCAGTCTCTTCCATCGTGGACAACGGAATATATCCCAGTTCGCTGGGAAAAGGGGAATAATTAGGTTTCAGCGACGGCTCCGACATGGTTGTGTTTGGCTTTGGCGCACAGACATGGCCTGTCAGGAAAAGATTCCTTTAATTTGGTTTTACTTTATCGCAGGTAGCCAGCAGGCTTTCAGTTTGCCAGAGCAGGAAAAATACACAGATGACAGGAAGCAAAGATCCGAGAGTGGAGCGCTCTAGAATCTTTGACAAGAACTGAGTTAATTCACAAAGGAGTCCATGTTTATTAGCTCCAGCGTATCCACTTGATCAGCACCTGGCTCAGCAATGGAATGCCTACTCTGATGAGGCTGAGGCTGAGTCATGCCAGACCTATTAAATATTACATTCAGACAGAAATACTCATGGCGGAGTGACATTTACGCTTGTCTTGCATAAGGGTGCAATGCCTTTGATCCCTGATATGCAAGTACACAAATCACTGGGAGTTTGCATATAAGTAGTAGGTAGAATTAATGTCAAATCAAATTGAAAAGCATTTATTACTTTATTAGGCTGTTATCTTTTTCCGTGTTCCGTGTTATCTTTTTCCTGTGAGTATTTGGCAGGTAAAGTTGTAATCATAGCACTTATCTCTATTTGATTGCTGATGCTAAATATGTCCCCATATTATACATATTCACGAGTAGGGATGCTAGCAAATGTTTCTTCCAAACCGACACCAACATGCGTGTTTGTCTCACTGCGAGTGAAAAGCTGACTGAGAGGCATGCACATAGTTATGGCATTCTGCAAGCTTGAATGGTTCCACAGTCACCTCTGCTTGCTGCCTCCATAGTGAAGATGCACAAACAAAAGGACACACATATGCATTCGTGCACAAACACACATACACACACACACATACACACACAGAATCCCAGAAGAGCTCAACCAGGCATACAGGGAGGATAGCAGTACATGTACCCCTGCTACAGGGACACAGCAGATTTACAGCCCTGTCCCTAATACGGCATGACACTAATCAATTCTACCTGCCACACAGCGTTTGAGGCTGGCTGAACTAGAGAGAGCTAGCGAGAGGATGAGATTTTTTTTTTCTTCCCTCCCCTCTCTCCCTCCCCAAGGTGAGGAAGTGCCTTTGTATCTTTACACAGCCTGGGAATATGCACAAAGAGGAGAAATCTCTCAACAGTCACCCAGGTCGGCCATACTAATGGACCAAACAGGGAAAACAGATTAATTCTGCGGTCGTTAATAATCCTGAGGCCGCTCCCCTCCACTGAGATCATTCATCACCCGCTGCCATTCTCTCTCTCTCTCTCTCTCTCTCTCTCTCTCCCGCTCTCTCTCTCTCCCTGTGAAAGAGCCCCAGAGCAAGGGAGGAGACAGGCAGGTCTACTACTGGTGCTGTGACCCTGAATCTCCTCAAAGCCATCACCATTTCTCAGCTGAGAGAACCCAGAGCACAGAGACAAATTCTAGAGTGGTGCTGGGAGGGAAAGGAATAAATACACACACACACACACACGCACGCACACACGTGCACACGCATACATGCGCACACACACACAAAGCCTAGACCTAGGAATATATCTACAAAGAAAACAAATAACACACTGACAAATCCAATCACATCCACTCCTCATCTACCTCATCTTTTACAGACCACCAATAAAAATAAGCTTACAGGCTTTTCCATGTTATACTGGCCCCTGCCCATAGGCTGTGTTTACCTTGAGGAGATAAGCTGTCGGTGCGAGTCAAATGGTAGCCGCTGCAACTAATTCTCATTTACCCATGCGGCACTCCAAGTGACAGGATATTATTGCTCCCTTATCATTAATTAACAAGAGCTGGAGTACACAACATTTCTATCCACATTTCTCAGCGCAGCGCTCTTCTTCTCCTTATATTTCATTCCTCCTGTCTCAGGAAGGACTGGGTAGGGAAGGGTGTGTGTGTGTATGGGGGGGGGGGGGGGGTTCATTAGAAGGCAAAGCTCAGAACAGAACTGTCTGGCAGAGAGCAGGGGGAATAAATTGAGCCTGATCTAGTACACTGCATTTTGAGGAGGCCCCTGGATTAGCATATCTGTGCAGCGGTCCAGAGGGAGAAATGTGTCAGGGCTGACAACTAGCTGAATGTCTTCGAAAAAAAAAAAAAAAGAAAAAAAAATTCCTCTACTGACACTGCTGCGGGCACTCTCTTCACTCTACTCTGCTACACCCCCCCCACCACCACCACCCTCCTCTCCTCATCCTGACTCTTCTCATCTGCCATCTTCTCCTCTCCTCTTCTCTCCTCTCCTCTGCTTTTTTCCCCCCTTCTTCCCTTCTCTGGCAGCCAGATATTGCTGCAGCCTGGTTGGGGAGCCTTTAAGGGCGGGAGCTCCTTCTCCCTTGGCAGTGCAGCAGAGCAGGCAGCAGCAACAGCAGGGCTTGTTTAACGGTCAGCTCAAGTGCAGAGCTGGAAGGAAGAAGGGAGAGAGGGAGAGAGAGAGGGAGAGGGAGAGAGAGGGAGGGAGGGGTGGTGAGCTGAAGCTTTCCCGCGGTGCAAGGGCAAATGAAGACATCTGTGTGTGTGTGTTAGTGTGTGTGTGTGTGTGTGTGTGTGTGTGTGTGTGTGTGTGTGTGAGTGTGAGAGAAAGAGAGAGAGTGAGTAGAGAGCGAATGAGCAGTGTGCATGGGGGGAGGGGTAGGTGGCGAGGGCTTGCAAATGTCATTCATGTGAAAAAGAGTGTTTATGAGTGTCCACCGTGTCCACATGGTTGCAGATAACTGGCTGCCTGGCTCTGCCGTTTTAAAACGACCAAATCGTCGGGAGCTCTATTTAGACATGGTCAGAGCACTCTCGGCTTGGCTCACTTGTCTGTGATCACAATGCCAGCAGCCGGGGGAAGGCAATGCTGCAATGCCTGGCATCTGACACCCACATTTCCCCATCCCCCCACCCCTCCTATCCTCTGTCCTCTCTTCACTCACATGAAAGAGAGCCTGTGATGTCTCACGGGAGCCTACACACAGCGCGGGCGCGCACACACACACACACACACACACACACACACACACACACATGCAGAGCGAGAATGAGAGCAAGAGCAGGAGAAAGGGAGGGAGACAGACAGAAAGAGTAAGAGAGAGAGGGATAGAGAGAGAGAGAAAGGGAGGGGGAGGGTGTGTGTGAGGCTCCAGGCTGTTAGCTCGCAGCTTTCACTAAAATCTATTACAGCCCCTGACACTTAACTAGAAAACTATCTTGGGAGTGCTGTGGCAACGTAATAGACACATAATAACAGAAAAGACAGAGAAGGGGAGAATATGGCTTCTCTCCGTCCCCATTTCCATTTTTCCATCTACCATGTGCGTGCGCGCACACACACACACAGACACACAGACACACACACACACACACACACACACACACACACACACACGTGCTATG
>JASCIP010000264.1:10311678-10323415 GCA_034783695.1 Sardinella gibbosa
GCGTCTTTCTGATAGGCTCTGGACTACTGTCACAGCATGGGGATCATGCATCGGGATGTCAAGCCACACAATGTGATGATAGACCACCAAATGAGAAAGGTGCCCAGGGTTCCTTCTAATCTTAGTGATCGCTGACTTGTATAAGAGAATATAGCAACTTTGTGGAGAGACACTGGTATGGTAATTGTCACCATGTAGATCAGATCTCTGTGTTGGGTATTTGATCTGCTTAAACAGACTTTTGTTTACAAACAGTAACGGCACCCTTGAAATAAGAGACAGTCTTACTCTTGCAGTGTGCTCATTCATTCTTGTATTGTAGTATTTTGCAGAACTATGCTATGTGTGGGCCTTTTATCATTCTACTTTAACCTCATAAGCATTAGAAAACGCCCTGACACGCACCAGATGGCCAGGGTGCAGCATTCGCCATGTTCCCCATTGCTACGTCTTGGCTTAGCCTGATGCCTTGTTCAGGGTATCTTGCAGTCATCTTAGTGTGTGTGTGTGTGTGTGTGTGTGTGTGTTGCAACAGTTGCGTCTCATTGACTGGGGCCTGGCGGAGTTCTACCACCCTGCTCAGGAGTACAATGTCAGGGTGGCGTCCAGATCGTACAAAGGACCAGAGCTGCTGGTGGACTATCAGGTGAACTGACCTGTATTTGTCTCTCACCTAATTACTCAGACCCAATTCAGATTCATGTAGTCTTTATTCCCAATTTATTACATAGCATAACGGACATAACATGTCTGGTATCTCAGTCTCACTCTGGTGTTGTCTGGCCTTTTCCTCCTTGCAGATGTACGACTACAGTTTGGACATGTGGAGCCTGGGCTGCATGCTGGCCAGTATGATTTTCCAGAAAGAGCCCTTCTTCCACGGACAAGACAACTATGACCAGGTATTTCCCCCAGCTAGCTCCGACGAGCTGAGGGGAGGCATTTAGCCTCCACACCCAAAGGCTTGTGTTATGCAAGGAATGTGTCATGTTTAGCTTGACTGGGCCATTGTTCTTTCAGCTTGTCCGTATAGCCAAGGTCTTGGGAACAGAAGAGCTCTATGACTACCTGCAAAAGTACCACATTGAACTGGATACGCGCTTCAAAGACCTACTGGGCCAGTGAGTATACATTGGGCTGATGTGTAGGGACCCCAAAAAAGGCTTGTTATGAGCATCACATTTATTCCGAAAGGAGATCTCATATCTCGGACTAGTGCGGTTACGACTGGTTGGTGAAAGCTAATGAGGTGCTGCTCTGATGCGTTGCGGTGGTTCCTGTGCAGGCAGACACGCAAACGCTGGGAGCAGTTTGTTCAGCCGGAGAACCAGCACCTGGTGAGCCCGGAGGCCCTGGACATGTTGGACAAGCTTCTGCGCTACGACCATCAGCAGAGGCTCACCGCTGCCGAAGCCATGGAGCACCCTTACTTCTGTAAGAGACTCCCACTTCCCCTTGCTCGTAACCATCACACTGATTCTGCTTTCTGTCTTTGCCTGCACTCCTCTCCACTCCACTGTGATGGCGTAGTGATCATAGTTTGCCTGCCTTTCCTCTGGTCTAGACTATGATGGATTGATTGAGATGAGGGTGAGAGATGGCTTGCTAGATAAATGGATGGACAAGTGCATGATCTGTGCATTGTAGGGCAACAGGGAAAAACGGCTTGCAGCACGAGTTGCCCTGTGGCCGAGAACTGAATACTTTTAAAAATGTTGTCTTCTTTATCATTATTGGCCAGTGCATCATGAAATATTTCATTGGGATCGTTCATCCCTGGTGTATTTAATACTTAATCACATTACCACACTGCCCCACTGAAGTCCAGTGTGATCCTGTTTGAGCATATGATGAAGTCTGGTCTCTCCTTACAGATCCCGTGCTGAAGGGCCAGTCTCTCTCCAACACAGACAGCACTCTTGCAATAAGCGGCTCCAACGCAACATGATGAGCAGGTATCACTATTTGTGTTGTTATTGTGTTGTTGTTTCTTTCTCGCTTTGTTTTTCTCTCACTGTTTGTTGGTTTTCAACACTCAACTCACCAGAGGCTTTGACGCGTCTTCTTCTTCTTTTCTCTTCCCAGGAAACACCCCAGTTTGTTATGATTCTTTTTTGTTTTTTCTTTTTTTTGTTTTTTTTTTTTGGTCTTTTTTTGTTTTTACCTCAACTCTTGAAGCTTTTTGGTGGCAGAGTTCTCTGCCCCTCAGGAGGACAGTTTTACTGGAACAAAAAAAAAAACACAAAAAACAAAACATCATCCAGCACAGACATGTACAGAACGAACGAAGATACATTACACGCATACATGTGCATACACTGGCAAATTCTCATCTGCAAACACACACACACACACACACAAATACATACATGAACGAACCCACACTGTTGACCCGCTGCTCTAGACCTCCCCCCCACCCCCCTAAAGAGGAACAGTACAACCTACAGTAGTTCCCCTCTCCCTCTCCAACCACTCCTTTATTTTTAGTTAGAGAGAGAGAAAGAAGAAGAAGAAAAAAAATGTTTTGTAAAAGAACACACTGAACCCCATCCCACCTGTGCTCCCTCCCTCTCCTTTCCCACTCCCCCAGTTTTAAAATAAGCTTGGCAGACACAGGAGGAAAGAATGCCTGCTCTTTCCCCCTTTGCATTGGGTCTGTGTATCTCAAGAAGGATTCGGTCCTAGCAGTGCCAATGGGGTTTTTGCTGGACGGGGTTCTCACCTGCTGATCTGAGGTCAGAATCCAAAGCTGTAGTGTCGAGTGGCATGGAGAATTTTTTTTCTTTCTGCTATGGTTGGATTGAGAATTACTATCAATGAGAATAAATAAATTTTATTTTATTTGTTGTATGTATGTCCTCATTACATTACTATAGTGCAGGGATGCCATTATTTATACAGCAACAGAAGCCTCCAAAATGACATTGCATATATTATGATGTTTAAGAAGTATATTAAAGTGCATTATGTAATGTTTGTCACACTATTGATGAAATGTCTATAACTATGTATTTATATGGTAATCATGGTACCAGGGGTAAGAAACCTTGTGAAACCTTGTTTTTGGCTCCAAAAACGTGTCTACCTTGCAGTGGTTTATTTTGTCTTGCAAGTGTGCATTAACAATTTCTACTTTTGCCCAAAAGTATGAGAATGTGACCTATCTCTTTTTAGTGTCAAAAAGATCTCTTTTTTTTCCTGTGTTGTTAAAACGTACTAGCTTAACAAAAGCAAAATACTGCAAGGTAAACATGCACATCCTCTTATTTTTATTGACTTGCTGTTTCAGATTGGTTTGGTATCCAATGGGAGTGTTGCAGCAAACCTACAAGAGTTGCATTCATTTTAGTTTATCGGTCTAGTTATTGAAAATGTGCTCTAATAAAATCTGGGAAAAACGTTGTTCAATACCAAGTAAATGTGTAATAAGAGTCTGGTGAACAAAACATACAGTACCATACACACCATTCAGTGAATACCAGAAAGATTTCATTGTTTTTATATGTGATGCTGAAATCTACTGGGTATAAAACAAAAAAAAAGTTAGTGTATAGACGTGTACTCTTTACATCTCTGAATGATGGGACTGAGCTGGTGGTGACAAATTGGGTGTATTCTTTTAATAAATACACTGGAAATTCCAGCTTATCACATCAAACACAAAATGTGCAATATTCGTGCAGTGTGTAACATGACGGTACAGAGAAGTGTTTACAAGATTGTGTGCACTAAAACAAATGTAGCCACTACACATGAGCCCTGCGCCTTCCTAAGGCACATGACATGATATTTTGCTCTCTACCCCTGAGCCCAGTATGCTTCAATTTACAAACAGGTACTACAAAAACAAATAAGCTAAAAACAAAATCACAGCCATGAGGGAGCTATGGAAAGCGCTTGCTTTTTGAGCTGATTTGCACCTAGCTGCAGCAGTAACAGGCCTGCTTGGATGAGTCACAGTCAACCTACGTATATATGCCAAATGTTAAAGTCCACCAAGGTTGCTCTTGAGGAGTAAACTGTCCCGTCTTTTTTTTTTTTTTTTCTTGTCGATTATCTTTCAGCATACTGGATAGATACGTGTGCACGGCACAGTCAAAATCAAGTAAAATCTAATGCCTTAAGAGAGGTCAGAATACTGTACTCAGTGTACAATAAATACAAAAGGCTGCCGTGTACAGCTGCTGCTACAGTATACTGTAAATATCACGAGGAGACAAGTCAATGGCACTTGTTGGTGTTTGAGACAATCTTGATAACATCTGCCACATCGTTTCTGTGTGGCAATAGAAATTGAATTTTAGTCGTGAAGAGTCATCCTTGGTGCCCTTAAAAGCTGTCCACAATACTAAGGCTTGAAACAATGTACTCCTCCAAAGAGATATAAAGCTAATACCAGTGACATTCGTTTTCCAAGTACACACGGAAAATAAATATAAAATAAATACTTGCATAAATACAGAACATGAGTATTTTAAAGTGGTGATAAAGCAGTAGCAATATTGTGACAGGCATTTCAGAGATACATTAAATGCATTGCCTTTTGAGAGTACATGGGAAAGGTATTGAGCAAAGAATGTGCTCAGTCACTTTTTTATTTCACTTTCTTTTTTTTTTTTAAACCCAACTTGATTGGGTTTAAGATATGCACTATGGCCATCTGACAGATGAAAGACTACTAATCTTAGTTAAAACACTCATGCTTTCATACAAAACAAGATGTTCACTGGCCCAATACAAGGCCACCCGTTGATGTAGTGACATGGTTCTAATTCCCTCTGAGATGCGGGACCCGAAAATTCTCATTTGAAATTGAATTGAATAATTCGGCTTGCATTGTGGTTGTGTACACACTTGTTATTAAATTTACTCCATTGTCATCATGTGCCATTTAGATATGCGACCGCATAGAAATGGACAATTATAAAAACTGCTGATGGCTTCACCAAGTAGGTTGTGCATTTGTTTTAAGTAAGGCTAATCATAGTTCCCTCAGAATGATACTAAATGTACTGGCTATGGAATGCTACTGTATTTCTGTAATATGATAATGATATGATATGATCCCAAAGGAGAGTTTAGGAATATCATTGCAAGAAAAGAAGTTTCTGAACCCTTTGGACATACCACTGTTTTGCATTAGACAACACACTTCATCTAAAATGTAGTACCAAACAGTCTGATTCAGTAGCGGGTACTTGTGAAGGATTTAGAAACTTCTTCTTGCAACAGTGTGTGTAAACATGGTAATATTGTGGTAAATGATAATGACATGTCAAGTCATTAATAGGTCTTAGACCTACAGGACATTTCTAATGACCATTATGTCATATATGTGTGTATTAGTGAAGTTGTAGATATTTGTCAATGGCCCCGATCCAGGTGACCTGGTCCTCTGTGTAAAAACCTTGGCCCCTATCATCACCCACAGTCCATGGTTCTGAGGCCTTAGAGAAAGACCTATGGTACAAGATTTTGGAGCTCTGTATCATCCAGCTCATTGACTTCAACAATGTAGTCAAGGTGCTGAAGATACCGCACCTCATCCTGCATAAAATGAGGAATTCTGGTCCTGTGGAGAACTGCCATGTGTCGGAGCCTTTCCACGTCCTCATAAGATACCTGTGAGGATATTTTTATAATAAAAAATAACATAGGAAGCATAGTAAATAAGCAATAAACATAGGAAATGAGCAATACTTGAAGGCAGTATCATCAGAAAACTCTTAAGTGACAGAGAGTCTAACCTTGCCAAGAGAGGTCAACATCTTGAAGTCAATGTTTCTCCGATGTCGCAAAATCCTGAGGATTCCATCAAGATATACCTGATCCTTACTGAAGCAGCCTGTGCAAAGAAAAATCCTTAGATGCATCTTGAACTGAGAGTCCATCTTGGGAAAACCAATTAAAAAAAGACTCTAAACAAGGTGTGAGTTTAATTCTTGCAACCACTATATACACTAAATCACATGTTGCGCATTTGCAAATAAACTAACATAAGGCATGTCCACAGACCTGGTTTGGAGGTATCAGTTTGTCCCCTCTTGGCACGGAGGCAGTACTCCCAGCGCACTGCGGGGTCCTGGACGAAGCGGGCTATGTGGCTGAAGAGCTGACTGAAGCTCATGTTGGCAGCGTGGTACACCGTGTAGTAGAGCAGAGCCGCACGCCACAGGTAGGGCTGTTTCCGTAGCAACACGCTGTGTAAACTGGCAAGGCCCTCCTCGGTGGGGTTGGCGGGCTTCAAGCCAAACTGCTTCCTGCCCGCGGCGCTACTCCAAGGCTGGAGATTGTTGTTCACACCCCGCAAGTAGTGAGTCCCTAACAAAGATAATCCATATTGTACCAAGTATAAATAAGACCTAGAAGTGAACCCATTTTAATACCTAGAACACAGCGTTGATACTTTTCACTTGCACAAAAGACCAAAAGATACAACATACTAATTTATAATAAAATCGTATCTTCAGTTGGAAAGGGGCCTAAGAAGATTAAGGGGGATACAGCTCTAGCATACTATGTCTACTGGCAAGCATTCTCAGGGGATAAGATTCACATTTGGAGAATATTACACTGGGTATTAGTGAAACAGTATAAAACTCCACTGCATTTGCAAGTGATGTCCTCTTTAAAATGAAAAATGCCATATTAAATACAAATTTGAAACTGCCAGTGTATTTCCTTTAAAAACTATGATATTTTAATGTAGTCTTTATGTAATAAGTTACATCACAAGAGTATGACCATGTTTTTGGTGGCATGGCTGTGGCCAACCACAAATAGATGATTACAACAATAATTACACTGTTATTACCAATGTCTTTATCAACCGATTATTAATGAAAGCATACCAATCTCATGCCTCAGCATTCCCTCTAGCCAGTGCTGACGAGCCCCCTGCAGGTTGATGGTCAGTGTTGGCCGACAGCTCTCTACCATCATCACTGCCTGGGAAAGCAGCTCATCAGAGAGGCATACCACTACCTAGAGGCAGACAGACCAAATAAGGTTAGAAGAGAACACTACAAGAAGATACAGCTCTCGACTACACATTAATACACAAACAAAAACAAACACCCACCTCACCCACACAGCCTTCCTTTTGTAAGTATTTGCGTGCTGCAGCCCACACACGGCTTTTAGGAAGCACACTTCCCCCTGTGACCTCTTCAAAGTTCTCATAGGTGCCAAACTTCCTCAGAACACATTCCATGATGCCTACAGCCTGTAAACAAAAGAGTGGTTGAACTACCTGAGCACAAAAAGGTACTATTTCTGTCATCTATCATCTATAACATGTTGTCTTAGGACCTTCAACAAACAAGATTTTGTTATTGATGATGATGATGGTGTTGATAATCAACTATACATACCTGGGAAAGGAAAAGACCAGAACCTTCCTTGTACTTTTCCAGGACACTCACTGGTTCTGGTGAAACATACTCAAACTGGGGCTCGTACTGGTAGTCTGAATCAAAAAACGTTTGACGCTCCTGGTCCAGGTTGATTGGCCGCAGTGCCACCAGCAGGCAGGGCATCCTGGGTGAGGGTGCTGAGGGCACTGGTTTGAGGCCACCGAGTCTGGCAATGTGGGGCAGCGAGGTGGCTGGGCGAATGCGCCCCTTGCTGGGCCTCGGGGTCACACTGGCATTCATGGTGCAGGTGCTTTCGCTGCGGCGCATCCAGCCCCCCTCTGGCCCCAGGCTGGGGCTTGTTAGGCTGCGCATGGGCGGGGAAGGGGCACCGCTCCTCCATGGCGGCTGCAGGATCCTCCTCTCTGTGGACTGGCTGGCCCTCAGGCGTAGTGGGGTGACATCCAGACTGAGAGGCCTCCGCCCACTAGCCCTTCGACCCGTCACCTGACCATCGTCTGCTGTGCTGCGGCGAACTACAGTCTCCCCAGCACTGGCCTTGTGGCTTGCTTCAGTGGAGCTGCTCGCACCAGAGCAAGCCTTGAGCTGCAGCCCATTCTGGGAGAGACGGTCCCTCTGACCGATGCTGCTTGTTCTAGCTCGGGTCCTGGTGGGTTTGGCCCTGTTAGGCTGGGCCTCCGGATCTATCCCATCGGTGCTGTTCCTAACTGCACCCACCCCTTCTGTCTGCTCCATGCAGTTATCACCCAGGTCCAGCACCATTGCAACATCAACAGCTCATGTGATGAATGCTGCACACCTGCAAGTTTTTTTGTGTACAGAAATTAGTCTAAAATAGCAAAAGTATCAATCAATAAACTATGACATGATGACAGGCCAAAGACATTATACAAATATATGAAAAAAATCTTATTTAAAAATCTTATGTTATGGTTCTGCAGGGTGCACTTTTATATAAAACTGTAGTTACATTGGACCAATTCTAAACACATGGCTGACACTGAATTATCGTGTTTTTAAGGAGTATGCGATGCACTTTACACTATGCATGTATCCATGTCAACAAAACTGTTTGACAGTCAACAAGGTTGACCACATTGTATATAGAGAGAGTTTATGACTACATGTAGCCGAACACAAACTGTTGCATTGAGGCCACATTGTGCGCAATATTGCGGGTCATTTTTAAATTACGCATACGAACGCGCCCGAGCAACCATCAATAATGAGATGTCAGGATGTTTATATGGGCGGTTAATATGAAAAGGGCGAGGTTTGCTATGCAGAATTTCAAACAGCCAAGCAGCTTGTAATCTACACTGAGGTCTTCTGCTTGTTTAGGTCTTCTCGCTATGGAAGAAGTTACAATTTCTTTGAAATAGAGGAATTATGAACATAGCTGATGATTTTATAGGCACGCATCCTCGAATGAAAGGCTCTGGTCTGAGCAACAATTGAAGTAGCCTATACTTGCTGCCAACGTTTTCGTGTAATGACGTGGGTGTAAAGCTGTTAAACTAATCCAAATAGGTGGAAATCGACATTTACAGCGTTCTTATTCAGAAAGCAGTTACTTACTATGCAGCGTTCTCGGAATTGGGCAACTCGATATGTGTTTTCATTCATAGTGTCCCATTACTATAGCCTGGTCTTCGGTACAAATGGTGGTAAGACTTCCGGTGGATAGATCCGCTGAATATTTGCCAGCTAACGGTACATTTACGGTAGGAGTCTATGATAGGCGGTAGCCATCCGAATACGCGGTGTTGGATAGTGACGCGTTGGTGCAGACCGGCGCAGCAAAATGACCTACTGCTCAGAGACGTCTGTTGCGTGAACACGCACAATTTCACCGACACAGACTAGGCTATAAAGACCTATTCATGTTTTAAAAGAAATTCGCCGACGGCTCAGTTTTATTCGAAGGGCAGGCCTACTACTTAATACCTTCCATCGACGGTGAATAACAGTAGGCCTACTTGAAAAGAATGGTAAAGCCCATGATGATCCTGCTACTTTGACAGGGACAGATAATGAAAGGCAAAGAGCCTGTTGATGTTTTCAGCTATAACATCACATGATTCCATTCGCCGTCACAAATGCATGTGACAGACATTAGGCCAGTCCGCTAAAATGGTCATCAATCAGAACAATCACTGACACCTACTTCTCGCTCACTTTCATTTGGGAGTTTCTTCCATAAAGAGTATGAGCACTTCAAAAACATTAATCAGTAACGCATTCTCTTTTCTACACATAACTTCCATACTAGTGTGGCTATAATAAATATTACTTAAGGCCTAGCCTATAAGCCTGTGAGGGATTTGCCTTTATCCTGCTTTGCATTGCATCTCACCACTTGTGAAGTCAATTGCATTTAATTTTTCAAATTAATTCGTTATCTATAAAACATATTTTTACACACACTAAGGACATTACCTCTCTCTCTGGCTGACAAATAATTTGATGCTCATTTGGTGTTATAATTAAGTTACTTAGCTTTGCTGCACTTCCTTACAACAGTTTTCTTGCAGTTTAATGGGGTTACTAGACTTACCATTCTGGATCGAAGCAATAGACTCACAGATTTTCACAGATTTTATTGTTTGGCTATGTCCATTATTGATAAAATATTTTGTCATTAAATATATAGTAAATGAAGACCACAAAATATCAAAGAAATTATTTTTACATCATTGATGAGACATAAAAAGCACTTCCAACAAAATACAAATTATTTACATACAAACAAAACACTCTTCTTTCAAACCTCTACCTAAAAGATTCAATGTGCACAAATTCAAAACATACAAACAAGGCTGAAATAGCTGGGGCATCCACATTCAGTATCTTTATGGTCACCATTGCATGATCTTTTTCACACTACACATCTGCTTGTTGTTGATGGAGGAAGGGGTGATATGGGAGTCTCTCGGCGTAGTCAAGTGTTGTTTAAAAGCCAAACGTGTTCTCGCCGCTATACGCGACATATAAAAAGCCATCCTCATCTTTCTCCTTCTCATACAATTGTCCCATTGTTATGCTGAAAGAAAACATACATATATCATATAGTATTAATTCATATCATAAGGACAAGTAAACCACACTTATCTGCTCAACCATTTATGCTATGGTTAAAGAAGAACATTCTCCCATCGAAAGCAGTACTATTATTTTAGTTAATATGTTGTTAACATGTTTAGCTAATATGTTGTAATGTAGACTGAGGTCTCACCTGGACTGAGGCACCGTCTTGTCAACAAATAGAAAGATGGCTTTTTCTGAGGGCAGCTGGATTCTTTTTCGAATGATCCACATGAACTGAGCCACCGTAATGTCTGAGGGAACTAGGTACTTCCGTTTGTCGATATCCACAATCTGTGATCCTGATACTTTTTCCACTATTACCTGAAACAGGGCAAGTGGTATTTAATACAGAAATAGATGGAGACAAGAACGAGTCAATACCACAATAGCAATACTCACTGGAACCCTATCAGGGTATTTGTTGCGAATTTTGGCTGACTCTACACATCGATGTTCTGTAGAGAGACAGGGGAAAATGGCAGGTTATTTATTTGAAAAACAGTGACAAGAAGTATGCTGTTTTGTCCGGTAAAAACACAAAGTAATAATGTATTGAACTGATATGAGAAAAAGAAATCAAATTAAAACCAGGTGTGAGTTGGGAACTGACTGAGTCTGACAGGTCTGAGTGCATTTGAAGGGAACTGTCAGCAGGCCTTATGAATATGCCCAAAGCTAACACAACTGAAAGAGGCTGTCTGAATATGGTTGGTTGATCTGCAACATGCTGAAAACAGAGACATGAATATTGCCTCTATTTCAGCAGGCTGCCCTGCAGAGTTGGGAAGTGGTTCATGAACACCACTGGGTGGCATACGTCCTCTTCTACGCTACCATAATCTACATGAGCTGAAGATAACCATTTAAGCAAGTTTGTTGTTGTACGGTAATGACAAGGCTTGAAGAGAATGTTGCTGCAAACACATGATGACTAAGCACTTTCAAAGTTGTCAACCTCTTTAAAATGTAATGGTCATTTGCGACACCGCTGTAGCCCTTTAGACTACTTTAGGAATGACCTCAAAATAAAGTTAATGTAGCCTAGCTTACAGCCTCAGGACCCAAGTTGACATTTTCAAATCGAAAGCAAACTTGGTTAATCATGGTACTACCATGGTTTTATTTTGTTTAGGCTATTTCAATATCAATCTGACTCTAAAACTCGAGAGGACTTTCAGTGAAGTCTATATATCACATTTCACACAAAGATGTGACAGTACACCGAGTGCTCTAAGAAGCAAACAACACTCGTTTTGACCATATATGAATAAGCAGAT
>JASCIP010000264.1:10380128-10398584 GCA_034783695.1 Sardinella gibbosa
CACATAATATAAACAAGTATACACACACACACACACACACACACACACACACACACACACGAGAGAGAGAGAGAGAGAGAGAGACAAGAAGTTATCCTCACATTTCTGACCCCTGTCATTTCTGGACAGTAAAGCTTGACAGGAAAGAAGTGTGAGACATGGGCCTGGGGTGAGATCTACTGTAGAGAGGACCATGGGTTCAACGCCTGGTCCTCTTGGGCCAAATAGGTGGGATGTAATGATTCTTGTGTCATAGATTTCCTGCTTTCCTAACCATTTCAAATGGGGAAAATCAGGCTATGGGATGACTAAAGGCTAGAGATATTAACGCAGGTGCAAGGATCTGAGGTTTAGCAGTAAGGCTCAGCCATAATTGTTTACAAGTCTTTGATAAGGTTTAAGTTGCATAAGATGAACAATCTGTCATGTATAGAAAATGTATAGGGAAACTGGAAATTACATCAATTATTTGCTAAATTATTTGCAGAAAGACCATTTCAAGGACATATCTCACTGAGTCTGAATTGTCATAGTCAGTAGAGTACATAGAGTACTGAGTCATATAAGTCATAGTCAGTATGAGAAAAGAAATGAGATTCATTTTCTCTGAAGGCTGCAGGACACACACTCTGCCAGATGTGAAAGTCTGACATCCTCAAAGGTGTGCAGTCCACACACATAGTGTTCTGCTGGAGCACCACAACCACAGTGGTAGGGTAGTGGCAGTAGCATAGAGGGTAGGTGGTGGCATAGTAGTGGTTAAGGAACCAGGCTAGACTGATGGTAGCCTGGATATTGTGGGTTTGCATCCCAGTTTCCACTGTTGTGCTCTTGGGCAAGGCACTTAACCCCTAAATTGTTCTAAGGGAGACTGGCCCTGAAGTAATGAACAAATGTAGGTTGCGCTTTGGACAAAAGCATCTCCTAAATGCATAAATCTAAATAATAGACTACTCCACATTGTGGAAACCTTGCTCTCCTTCCTTCCCAGATGTACGCATGTTGCCAACGTATTGAACTTCCTGAAAAGATGGAACGTCGTCCCAGCTCGAGCAAGGACAAAAGAGCCAATGGCGTCCTGGATACGAGAGCTGGAGCTTTTGGGGGACGAGGTCAATGCATCAGGAAAAGCAGAATGGATCTAAGCTGCTTCCTGCTGAATAGGAACAAGGGATGCCAGCTCACGTCACGGACATGGACTTCCTTTGGCTATCTTGCTCACGCACTCTTGAGGGGGACCTCTATGGAATGATTTTCATTGTGCTCATTTGGTGTGTTTGGTTCATGGAGAGATCAGGGTCAGCCTGGACTGGAAAGAAAACGGTTGAGGATCAGATAGCATTTCTGCCCTACACCACATCCTTTAAGAGTGTTTGCAAGATGGGATGGGCTGCGGGCTGATCCAGTCTTGTGACTTAGGCCTACTTTGTATTAAGAGTCTGTGTGTGTGTGTGTGTGTGTGTGTGTGTGTGTGTGGGGTGTCATCCTGTTTGACAGGCATTGTAAAATCAACAGTCACAGCATATCATTTTTGTTTGGTTACAAACTGAGATGATGCTGCCATCACTCTAGTATTTTCCCCTGGGGATTCACTGGGATCAAAGTAGTCTCGAGGGGGTTTCCTGTTGTGCAACGAGTCTTATTTAATACAAATTACTTGAAACAGCTCGTTTAAAGTATCTAAAATCTAGTTTGCATACTGGGAAGTTGTCTGCCTAGTAAAAACAACAGAGAAGGTTGTAGGCCTACACAATATGATACAGGCCATCACATAGAAGTTGTAGCTTGCAAACATGTATCCAGACGCAGGTATCTCTAGAGAATGTTAGGGGACGCACGCAGACCAATATAGCCAACAAATGCGCTATGGATGAAAACATGAAGTATTAACCCCTGCCCCTTCTATGTTAGCTGATCAGCTCCAGACCGGACTCATTCTGACATTATAAAAGAAGTTTTAAATATGACGCATCATTTTGGGGTTGTTTAGAGGAATGCGTTTATGTCGTAGGCTATAGCAAAATAAATATTAGCCAATTTAGAAATTACTGTTGTGCTGACGAATGCCATTATTGTCATCATAGTTGAGCGTTAAAAAATAAATTCAAACTAACCTCCGTTACAAAGTTGCTGTCGAGACCTGCGGGTTTCGCATATTCCCATCCTTGAGTGCATGGTACTCTCTCTCTTGGTATTTTTTCCGTGATGTTCGTATAGTTTGGGGAGTACCTGTACAACTCGCAGTGACTCAGTCCTGCGGCTTCTTCGTCCCAAGGAATGGTTAAGTTGAGGTAGGCTTGTTTGGAGAAATTACTCAGGAGAAACCCCGACGGCAGAAGGCTTGGGTCAGGTTTGCAGTGGTAAGACTCGGGAGTCAAAGTGTAGAAAACATCACAGAAAAGGTTAAGTGTCACGGCGAAGTTTGGAAACCAGCTGAAAATAGTCACAATGCGACTGTATCTCCCATAGCCGCCAATTTGTGGGTAAATCTTTGATTCAAAATCCATGGTCAGCCACCGTACCGATGAGAAACAGTAAAGCAGAGGAACTGACAACGGCTCACCAACGTGACCGCAGCTTGTCAAAGTGGGAGGAGGATTTCGAAGGATAGCCTATGGAGCCAACTGGTAGGAAAGTTGTAGATCGCCTCCTCGAAGAGTCAGCTCCACCTGCTACTGCGCATTTATCGCCCCTCACAAGTGTGACTCATAGTCATGGGTAAAGTAGTCTACAAACTATCCAGGTGTCATCAGCATGCCACTATCTTTCAAAGTCATGAACTAACTGGACTGTCCGTATAGCCTACCTGGACCACCAGGTGGGTTTGGAACGTTCTATTCTGGGATGAGTGAGTCAGTAGCCTAAGGGAAACGGAGTGAGAGAAACACCTGTCGTGGGTTTATGAATGCTTCGTTACTTAGCTACCCCACAGTTTGCCAGTAATTTATGATAAGCTTTTGCCTCTGAAACTGGACTAGGCCATGAGCTATGAAACAAGATATGATGGATTGCCATAGATAAATCAAGAAATGAAGGCCAACATTGGGCTTGTGTGCCAGACTTCCTGGGTCAATGGCCTACACCAGTGCATTAGAAAATCTAAATAAATCTTTAGGACTAGGCTAGACTTGATTAATTCGGCGTAGGCTTATTGCCTGTGCAAATGCAAAGGGAGTAATGTATTGGTAGGCCGAGTTATATTTAACCAATTGACCTCACCATTCCCAATTTTTTTTCTGTAAACCTTAAAAACCAAAACACCATTGGACCCTCAATTCTCGCCTGCACTGCAATATTTGCTGCCCCCTTGTGGTAGTTCCTTTGAGTAGCTGTCCGTTTCCAGATAGCGCTGGGGCCACACTGTGTACATACACACAGCCAAATATGAAATGTCACATGTTCTATAAAGCATAGTCTATTCTAACTGATGTGCTACTCTTGCATTAATCTATGTGATTTTGGTAGGACAGACAGTAACTTTAGTAGGCCAACATATTTGCCTTGTATTCCTAACTATTATGATATAACTTGTGTAACAGGTGCTATAGGCCTACAATAATATCATGTCAATAAAACTAAATCAAGTAGATTATTGTGCCTTTAATGGATAACATGACCGGTAGGCTATATTCTATTAACTGTTAACAAGCACAAGAAGACTAGGCAAAGGAACTGAGTGTTTATGTATTATTTTGTATTAAGTAGGCTATACATTGAATGAATCTGCCCCACTTTGGGTCTTCCATTGTGTGTTCTTCAGGATTTCTACTAAATGTAGCAAGTAGTAAACAAATAAATAAGAGTCAAAAAGCATATTTCAAAAATTTATTTACGAACATAATCTCTTAGGAACAACAGCAGTTCTCGCGCTCTCTGTACATGCAACTGTAGAAAATAACAATTTAGTTTTTTTTTTCTCTTTTTACTTATCCATTATTTTTTTTCTCAATTTTTTATTTTTAAGTTTCTCGCTTTTTGAATTGCAGGAAATCAACACAGCTAGAGGTGAATGTACTGGATCGTTTTTGACAGCACTGACGATAGCATCAACAAATCCCCCCCTCCCGTAGCTGCTCCAACAATATGTACACAATTCAACTAACATTGTACAAAAAAAAGAAAGAAAAATAAAAGAAAGAAAAAGAGGGGAAAAAAAAGAAGTTACATTGTTACATCACCCACCACTGAGCGCTCTGGTTGCGTTGCTGTTGGAACCCCACATTCTACGCAAGTTTTGACAAGTACAAAGAGGAGGGTGCAAAATGTCCTGGGAGAGAATATTTACAGCTATGTACAAAACAAAAGGGAGGAAAAAAGTCTCATTTCACGCATTACAAGAGGGAAATTTACACAGCGGAGACCTTCCACTCAACCATACCACAGGTGTAAGAAAGATAATAAATAGGTTATTTCTCACCATTTTATAGAGTAGTTCTCCATGCTTTTGTATTAGTCATTGTCCATTTTAAAAGAAACAGCTACTGTTGATTTTAATGGAGAGGAAAAAGGCTTGAAATTGTGACTTCTGTTAAATATAATCGTGTTATTGAAGAAGAAAAAAAGGAGAAATGAGCAAACTCCATGTGTAAGTAGAGGTAACGTGTTGTGGATTGCGAGGTCAGTGGCTAGCTAGGTCCTGGGTCATTGGCTTGGTCATTAAGTACTGTAAGTGCTTCACTGTTAGCCTTATTGGTGATGTGCATTTGTGCATGTGTTCAATAAGCAGCAGCTCAATCAAAACAACAAAACCAAGCAAAAGTGAGAAAAGTGTCTAATATATTTAATTGGGGGGGGGCGGGGGCAGGGAAGAGAAAGCATATTTGACTATTGGGGGAAAGCCCTGACCTTACACCTGGGGAAGTCAAAGATGATATTACTAAAGAAGAATGAATCCGTTACTTCGATTCTGTGTTATCTATGCAATAATGATGTGGAACAGCGCCATGATCATAATTTCAAGCCTTTGTTATGGAGGGAGGGGAGGGGAAGGGGCAAGGACGAACAAAATACCGGTAAATCATTTGAAAAGGCAGGGTTTTGAACAACTGAGCAGGAACACAAAACTGAAACACAAAAGTTGCTTTGTAAACAATAGTGAGAGCGCAGGGGCATTACAAATTGAAGACATTCCCATCCTAATCCCAGTGAATGACATGCCACTGTAACTTATGTGTTATGAAAGGTGGGGGAGAAAAGGCTGATACACAAGACAAAAGCAAACATTGAATGTACCTTTTGAAAAGCACAAGGATTTTCTTGCAACCAAGCACAAATTATGAAACCAATATTTTTTTTTAAATCAAATTTAAAGATTCATTAGAATGCTTCAGAAAACACTGAAAGCTGTTTTAACTTTAGAATATGCAATTGGTTTTGGTGTGAGTGAAGACTTTTGTATTCTCCTTTGCACTCATTTGTACAAAAAGACCAAGGCTTTAACACCTGCTTTAACCAGACAAAATCACATACATAAATAAAAGTGTCACAAATTTCACGAGAAAAACTGAAAAAAAAATAAAAAAATTAGCATGGTGGCCAAACAAACACGAAGACTCACACTACATGACAAGCAGCTAACAAGAAAAGATGAGGGAAAAAAAAAGAAAAGCTGAACTTGAAAAAAGCAAAACTAAAACTGAATTAAAAGCTCCATTAAAAACAATGCATGGCTGCTTCTCAACCACCTCTCTGCACCTCTGTCCATGATTCTTAGTCTGCCAGATGGCTGTGTTTCCCACTGCTTTGAACAGAAGGACATTGTGGTGATGTTCGAATATGAGCACAAGTCTCCTAGCCCTCGGCAAGGCATAAAAATCTAGGGCAGGGTGCACATCCACATCAAGGACAACAGAGCACAGCATCGGGGAATAACGGAGGAAGGAGCACAAAACTTAAAAACCAAACGCACACATGGAGTCTGTGTATAATACTCTGTCAAAAAAATCCACCACTTAGGCTGATTTAACACCGGAGTTGGGGAGATTTGCCTGCTTGTACATTGTTGGATAGGTTAAGATGTACTGACAGCTTCTCGAGGACACAGAAACTAAGGGCTTATTTTTACAAAAAAGGTTCAACTGAGCAAAAAGTATTTAATATGACTGTATATCTCCAAATGACATATTGAGCCTTTCTTTGTTTTTTAAGGTGTTCTTATGGAGAGGCAAAAACTTAAATTCCTTTCCACTTGGGCAATAAACGGGACTTAAATTTTCATTTGTAGCTATAACAAACACTGACAGATTTGCTATTCTACATTCAAACAGATGCTGGAATTAATCCTTTGGGAAAAAAAACAGAAAAAAAAACACAAACTTGTAATGTTGCCTATGAGAATAACCTGTTAAAATCCACTCACATCAAAGAGCATGTAACTCTGCTAGTTCCCAACTAGAACCTTTGAACAAGGTCTGCTCGTTCATACAGTTAAAATGATATTCCAGAGAAATAATCGGGGGACTTTAAACTATTATTTTGCTATTAGGCTGCAAGTTAAAGCTATCGAGGTTTCCACAGACGGTTGCCAAGTCTACACCAGAAAATGAATGAACACTAAAGAAAACAAGATAAGAATGCTGCCACTGAAATAAAACCAAAATATTTTTCTGTGTACAGAATGGATCAGATGACAATATTTTGAGTCTACATGAGCTTGGGTAATGACATTGCCTGATGTTCCTATTTAGTTCACTTGTGCAGCGTTATGAGAAAACTCAAAATGTTGACTGTAAAAAGGCATTTTCTCGGTTTTATTTTTTTTCTCCAAAGATAAGATAGTTGTATAATAAAGCAATGAATAAAATACCTCTATTTTTTTCTCTTAAATAATTCAGTAACCACACTGCTACATCTGAAGACTATGGTAGTGGCCCTTTACAACTAGGAGTTTCCACTGGAAAAAGCGGAAGGGGGTGGGGTGGGGGGTTAGCTCAGTTACTTCGGATGTCAACCAAGGGCGCCTTTCAGCCAGGCCAGGCCTTCGCCTTCTGTGGCCATGCACTGAATAGTCTTCTACATACTGACAATGTGTACACATTTGGCCCATGGGAGGGGATGCTGGGGTGGGGGGAGTGCTGCCCAAAAGTGAACTGTACATACAAAGATAATTTTTATTCATTTATTTTTTTACACTTAACTGAGTGATGTTACAGTACATAATTTATTTACAACTGTGCAGTAATGTGTGGCAAAATAAATTATCTAGAAGGCAGCGAGAATACATTGGTTAACGAATATAAAAACTGTACATCATTTACGGAATACAATTTTTTTTTCAGTTTTTCTTTTTTTTTTCCATTAAACTAATGTTGGCTCTGTAGTGTTTCAAGTCACGTCCTCAGAAAGAGAAACAATGAAATGCCCAAGTAAAGAAATAGACAAAAAAAGAATATTCTCCACTAAAACACCATCTTTTAGAAGTCTTTGCCTCTTGATTTTAAAACATTCTTTTGTATAACGTGTTGTCCTCGTTTTGTTTTTTTTTTTGTTTTTATTTTATTTTGTTGATGGTTTTTTTCCTCCTTTTGCAGTCATTTGCAGATAATGCGCTGGCGCAGGCATTAAGGGGGGCTGGGGCTTGCGCAGGTAGCCAGAGGCCGAGGCCCACCCCTCCTCAAGAATACGTGCAGGCTCCGATGTTTTGCTCCTCCTCTAGGATTTTGGGGGTGAGGGTGGTTAGACGGGAGGGAGTGCGACAGCAGGGGAGCTCTTTGGGTCTCATGCTGGCTGGCCGGGCCCTCCCTCTGTAGTCAGTTTTTTTCATTTAGGGACCCACGACCCCACCTGCGTGTCGCTGCCGCTCTCGATTCGGCCCCTGGCGCAGGCTTCCGCTGCTGCTTCTGCTCCTGCTCCATGACAGGCCTGGCTGAAGAGCGCGGAGAGCAGGGAGCGTCGCCTCATCACGTCAGGTCGTACGTGTCCACAAAGGCTTGTCCTCTCCAGAAGAAGAAAGGACAAGGAGAGTTTGAAGGTGCCTCCTGCATGCCTCTGAGGCTGTTTGCGTGTTTGTTTGTTTTTCCAAGAAACAGCTCACTGCACCTTTTATTTGTCTCTTTCGCTCCCCGTTAGCCTATTCTGGCTAGCCCTGAAGTTCCTTCTCCACCACTGTGCCAACTGGGTGGGTGGAGGGGGGGCAGAGGGCTTCTCTCCTGCAATCCTTTTCTCATCGAACAGTTTTTAAAGTATTTAAAAATAAAATCGAAGAAAAATACTTTGTTTGTCCCTCTTTCTCCCCCTGTGTTGCTCCTCGTGTCATCAGAGGGGGGGTTGAGGTGGGTAAGCTTCAGAGCAAAGCTGTGTTGCTTCCTTACATCCCAAACGAAAAAAAGCATAAAAACTTGAAGGATGAAAGTGCAAGTTGTGTGTATTTTTTTCCCCGGTTAAAAAGATGCTCTCCACTTGTACAGTGGAAAAGAAAATCAATAGGAAGTTCTTTTTCATCTGTTACTATATAATATATAGGTTTTGCTTTTTTTCCTCAAAGAAAAGTATCCTCCTCTTCAAACCAGCTAGCCCTTACCATATGTTCTGTCTGGTGTCTCTACGAAAGGGTAAAGATTGAGAGAGACCGCACGCACAATGCGGGGTTGAATTGGTTTTCCTGTCATGCCGGCAGCAGCACAAAGTCATCGTTGACGTCCACCATTGGCACGTAGAAAGAGGGGACCTCATTGACGCACAGGGACTTGTGCCCCGCAGGGTCCAGCTCCTGCACCTTGAGTTGCCACTCCATCCGCTGCACGGCGTTGAGGGCGGCGGCCTCGTGCTGCTGACGCATCAGCAGACATGTCTGCAGAGAGGTCAAAGGGGAAGCGAAGAGTCAGGAATGAACCTCAACAAGGAGACTACAAAAGTGTGGTCTTATACTACACTAAGTGCAGCAGCATACCAAAGTAATGGGAAATTTTTTGGAAATAATGGGGTATTTATCTCATCTCATACAGGGAGGACAATTGCCAGTATTTCAAAATATGATAGTTAAGACTCAAGGCTTAAAGACTATACGGTGTTTGAAAAGCTCAGCATGCAATAGAAAGAGCATCTGGTCCACCGGTGCTTACCTTCATGCGGTCATACTTGTCATCAACGTCTTGAATCCAGGAAATGAACTGGCGAGCGTTGAACCGATCTCTCACCGATTTGTTTTCATCCCCCTGAGGTGACAGAAAACAAAATTTATCGAACAGAAAATTCGACCACGGTGGTCAATCGACTGCCAGAGACCTTAGACAAGCATGAATGCGGGATTAGCGCTCACCTGGCTTTCCGATGGCATGTTGTACACCTCAGAGTCCAGCAGCATGGTACAAGCACTGAATGGGACAGCCTGATTGGCTATCGTTCTGGCTGCTCTGCAGTGAACTCTCAGCACTTCCTGTTCACAGGAGACGATCAGCTTCTCCTGAAAGGTACAGAAGAGACAGAAAAGAGTTAGAGGGGAATAAAAGTCATCTTCACTTCTAAATCTCCTTCAGCAAACTTTGGTGAGGTTGTAATGAAAAAAAGATGGAAAATCCTATTAAAAACAGAAGACAAAAAAAAAATTATCAAGGTCTTACAAGATTCAGTGGAAGCACATTAGATGAGAGATGAAATGGTGGTGTTGATTGCGCTGTGATATGCTTACCAGGCAGTGGGAATGCATATTGCAGTTACATTGCTTTTCTATTACGGGCCAACTTTGATCATTCATCAAAGGTTTTGCACTCTCACGATCAAAGCATACGCTCTAACAGACTGACTTCAGAAGTTAGGGTGTGTGTGAGTGTGTGTGTGTGTGTGTGTGTGAGGGGTTGGGGTTGAGGGAGTGAGAGAAAGAGTGAGAGAAAGCGCTTACCCGCTCAATGCTGTGCTGCAGTCTCAGCTTCCCTCTTACAGCCTCCTGCTGTCTGAAGAGATCCTTGAGGGGCTCAGTCAGTGATGGGGGCGGAGCGATCTAGGGAAAAAAAGAGAAAGAAAACAAAAAACAGTGAGGTCTTGTCATTCCATTAGCCACCAAAAACTTTGCTCCTGAGGAGAAAACGAACTTGCCCTTGCATAAACAGATGAACACACAGATGGGGGGGGCAAAAAAAGATCAAGTGCTTACCACAGGGATGTGAAGTTTGCTCAGAGGCTTGCCATCTAGCAGGTAGGAGCCGGTGTAGGTCACATACTCGGCGTAGCACTGAGGGGCCTGGGGAGTTATGTAGCACAGGATCTTTCGCTTCTCCTCGATCTTTTTGCGGATCTGCAGGTACTCGAAATACGGGTTGGAGCGGTCGCTGTGATAGGGCTCGATGTCGTCCAGCTTGATGGCGTTCACAATGACGGCCAGCGTCTGCTGGATCATCTCTCTCGTTTGCTGCATGGCTGTGTTCACCAGCTGAACCTGCACTGGCTGCTGGCCTGATTTCGGGAACTTTCTCTTGCGTGGGTGAGTCACCTGGGAGTCTTCGTCCTCTACAGGTCGCCCCTTACCTTTGACAGGAGGAGCGGCAGGGGTGGCATTCACTGGCGTGGGATTGCTAACAGGCTCTTTCTCTTTCTCAACAGGCAAGGAGGACACCGTGGTGACTGTGGTAGTGGTGGTGACCGATGAGGCAGCGGATGACTGTGCCATGCTTACGGGGCTGACTGTTGTGTTCTGCTGCTTGCTCTGGATTGCAAGCATCTGGGCCCGGTTGCGGGTCATTCTCGGGGCAATCTCCTCCACTTTCTTGGACACCTCAGATGTTGCAGTAACAGACACAGTCAGCTTGGAGGAAGTATCTGCCGCCTCTGTCACCTGTACTGTACATGAGGTGGTAACAGAAGCTGTGCCCAAAGTCGAGTGGTGAGGACTACTGGATGCGCTCACAATCAAAGTCGGTGTGACACTTCTCTGCTCAGGCTTCAACTCAAGAGTAGACACTGTAGCAGAGAGGGACATTTCAGAGGATGGTTCTTTTTGTCCATAATCCTGGTCATTTTCAGGGAGCGCTGTAGTAAACAGCATAGCCTTGTCACTAACACCTCTGTCCGTAAAGGAGGCTGCAGGCTCTTCATCAACAGCCTCTTTCATGACGTCTTCCTGCATGCGCTCTGGCTCTACTTCCATGTTAGGTCTGTACTCATCCTGTTGGGAATCCTCAGACTCCTGGGGAGCTTCTGGTGGTGCTAAACTCGGTAAACACGCTGGTTTAGGCAGCACAGGTAAGTCGACCTCCATCATTTCAGGCTCTTCCACCCGGGCTTCCAGGGCTCTCTCTGGCTTGAGCAGATTTCCTGGGTGGGGATGTTCCACCTGCATGGAGTCCGTTACTCCCGGCTCTGGCATTCCTTTCTCTTGGAATGGGAGATCAGGGAGAGAGAACGGTCCCAGGTCATCTAGCTCGTCCACCTCAGGGGAGAAGGGGTCTACCCAAGGAACCACAGGCTCGTGGGTAACAGCAGGAGCTATGTTATCCTCAGCAGGATAGCCGAGAGTCTCCTGTCTGCTCTCATGTGTCGGCACACATGGAGGCTCTGGATGAAGTGGCTCCTCTTCCATACCTGGCTTGCAATCTGGGAAGAAAGACTCAATATGTGTCGTAGAGGATGACGCCATATAGTTTGCCTCAGGCTCCATAGCCTCTGGTACAGGTCTTTTGGGTGATGAAAGATCATGCACCTCCTCTTTAGGAGCTTCATACTCAGGTTCAGCGACATGTGGTGAGCAGTAAGATCCTGGATAAGCAGAGTATGGTGGCGTCACTGAGGGATGGACAGGGATGTGCGGTAGATCGGTGTCCGAGTGGTGGAATGGACTGCTGATCTTTGAAACGGCTGCCTCTACTTCAGCATAAGCTGACTGGGGTGACTTCAGACCTACCACTGGATTCCAGCTCAAAGTTTGGTCACAAGAGTTCTCTGTGATATTGACAGGCTGATGGGGTGGTGTCAAAGGGAGTATTTCCGCTTCCCTCCTGTCTGGAGACTCAGGCCAGCTCTTTTTCAGGGAGCTCTCCATTTCTGGAGAGAACGGTCTGTCCTCCCTGGACTGAATGGCTTTCTCCACAGAAGGCTCAGCCTCTGCAACATCCTCCATCTCGTCATCCTCCTCCTCATTGTCGTCGTCTTCGTCTTCCTCATCCTCCTCCACCTCTGGATCCTCAGCGACTGGGGGCAAATAATCACTCCCACTGACTGGGTCAGATGGCAACAGTCTAGGCTCACTATGTGGAGGCTCTGAAAGATCATCAATGTCCATGGGTGGCAGAGCAGCGGGGGCAGGGGTAGGCGGAGCAGCAATGTCCAGGCATGGCTCTTGGGGATCGGGCCTGTGGACTGGAGTTGAGGGCTTTGGCAGGAAGTTGCTGTACATGTTGTCTGTGGGGTGCTCACTGTCACTGACCGCATTTGATGTAGACACGTCTGGCAGGTGCTGGGGAGACTCAGACCTTTCAATGGGCGGGAAATAAGGAGGAGATGGACAGACAAGTCTGTCTTCAGGAGGGTAGGAGGCAGAGGACTCGTATTCAGAAGCTCCAGAGGCACTCTGGGATCGAGGGAATTTATCTGCCTCTGCCTTGAACTCCTCTTCCAGAGGTCTTCTGACGTCACAGGACGCAGACCGACTGACCAGAGGGAGCTGAAGATTTTTAGCTGGCGTGAGGCAAGTGGTCTCTTGATAGTTGTGAGAGGAATTAGAATATCTGTCAAAAAATGATGGGGAGCAGGCATTCACAGAGGGGTCTTCAAACACAATTTCAGGGTAGTCGTCTGTGCTGCAGGATGGCGTGCGTGGAGTCTGCATGACTTCCTCATAACTGGGGCAAGAGATTACTGATGTAGGAGTGGGAACTCCTGTTGGTCTGTTCTGGTCAGGCCTGGGGGAGGCAGGAAGATTCTCATTCATCTGATGGCCAGATAGCCAATCCTTTGAGTTCTGACTGTCCATGGGCTGAGATTTTCTATCAGGTGACATCATCTGAGCTGGAAGACCAACATCTTTGGGCTTCTTCTCTTTCAACGCTGATTCGAGAGAGCTTGATTTTTTAGAAGACAGGTCGTTACGGTTCTTCTTCAGCTCTTCACTTGTCTTGTTCTTGTCCTTGGGTTTGGGGTCACCTGATCTATGTCTAAGTTTCTCCATCTGTTTCATCCTCTCTTTGTGTTTCTTATGACGTTCTTCTACCTCTTGGTCTTTTAAACTGAGCATTTTACCAAAGCTCGTCATCCGGAGATCTCCATCGACCAGCAGTTTCTCACGAGGACGGTTGTCTTTTCGAGCAGCGTCTTTGGATACAGGAATGAGTTTGTCATTTTCCTCTTTGACTTTTGTCTTGCCATAGTCCACTCTGTTGTCTTTGTCCAAGATATCCCTGTGCCGTTCTTTGCTTTTCGGATCGTATTTCGGACTGTCCTCTTTAGACCTCTCCTTCACACTCGTCACCTGAGGGCTCTCCTTCACTCCAACTTCCTTGGAGTGCCTAAATGATCCAAAACTATCAGAGTACTTATGTTTCTCCTCCTTCACCTTCTCCTTATGCTTCTCCTTTTTCTTTTTGTCTTTTGTCTTATCACTGCTGATGATACTGCTTGCCTTGTCCTTGTCAGCCTTTTTGGACATCTCTTTTTCAAATTCCAGAGTTTTGTCAAAATCGTCCTCTCCATCCGTTTTAGCCCCATATGGGAAGGTGTAAGGGTCAGCTTCGAGTGGCATGGGCTCTTTCTCATAAGGTAAGCTTTCTCTGCGGCCATAGACCTCTCTGATTTCTTCAGGTTTGTCTCTCTTGTCTCCTCTGTCCTTTTTAATTTTGTCTTTCTCCTTTTCATGGCTCTTCTTGGATGAGGAGGAGGACGAGTGTCGATGCCTCTCTTTTTCTCTGAATTTGTCCTGAGGGTTGGTAATGGACAGGGAGTCTCTTCTGTCTTCTGGAATATCTAGAGAGCTGATTGTAGAAGAGTCATACAAACTGCTTGGCACTGGCTCGTGGCCTCTATCTGTGAAACTGTCAGATGAGATCTCACTGTTCTTGTCATTGGAGTCATCTTTGTAATCATTCATGGCCTCCTCCTCAAGCTTCTCCAGCAGTGATTTTTCATTTTCACCGCTCCCTTTGGACGGTTTTCTGTCTTTCAGGTGGTCTTGCTTGTCTTTGTATTTACTCTTGCCCTTCTCTTCACCAACTTCTCTCTTGTCCACAAGTTTTTGCTTATTTTTCTTGTCCTGATTTGAGTCCACTGATGTTCTGTCTTTGCGGTCTTTGTGTTTTGTGTCTGTCGACTCCTTGTCCTTTTTATCTTTATTGTGTTTTTCCAAAGAACCCTTCCTATCTTTCCCGGCATCAAACGAGGCCTTGTCTTTCTTCTTTTCTTTATGCTCCTTGTCTTTCGGTTTGTCTGTGGAGTGCTGCTTTGTGTCTGCCGAATATTTCCTATGTTTCTCTGTTTGAAAGTGGTCTAACTCATCCACATCAGGCGTTGAGTCTTTTCTATGGGAATCTGACAGACCAAGAGACTCGCTCAATTTTGCCACACTCCCTTCAAAATTATCCTCTTCATCTTCGCTCTCATCTGTGAAGATGTCTTCGATTTTGAACCAGGTCTTCTCTTTCTTTTCAGGTTTCCGTTCCTCCTTTTTCAGCTCCAGGAACTCTTTGTCCCGGTCAGTGTGTTTTTCTAGCATGGTCCTCTCCTTCTTGTCTTTGCTCTGATCAGATGACATTTTGCGGTCTTTCTCTTTATTGTGGGAGTCTTTGTGTTTGTCTTTTGTTCCTTCCTTCTTCTCCTTAGAGCTTCGGTCAGAATCTTTCTCCTTGAGGACTTTTTCCATGGAGCTTCTATCAGCCCTCTCCTTTTCCTGGTCTTGACTTCTGTCTTTTGGCTTGTCCTTGTGTTTATCTCCTTTTGATTTCTCTTTCTTCTCCACTCCATCCCCTTTCTTCTCCTTGCCAGAGTGGTTTCTCTCCCTGAGTTCAGATTTGCCAGTGGTTTCACTCTCTGATTTGTCTTTGAAGAAGGATTCCCCGCCATACTCATCTCTCATGGATTCGACTTTAGCTTTGGAGTCTTTTCTCTCTTTAGAAAATTCATAGGGGTCTTTCCTGTCTCTGCTTCCATCGACCGAATCCTTTTCCTTTCTATCTTTGACCACCTCTGTGGACTCCTTCCGCTTCTTGTCTTTTTCTGAGTAGCTGGAATTCAGTTTTTGTTTATCTGTCCAGTCTTTTTTCTTTTCACTGACCTTTTCAGAAGAGTCTTTATCCTTTTTCTTGGTTGTGGTGTCTTTTTCTGAGCGCTTGTCCCCATGATCTGACTTTTTGTCCTTAACTTTGTTCTCTTTTTTCCGGTCTCGGCTTTCTTCTTTTACCGTCTCCACAGTAAGCTTGACAGCGTTGTTTGCCTTATATTCTTTGTATTCCTTGACTGGAGTGTCCCAGCTGTCATCTCCATCCCCATAAAGTGAATCTGAGGAAAGGTCTGACTGCCATCGGTCGTGGGGGTCGTCTGAGGGGCTGAGTTTTGTGTCCTCTAAAAAATGATTTTTGATGTCATACTCGTCATAGTCTGGCTCCTCCTTCAACACCTTGTCTTTCTTTGATTTCTCCTTCTCCTCCTTGGAACTTTTGTCCTTCTCAGATTTAAAATGTTTCTCCTCTTTAACTTCTGCCTTTTTGTCGGGTTTAGAGGACTTGTCCTTGGACTTCTTCTTTTTCTCGTCTTTATGGGCTTTCTGCTTATCGTCCTTGGGCTTTTCTTTATCCTTGATGCCTCTGTCTTTTTCAGATTTTATCACTTTGTCCCGCTCCTCTTTGCTGGCCTTCTCCTTGGTGGACTCCTTTGTCTTCTTAGATTTCTCTTCTTTGCTGCCCTTCTGTGCCTCCTTTCCAGTCCATTCTTTGTCTTCAGATCTGCCTTTAGACAACCGATCCTCTTTCTTAGAGTGGTCTTTGTCATGTTTTGAAAGTTTCACTTTACTTTCAGACGTAGACTCTGACTCAACAATGAGTGACTTTTGCCGAGAATCATCAAAGTCAAAGGAAAAACTCTTGACAAACTTTTCGTTCATGTCTTGATTAAGAACAAGACTAGGGGCTTTCTCTTTCTCCTTGTTTTTGTGTTTGTGTTTCACTTTATGTTTCTTTAACACTTTGCCATCTTTGTCTGTTTTTGAGACCGCTCCATCTGTGTTGGAGGTCTTATAAAAGTCTGAGCTCTTCTTGTCGGTCACACTGGCATGTGCATTGTTTTTCTTTTTACTGTCCGGGACTTTCTTTTTCACCTGTTTTACAGACTCCACACTTGAGTCTGCGGAGGAGTAATCAGACTCGCTGGAGAGTCTCTCTCTGACTGAGTCTGAGAGCGAGCTGACATCAGACCATGCTGGCGAGGACACAGTCTTCCAGCCATCAGTCCTCCACTGCTTCGGATGCTGCTCAGCCAGAGACTGTGTCAGCTTCTGTGAACTTAAACTCCCGTGTGAGGAGGAAGAGGAGGAGGCGGAGAGCGAGCTGAAAACGGACGAATCTTTAAGGCTCAGGGCATTTGAGTCCTTTATACAGTTCGAGCTCTGCAATGAGCCCTTATCGTCCTCGCTCTCCAAATCTCCGATTTCTGAATCTGAGGTACAGAACTTGCCAAACCGCACCTCCTTGCTGGCGTTGCTCTTGGTCTCCTTCTTTCTCTTCTTTTTGACTTTGCTCTTTTCTTTCTGCTGTTGCTTGGAGCTGAGCGCAGCAGAGTCCCGGCTTTTGGCATTGGTGGCCGGCGTTGACTGCCGCTGCGTGGGTGTGGGGGTGAAACACAAAGTGCGGTCGTCCTCGTCCGAGCTGTTGCTGTCTGACATGATGCGACGCGCAGGCTTCTTTGGTGTTAGCGAGTTGGTTTTGGAATAGGTTTTGACCTCCATCTTGGGTATCGAGATGAAGCTGTTGGCCTTGCTGACAGGGTCCTTGCGGAAGTCCTTCTTGAGCAGATGCTTGTCGTCGACAGGTGGTACACGCTCCTCCTCGTCATCTTCATCAAACTCGTATTCATCCTTGATGGGTGTCGTGGTTGACTTGGGGGGATCAAGGCTCTTCCCTTTCAGCTTCAGGCCCTTTTCAAACTCTGAGTCTGTGTTATTGCCGTCAACAGAGCTGGATGGGGCAAACGAAGGGGCGTCTTCTTCCTCCGAGGATTCTGAAAAGAAAAACATGAATCAATTAATCTCCTGTTCCTTAGATTACAACAAGACATCCACAGATTAAATATCACAACTGCTAGAGCTATGTAACATTTAATCATATTAACAAATCTACATATCTATGCATCATAGAACTAACAGTACTGTACTACAGAAGCTGTAACTGTTGTACACACCAGAAGAGCTCTCTTCACTGGAGGTGTAAGTGCCTTTTCCCAGCAACAGATTGAGCATGGTTGGGGAGTTTGCCACTTTCAACGGCGTTTCACCTTTTCTGTTGCTTTGACAAGGGTCACCTCCATATCGCAACAGTAACTTCACCACCTGTAAACAGTGTCAGACAAAAGACAACAATTAAAACAATTGAAATGATCAAAGCACTCTATAACAAAACAGAAAAACCTTGACCCTGCTGTCATAATACAGTACTTAAATCAATGGCAAGATAAAGTTACACTTACCTTGAAGTGCCCATTGTTGGATGCATCATGCAGAGGAGTGTCATCGTCCCCACCCTTGGTGTTGACCTCTGCACCAGCGGCCAGGAGCTGCTTGGCCACTTCATAGTAGCCCCTGTTGCATGCTTCATGCAGTGCAGTCCAGCCTACAAAACATGACAACATAACATTAACATAACGGTTAACATTATGTGTAGCGATGCACATCCAACAAAAACCCACACTTAATGTTGCTAGTATGTGTGACTTAAAAAAAATCATCCAGGGAAGGTCAAACAGAATTTGCCACCGTTAGGAGAACCACAACCAGAAGCTTCTCTTAACCCCCAAAACAGCACCGACAAACGAAAAGTAAAAACAAGGTTGAACTCTTGATATTTATCAGGGAGTCATATCCAGCTGGAGGATTAAGCATGTGTATGTGACTTGCATCCCTAATGATGTGGAATCTCACCTGCAAAGTCTTTTACATTCACGTCAGCTCCCTCTTTGATGAGCTCCTTGATGCGCCGCACCTCCCCTCGGATGGCGGCCCGGTGCAGCCGCGTCTCGCCCCGCTCGTTCCTCTTATTCACTTTGTCTTTGGTTTTAGAGGCAGAGTTTGGCGTTCCCTTCTGGCCCCCGCTGGACTGTGACTGGTGCTTTGGTGTGGTGTCTGAGGATGAGACATGACATTTAGAACCCGTTTCTGTTTTCTTCGCCCCAACAAAACCAAAACGAAAAATTTTTGGTTGCTTTGATACTTTATAACTCACTTACACTTAGATACTTGTTGTTTTTTTGTGTGACGGATTACTTGGCTCACATGTAGCATTCTTGCATTTGACTATGACGGAGCACTAACAATGAGTGTATAAAAAAAATGTATAT